>MU117972.1:13192-60069 GCA_014904855.1 Thelephora ganbajun | reverse complement strand
TCCACCACCGCGTCTATCTCCTGAACGTTTGCCCCCTGTGGATCGAGAACAGACTCCGCGTTGTCCAGGACGATGAACATCTCTCTTGAAGATAAAAATGGTCGCAGAGGAGTCAAATCCTCGGGGTTTTCGATGCTGGCGCCAATGACAGCGGAGAGCCGGCTGAGGAAATGAGGACGCGAGGCGGGGAACTGATCGCAACGGATGAACCGACGGTTGTTGCCAAACCGTTCCTTGATGCGTTTGTCGTGGAGAATGGTCAGAGCGATGGATGTCTTTCCGATTCCGCCAGCACCGATGAGAGCGATAGGTGTGAGATTCTGTGCAAGACGGACGACCTTCTCGATCAACTCTTCACGTCCAAAACAGGCCCTTGGCGGCGGGGGCGGGGATTCTCCGGGTATGCTAGATGCAAACATAAGATGCTGGATCTATTGATAGTTGAGATCGCAAACCTGTTTCGAGTCTAGGCGACGGTGAGGGTTGTTCAACGATGAATATAGTACAACGGATACTCACCGACAGATTCCTACAATCAGTCCCTTCCTGAAATTTCACCACGGTGCGGTGGATGTCGGAAACGATGTTGCGAGTGTTCGCAACCTCATGGCGAATGTCGGAAAGCGCCACATGCGTGTTTATTGCAAGTTCGGTCTGGAAAAAGATGGTCAGCAATGTTAGTGTAGGAGTGATGGAACACACGTCAAAGACATGAAGGATCCTGTTGAGGTCCAACTTCCAGGTAGCAATCGTGTCTTTATCGTCCTTCGCGTGGAAAGGGCGGGAGATCGCATTTCGTTTGCCCAACTCGACGACGCTCCTCTCGATCTCGGCAACAGTCCTGCGATTGAGAGCTCGGTAAGTGGATCTCCCGGCGTATGCATCCCCGGTTCAACTTACGTTGTCAATTGCTCAATCGCCTCGAACACAGACAAACTGATCTGGTCCGGTTGTCTTCCGTCCATCCCCCGGTCAAGGGCTCTACAGATGTCAACGCAAGCTAACCCTAGTTCGACATAATCCACTCTGCTGGTCATCGAGTCCTAGATGACGTGAACAAGAAGCCCATCGTCGCAGGATAGGAGAAAACATACCCTGATGGTCGTCAAGAGAGCATTGACGGAGCGAAATGCGGCCTTAATTTGTGTGATACCAGCCCTCTCCTTCGCAGTATTCACGGCCTTCATGGCCGCATTCAGTGACGAGATAGCATCGTCGCGCCCTTTCTGTCGCTGGGACTTTGCATCCATGGTTAAACTCGAGGTAGTTGCGAGAAAGCGGTGCGGCACAACGGGGTGTGAGGAAGGAGATGAGTGGTTAATCTGACATGCAAATAGAGCCATTTTGATGAGGAGAATTGTTTTCGCGTTCTGATCACAATCGACTACCTTATAATCGCCCAGACCTTTCGTTCTAGCTTTTGCCATCATCGCTCTCTATGCCCCTACTCTGCCTCTCGTCAAGGTTGGCCAACGGAAATGCCCACTTCGTTGGCCGGCGCTTGGGGGTTCCCAACTGTGACTTACTCTCGAATCCCTCACCCGGCGTTGTACTGCCCGAGGTACATCATCGAAACACCCACCCATCGTGTATCCTCCACCCGTCTCTAACCTTCGAACGTGGTTGGGGGGGGGTCTAGAAAGGGACGACAGCTGACTCGTTGTTCGGGCCCATCGGAGAAAACCTGTGTCGGTATTAAAATCGACCTAGAGGATTTCAGTGGCGAGTCTGGCATGAGGTACTCGGGCTCGCATCAGACGACTCCGTTACTCCCAACATTGGATCCCAACCACCAAACGTGGTCACCCGTGCTGAAACCGGCTCGCATCTCCCTCGTGTGGCTCTTGATCCGTCTACCGTCCTTCACCCCGGACATCGTAGAGCACGGGCGGAAACGTGAATGGAGCGCCTTTGTTGACGTCATTCGGGGCCTCTTCATAACTTACGGCTTATAGCGAGTGGTCTCCAGATTCGTCCTGTCCCCTTTCGCAAAGATGCTACTTGAAGCTGAGGTCTGGTATATCGGCCCGTTTTGGGTCAGTGTGCTCGCAAACGTCACGCTTGGGAAGATCCCCGCAAACAGTTAGTAGGCCAGGAGCGTCGACGGCTTTTATAGTCACCGTCGTCGCGGTGGTAACCATAGCCTTAAACCAAAGGCTCACGGTCGTCCGAAATACGGGCTTCACCGGATTACATCGGGTCGTACGAGGCTAGTGCTGGCCGTATTGGCACTCTTGCCAGGCTCGACATTGGGATTCCATCACTACGTCTTTGCTCTATTACCCGGTGTTGCGTTCCCTACGAGATTACCCACAACATATCAAGCATTCTTGTACGTACTTTTCATTAAATGTGGGGCAGCTTTCGAATGAGATTCAGTCTTGTAGACAGCATAGGTTTGTGTCCTGAGCAAGAACTTGCACCTCGAATACTTTCTGTAAATTAGAGTTACCCCCTAGGAGATACAATGGGCACTACGTCAAAAGGGAGGGACAATCCGCCTCCAGGATCGTCTCGATTCTCGATTAGTAGAGGATAGAAGATGATGAGTTAAGTTTGCTACATAACAAGAGCTGGAAAAGATGACAGAGGGTGAGAGAGACGATGATAGTAGAGAGAAGAGAAAGAAATTCTGTTCAAAAGAGTGTGGAAGTAGGGCATAAGTTGGTCGTGACAATAAGAAAAAAAAAGGGAAAGCATAAAGACGGCGACAAATATAACAGACAGAAAACAAAGAAGGTAGGGGAACAGTGGGTCGGACAGCAAACTGGGAGAAAACGAAAAGAATAGCATATTCCCACGGCGAAAAGGAAATCGTAAACATAGATCCACGGAATAATGTTAGTAACGCCTCGTCGCCAATGCACGAATTTCCCAAAGACAGGAACGGTCTGGTTGGTCGAAGGCGTCGTCGTTTTTCAACTTCCAACCTTTCAGTTCAGACTTGTGGCGAGCTTCAGCATCGCGACACGACTGTAAGAAGTTATCATCCACGTCATAGACAAGCGAAGCCCGCGATCCTCTGTCGCTACCCGACTCGCACGAACTCCGCCGTCGAAGACTTCGAGCAGGACTGTGAGGTTCTATACGACTTGACGATCCGGATCCGGAATCGCTAACATCCGAGGTAATAACCGACTCTGAGATACTTGCGGGTTGGTTGGCACGAATTGTGCCACCCTTGGTTTCCCAACCGTCTTCCTCTTCATCGTCTGCGAGGTCCGCGAAGACATCGGGCTCGTCTTCATCTGGTGGGAGCGTCGATATCCAACACATCCGTGCTGGATCGAAGATCATGTTCCCCACGATCCGGGCGCCGTTCGCGAATGAGCCCACAGGAGAACCAATGGATGAACCGGTGAGATGGGTGATCAGGGCAGGTCGTGTAGATGTGCCGACAACGTCAAAGTCTCGAAGGGCTTGGTCATTGCCCTCCCAACAGAAGGCTGTGGGGTTCCACTGCATCTCTCCGACGACTGAGACAGAACGTTAACGAGAGGACCCAAGATGGATGTTGGTAGGTGATCACTGACCTTTGGGTGTTGATGCGCCGCCAGGATTTCGAATCAGATGAGGCTTCTTCTTCGTGGTTGATGAACTGACAACACGTTTCTTCTTCGACGGAACTTCTTCCGTTGCTGGTGGCTTGAATATAGAAGACTCAATCCGACCTCTATGACGTAGGGAGTTGGTTGGTAATGGAGGGACAGGAGTTGTAGGCTTGGATTCAGCTGAAATGTGCTAATGATAAATGGGTCGTTGAAAACAAGTATACTTGGTCACGGACCTCTCAGATTGTTACTCGATGGTTCCCGCGTTGGTTTCCGTCGAAGGATGCCCTTCAGGTTACTTGGTTCCTTCTCTGGTGGTTTCGGATACGAAGCGCCAGGCACTCGGGTAACCTTGGGCTGAATCCTGAATCTCGTCTCTTTTTCACCATCCAGAGGGAGGTCCTCAAAGTCATCAAGCTCTGTCCCGTCGCCATACAACTTTGGCCGTTTCGGCCGTTTCAAAACCTTTATGGAACCAGTGATGGGAGATGCGGTTGGCGGTTTAGGCTGTTGGATCGAAAGGGAAGAAGGGGGACGAGGGATTAGTGGTGAGCTTGACCTCGATGGTGGTCGGTTAGGGAAAACGGCGGATACAGGAGGGCGGGCTTTTAGCCGCGATGAAGAGGTAGGCATGGTAAGACGGAGAGCGGCGGGGTTGGAGGAAGGGGTTGAAGGTCGAGTGGGTGGCACAAGATATTCCAAACCATGGGCGCGACTGGTTGTCTGCGATTTCGCTCGCGAAGAAGCGGTGGTGGCTTCATATCGACTCTGGGGTGGCACAACATTTGATCCGGAACCAGATGCCTCAGGTTGATTCGGGTCCGACAGAGTCGGCAATGATGCCTTTCTCCCAAGCCGACGTTGGTTGGAGGTAGGAGAGGGGTTGAGGCCAGAATGTGATTTCTGACCTCTAAGACTGCCGGCGGTTTTTGCGGTCAAAAAAGTACCCGAAGAGGTTGAAGGCTGTGCAAGCGCTTCGCTATAGGATTGGGTCCGCACAGGAGGATTAGCGGCAAGGGCTCGGAACTGGCGTATTGACGAAGGCGGAGGATTGACCGGAGACTTGGCCCTCTCGCCTCTTATCCTCGACGGAGGGCGAAGACTGGGGATACTCGGCTTTGTCGGCATACTCTTGCTACGGACAGTTACGGGGGCACGTTTCGGGTGTTGTGCGTTCTGGAGCAATCGACTAGGGCTAAGGTCAACATCATCGCCAATAACGAGACCAATCTCGAAATCGTCTTCCGGATGCGGAGTAGTGACCTTAGGTTTTCCATCCACTAGCTGAGTCTTCTTGAGCTGGAGTATCCGATTCAGTTTCCTGGAACCCTTCTCGAACAGGCCGGAAGGGATGACAAGACCATCAAGTTGGTCTTCTTCCTCCTCTTCTTCGGTGTCGGTTTCGGGTTGTGATGCGGATGTGTAGCTGGAAGAAGCGGAGCCATCGTGGAGACCAAGATTCGAATAGGTATCAGATGATTGTGATGAAGACTGATCCTTGTCACCCCATTCAAGCGAGCCTTTGGAGGATTGATGGTGAAGAGACAGGGGGCGGAGAGACAGCTGGGTCATGTCGTGAGGGAGGGAGAAGGCGTCTTCGATATCATCGTCCTCGTGGACAACAGGTGGAGTAGGCTTGGCCGCACGGAGAGTGGGGATTGCGGCGGCCTTGATTGTAGAGATACCCTCCTCATCTTCGTCTTCACCAGTATCGGAGGTTTGGATTGGAGGACGAACGTTGATGATAGAAGACGGTTGCTTGGTGATACCGGGGCGAGAGACAAGGCCGTCAACGACAGCCTTGACCTTTGCTCCTCCTGTTTGACCAAGGTCCATTTCGACATCCCAGTCCGTATCATCAAAGTCGTCGTCCCTGTCGGCTACTTGGGCGATACGTTGTATCGTTTCATCTTCTGGGAAGTCGAAGTCGGCATCGAGCCATTCCTCACGGGTCTGGGCTGGTGCAGGGATAGTGATCATGTCGGGAAGTAATGAGGTGGCTCAAGAGAATGGGAGCTCGGAACTAAGATAGATGGTGCGAGGCGGGTGAAATTTCGGGAGAGAGCGAGAGCTGATTAGCAGGCGAGGAGTTGCATTATCCCTGGGTCTGCTGAAAGGTTGGTGGAGTGAAAGAAAGAAAGGATTGTTGACGCGGCTTTGGCAAGCGGTTGCGAACGGTGGTAGTCGGGTAGGTGTAGGTCAACGATGGTGGGAAGGGGGTTGGGGGTGTGGGGAATATTTGAGAAGGAATTCTCTCTCAAATTTCTCGACGAGGGGGTGAAGTGGTCTCGAGGCGGTGTGACGAGTCACGGTGTTACAGCCACAGAGTAGGTAGGCAAACAATGCCAAACAATTACTCGGACAATGGGCCACAATGCTGATGGGCGGGGCTGGCTGCCGTCTGCTTTTACATGTTCCTCAATGGACGTAACCGACTATAATTCCCATTACCTGCTTACAGCGACCAATGAGGCTCGCTTCGCTTTAGAAGGGAACGTCTGGCGCGATGGTGGGAACCTCTGACTCAACTACGAGATGTCTCTGCTCTATATGACTTCCAAATCCCATTTACACCTCTGCGATGGGGCGCATCGGATCCAAACAAGCCGCTTTTGCTTTCCCCGAATCAACTTTCGCCGCTTGTGTGTCGCAGCGATAGCGGGACCTCTCAGGCTGGGAAGACCTCCGCGCGGTTCTCGCTTCGCATTCCCATCCAATTGAACCCTTTTTCTACTCCTCCCCCCCTTGACCGCTGGTCTTGGTTTGTAGATCCCCTGGGAGGCTTGTACACAACTGGCATCCTTGGCTCGCGCGCACCATGCCCCAACGGGTAGATCTAAGCGTCGGCTGGTAGAGACACAAGGGAAAATGATGAAACGGTACAAGCAGCCCGGTGTTTCATTCGATCCCAGATCTACGTGATGCCGCATGTCCATTCTTTCGTCTTTCGTGCTCACGGGGAATCCAGAAAGTCGACCAGGTGATCTGTCTCCTGGTCTGACGTAACGAAGTTACTTCGCCAGGTTGGATTTGGGATTTGCCCACGAACATTTTCTATCACGTACAGAACCCTTAAGTCTGTCGCTTGCGGTTGGAGTAATTCGGCCCATGCGACCCAGAGCCTGATAAAGATTTTGGAGCGCTTCACCCAACCGTGGAAATCGTTCCTCGAACTTACATACATACTGTGGCACCATCGTATGTAGATTCGAAGGGACCATGGAATAGGAATACCGTGGCGAACTGAATTGTCGGAAATGAAATCTAGGCCACATCAGACGTTTCCTGGGTAGCTTCAAGTGGCTTTTAGACGATTCATTGAACCTTCCCGCTTCCTCGAAATGTGGTTAGCACGACCCCCGGAATGAGATTTCACCCTCAAAAGAAAGCCCTAGAAAACGCTGTTACGGAAAGCGTCCAGAATGAGTACGTCACTCAATTTGTCCCCTACGGGACAACGTGTGCATTACAGCACTTGTATCCGAATCCGAACATTTTTGTGGTTCTAGAACAAAGATCCAAGGCAGGCGTTCAAGGAAACCGGTGGATGTGCATCCATACACCTTGATTCTGAAAACAGAAGGCTCGTGCAGATCAACTAAATGTACAGAAAATCCAGAGGATGGATCTCAGGGCCGCGAGATGATTAATACGGCCTTAATCGCCTCAGCTCTTCAGCAGCATACTCGAGATCTTCCTCTCCGTAATCGTCGTCCCTTCCGCGGGAACCACCTGGGACGATCTCCATTGGTTCCTCCACATCCTTCCTCAACCTCAACCCCCTTTCGACCATCCCCTCCGCAACTTTCATCAACTCCCTCGACCCAAACACCGAACGAAGAGGTCCAAAAGCCAACAAATACAGCTCCTTCACCAACGGACACTCCTTAATGGCGAGGAAAAACAAGTTCTTTGCTTGTGTCAGATCGCCGTCGATTACCTCGAGTTCGATCAAGAACCTCCACAGAATTGGACTTCCTCTCGTCCTGTACAACACCGAGATCTATCAGCGCAATCCAAAACAGATAGAACGGGAGAGAGACCCAGTGCGGGCTCATACCTTTCGTGCTTGACCGCGTTATTCAGTCCGCTTCTAGCTCTCTCCTTCTCCAACTGCCACCGTCCATGTTCCCACCCGGATTCAATCCAAAGATCGACCACCCTTCTCATCAGGTCTTTGTCTCTCACCTCTCCATCGACTATCACTTCCCCGAGCTGCTCCCTGACTTTACCCCACACACCCTGTCCTCGCTCACCCTCCAAGAACATTCCGAGAATAAACGAGTTGCTAGGGTATAAAAACAGCGCATTTTCAGCCCGTCTCCGAAGAATCTCTGGGGGATATGGGTTCCGTAGGGTGACTCCATAGTGGTAGATCAGCGCCAATGACACCACCACTAGCGACTCCAGTTCCCGCTTCCCAATGAGGGAAGAGGTATCAATCCCTTCCATGTGATTGTCAAGAATAGTCAGCGCAGCGGGTAACGAGGACGTAAGTAGCTCAAGCAACGCTCGAGACTTGATCCAGGCCACTCGATGGCTGCGCAGCTCCCACGGATCCGATCCGTTCTTGCCAAGGGTCGAGTTCGCCGATGACTCCTGGATGTTGTCTTCCAACTGGCGCTTCGCGCGCAATATGTCCACGCCAAGCGGCCCTTCCACACCCACTGACTTGAGAATCACTGCCTGTGAAGCCTCGTGCTGTCCAGTCAACCATTCCATCTCAGCCCAACTCCACCACATATCTCCCGCACCTAGGTTTCCAGCCTGCGATCCCTGCGAGATCAACACAGTGTTGTAAACCCTCCGAGCGTTATCGAGTTTTCCGCGAGATCGTTCCAGTGCTGCGTGTACCCGCCATCTCTCGAGCGACTGCTCGTCGGAGGAAAGGAATGACTGTGAAATTCTCAAGGCACTAGGCAAAATTCAGTAGCCAGTCGGCTGAAACAGGAGTAGCGTCCCCTCACTTTTTGTTGTTTAACGCATTTTCGAATGCGATCGCAAGCGAATCCCATTCGCGATCATCACTCCCAACCTTGCACTGTTGGAAGACCCGCCTCAAGAACACATCGTCCGCGTATTCAATATCCCGCTTCGTCCATTTGGCCTCAATTAATCCCCCATGAACATCAACAGTGCCGTAATCCCAGTTTTTGATCGGTCCAGAACCCCTCGAAAACGTTCTTTCGCCGCCAACAACCGTGCCGGACTGAGCGTCAGAGAGCTGGCGTTTTTTCATTACGTCCTTAGGGAATAGGGTTCGGAGGTAGGCCGGTCGAGTCAAGAAGGTATAGCACCACCTATCATCCCAGTTCTCGCCAGAAAGTTCTGACAGCGCCTTTGAGAACCCGGGAATATGAAGTCCCAAGAACGAGAGCCAGATGAGTCTAAGGACACCCTTCGCCTGCATTGTCTCTAGGGGCACCAGAAGCTGCCGGATATCAGAGAACAGAACCGTCGAGTACGGGTCGTCAGTTTCGTCGGTGGAGCGCGTTGGCACGGTCAGTCGTAGATCGGAGTCGCTCTCCTCGCTTGCCCACCTCTGGAAGGAATCCGAGTGGGACGAGGAGGGGACCAAACTTGACAACGGTAATGGTGTGCTCACATATTCCGGATTACCGGAGGCAATCCAGTGTGCCCAGCCTTTTGCCCCGGACTCTCCGAATCGAGGGTGCTCTGACTCCCAGAACTCCTCAAGCGAGTTGAGGTGTGCCTCGAGCGACTGGCCAATGAGGGACTGCGGCACATTAAAAGCCCTGTATCGCTGTGAGCGAACAATAAACGGCGGGGGGAGGGCTGAGCTCACAACTCAGCTTGACATTGGAAAAGCGCGGTCGCACGTTCGGTGAACCCTGTCTCCCGGTATTAGCAAAACCGCAAAAGTGTGTTTGGGGATTTATATATACCTGCCTGTTGAAGGACCACAGCGGCGCGCCATTGGACCCTCAAGCTACCGACTTCAGTGTGACGTAACTGTTCCAACGCGTGCGCGACATCTTCCATGATTCCTTCCAGTCCACTCCTAGACCTCGAAAGCTTCCAACCCAACCACGCCATCCAAACTTCGGTGGACCGTAATGCCAAAGCGTCGTCCCATTCGTACCGAAGTTTCCTTTCGTCCCAGACCTCTTCTCCCGCTCTGAGATACTTGAGACGTAAATTGATCGAGGTCTTGTTCGATGGATGTGCTGATACGGCACGCGACAAGATTGATTCAGCAATCTCGGCCCGAGCTTTCGCGGCATTCTTCGTGTTGAGCGGGATTGCGGAGATTGAGTGAGATAGTAAGCCTAGCCACGACTGGACGGAAGAAGGGTCCTCGCTGAGCTTCTCTTCCAATTTCTTGATAGTCATTTGTCTGGACGTGAGAGTCGGCGCCTCTGACTCGGATTCTTCGTCAATTGTTTCAGAGGATTCTCCAGAGTCCGAAGTAAATCCGTTACTATCCTCGACGTCGATGGCAGCGTGGATCGTCGCCGCGACGGTGTGGTGTTTGGTCTTATCTTTATGACGGGCTTTCGATTTAGATGGTTTGCCTGTAAGACGGAGGAAATCTTCCCCATCTTCGCTAGCGTCGCGTATGTTGATACTGGGCAGTGCCGAGACGGGACGAGGTGGTTGTTGGAGGAGGTGTCTAGCCTTAGGGTCCGTAAGGGATATTTGCTATTCACCAGACCCCGGCGGAGTAAGCAAATGGGCATAATCGGTCCCGGTGCGTTATGTGATGACACCGGTATGTGGCAAAGGGACCCTTACCTTCCACCGACCTCTGGTTGATCTGGGGGCGATCTCGATACCTTGGTCGGTCCTCTTTACGACCACAAGACTGGAGTCGAGGCCCATCACATGACCGCCACCTGGAATATTTGTTAGTTGTACTTGGCGAGGTTCTAGAGGGACGTACGCGCAACTAGATTGTACTTTGGGACTCGTATTGAGTCCGTGCCGCCTCGATGAGCCGCGGCGCGATTGCCCTTGTAGTCCGAGAAAAATGTCGCTGAGAAAGATGAAGTTTCCCGGAGTTCATCCTCCTTGAGGTCGTAGTCATGATCGCGATGTTTGTGCTTGTGTTTGTGTCGATGCTTGCGTTTCTCCGGTTCGTCGTCATTGCGAGCGCGTTCTCTGCTGGATTTCCTGTCCTTTCTGGAGGATTTGCGTTTGGAAGATGAAACAGAAACTTTGGAGTCCGGTTGCAGCGGCTGAGACGGAAACGATGTGAAGGATGGGATCATCCTGCTTGACGTACTGAGTGATCGTGTGAATTTCATTTTGGCTTGAAAATTGTCCCCCTGACCTCGACCCGGCAGCTGCGAATATATAAAGACCAAAGGGTCTCGACTTCCTCCATCTCCCTTCACCGTTACCTCTCCATCCATCCCCCACTTCCGCGACATCTTCACACATGCGACCATTGACTGAGGAAGAGAGCAGGACAGTTTTCGAGAAACTCGCAAACTACATCGTACGTGCTGTTCTCGTCCCACCGCTGACGATCTGACCCGGTGCGTACAGGGGAGAAACCTTATTAGACTCATCGACAGACCGGATGGACCCTACTGTTTCCGCCTCCACAAAGATAGAGTTTTCTATGTCTCCGAGTCATCGATGCGTCTTGGGATCTCAGTAGCCCGACCAAATCTCGTCTCGCTCGGGACGTGTTTTGGAAAATTCAGCAAGAGCGGAAAATTTAAACTACACATAACGGCCCTCGACCACCTTGCTCAGTATGCCAAATACAAGGTTCGTTGGATTGGCTTTCAAACTTTTACCTTCATCCACAGCCGAATCTCACGCTATGTGGTTGCAGGTTTGGATAAAACCTAACGGAGAGATGCCATTCCTCTACGGAAACCACGTATTGAAAGCCCATCTCGGACGTATCACCGAAGACACCCCGGAACATCAGGGTGTTGTCGTCTACAGTATGAATGATACGCCACTGGTACGTACGATCCCTATCAACCCCCATCCAGCCCTTCTATACAACTGCCGCTCCGGTGATTTCTGGTTCTGATCTGTACCCTGTTTTATCTATAGGGTTTTGGTGTAACGGCACGATCAACGGTTGACACGCGGAAGCTCGATCCAACTTCTATCATCGTATTTCACCAAGCGTAAGCGGTCTCGACCGTCCTCGAATGATAAGCCACTCGTATGCTCAAATATGATTTATCTTTTGGCCTTCACAGTGATGTCGGAGAGTACCTTCGCGACGAAGTGAGCCAATTTTCCAACTCGTCCGCGTCATTGCCACCGCGCCAGTACGGTGGCACTGGAAACTAGGATCTGACTTAGCTGACGTATCTTTCGTAACGCTTACAGGAAACCCTATTCTGAAGGCGTCACGGAGTGATCCTTCTCATTCGCTTTTTTTCTATGACATCTTGGGCATAAAATGATCTAGGTTTGAAGCGCTCGGCCATTGAAATTTCTTGTCCTATGGTGGTATGTATCATACGTTGCATCTCTCTAGTCATCATCGGTCTCTTTCTCGTTTCTCTTCCCCTGGTTAATCAATGCTATGCTATGCACACCTTTGAATTCGGTCTCTCTGCGAACCCCAAAATCACTTACAACAGGTCGGTATGGCATTTGTGGCGTTGGATTGGCTTGTCTGAATGCGATAGTGGTGCCAACAAGATATGAAAGGCAGAACTAACAACCATGAGCACGACTAAAGTTAGCATAAGCAGATCCTTGCACCCAGGACCACGGCTGATCTCATTCATCGCCCAATGATCTTTCTGCGGTTTGGTCGCCACGGTGGAGGATTCTGCGAACGTATTCGGAAAGGTCCATCACGCGGAACTTTGGAATCCAAATAAACCGCTACATACTTGGTAGCTGAATACAGTCTTGCGTAGGCGGTTTCGGTACTTTTACGCCGCATTGGCATCGGTCTGAATCACGGGCAAGCCCAAGGGGAGATCCGTGTCTTCGCTTCACGTCATAAATCTAGATGCAGATTTCAATGACGGGCCGAAGAATGGATTAGGGTCCAGCCCTTCATACATAGCGGTCGCTCACACTGGTCATACCGCCCAGCAAATGGTAAGTTCCGCATACCATGGGCATCGAAAAAAATCGAGGGTGCATACTTCCTCTGTTCGGTGAAGATTGCATTAATGATCACAGCACACGGTACTAGTAGTAATATCACGACAGCCTATACAAAACCTCAATGACCCATCTGCACAGCTAACTGAATCCTCTCGCCATCCTATTGAACAATCAATCGCCTCACGACCAAAAACGATGGAACGGTGGCTTGATCAGCAGATCACCACCCTTCAAAACCACCGAAACCGAGCTTCCTCTTCTTTGTGCCCTCTTCTGTAGGAATCTTCCCGATTGGACCGGGTGCGCTGTCCAATGGCCGTTTGAGATTAAGGTACCGACCCACTCCACCTGTCGACCCGGCGCCTTCTGTTCCTGAACCCAAGTCAGGCCCGGACCCCAATTTTGTGCCGAACCAATTCATGTCATCCATCTCTTTCTTCGGAGCCTTGACGCCAGCCTTAGCTTCCTCCTCTGCTTGAGCTTTCCTCGCGCGGCGTTTCTCTTGCCGTCTTTTGTACTCCTCGAACGGATCTTGGTATCTGGTTAAAGGGGGTCATCAGCCCTAAATCGGACAAAGGAGGAGAGCGTGAAAGGTTCACGAACATGACGATATCAGTTATCCGTATCGGTTTCGCAGGACGCTCGGTCCCTGGCTTCACCGGAAACTTCTCTAAAGCGTCCAGCACCTCATCTCCGCCCACTATGTTTCCAAACACGGTATGTTTCTTATCGAGATGTGGGGTGGATTTGAACGTAATGAACCATTGGGATCTAAGTGAATCAACCAGCAAAACGAAGAGAGTGAACGATCGTTCGTCGCCAATATGGGGAAGATATTCATATAATGATAGGGGTGAATGGGTACGTCAGATACGAATGCACTCAAGAACCGGATACCAGATAAGCAAGAGGCTAACCCATTCGTGTTTGTACCCTTGTTGGCCATGGAGATGACGCCACGTTTATCGTGTTTCGCAGCACCTTTTAAGTCATGTTCATCTCTGAACGGGGTACCCCAATACGACTCTCCCCCTGCGCCAGTGCCGGTAGGATCGCCTGTTTGGATCTGCCGGGGATCAGACACGCCACTTGATCCGAGGTTGGTTTGACATGCTCACCATGAATCCTGGGACCAGTCGGTGGAAAAGTACATCATTGTATTTGCCCGCTTTTGCTAACATCAAGAAGTTATAGCATGTTTTTGGTGCCTGGATAACGGCGGTCATCAGTAAGCGGCCCCGAGAAACTCACGTTTTGTTCCCACCTTTTCACAGAACAACTCAATGTTTAGGCCTCCCCCGCCTAGGCTTGTGATCACACGACAATAGGCACGGCGTTTTCCGATATCCTTCTCCTTCCCCTTGCCTTTAGGTGGATTAGAGAACTCTTCGAACATCAATTCTTCCTAGGGGTATAGGCATCAACCACATGCACCCGTGGGCAATGCAAAAGAGTGCGTAAGTCTTACTTCATCCCAAAGTAATTTGGTGCTTGTATTCGTGGTGGGGTCCACGGAAGTGGAAGTCAAGGATGCACCAGGAAGGCCGTTCGAATAGGGCGAGATGTTCCCTAGAGCCAAAGTTGGATAAGAAGGGACAGGATAGGATATATGATCACCTACAAGGAACAGCGGCCTTCTCCTTAACAGTGTTTACAGCTGCGGATTTTGGTTTGGTCACCTGTTTGTCGTTGACCTGTTGAGTCGCAGTTTTCGTTGACGCTGACGAAATAGATGCCGGTGGCATCCCATGGGGGTTCTGTAAGGTAATGACATCCTCTCTGGGATGAAACTTGTCAGTCGAAATGTGTATAACGTACTCGTGCGCATACTTTTTAAACTTGACATCGCCTAACAGGTCCTTGCCTCCTTTGATACTCTCCGCAAGGTAGACATTCCCGGTTGTAGCAATGGCGACGATATGAGAATGCTCGTTGAAGGGTTTGAAGGATATCGGGTCATGGTATTCCCCAGTCGTTTTACGTGAGTAGTTGAGTTTAATGAGGTCCTCGGGGTTCAAGGCTTCCTTGGTCACAGGGTTCGCATTATTGTGCTGCCTACATCACGAAACCATATGAATGTTCCGTCACAGATGCCGGATGACGAGTCCCGGACACGTACTTGAGCCAAGGGATGATGTTGACCAGATCGAAAACAATCCCAGTACCGTCGATGTTCCTCGCACATACGGGGTACTCGAAGGGTTGGGACGAAAGAGCGCAACAGTCAAAAGGTTGGCGGGCCTGTGGGGGACCAACATCCGGTTTCCTGTGGAGAGTCCGGTCAGAACGCCATCGTCAACTTGGTATCAATAGAACGTACTGTACGTAACCAGAGGATGAAGCGGTGTGATGACCTCCGTAGACACCAGTGTGTTCTGAGTGTGTCACGTAGAGTTTATCCGTGTTCTTGCCCATGGTGGCCGATCGTGTCGAAGAGGGAGCGGTGGATGTCGATCACTTCGGAACGTCGGCTTCTCTCCACCGTCACCTACATCGACCGACGGAACGGGTTTGTGTTTCGATGTGTGGTTTCTTTTCGCGGTTTATCTGATTGTTTTTTCGTGGTGCACAGTAGGGAATGCTTGCGCGACAAGGGACACGTCGTGCTTTGTACTTGGACTTCCTCGCGCCGGGTCTCCTCCGCCGGAATGTGTCCAGTTCCGCCGTCCCGAACCCGCGGCCTACCCCTCCTCGTCCTCGCCAGGATCCTGTTACACATACCTCTCAAAAACGGTCGAATAACCCGCGGCATCCCACTTCTCAACTAAGCCAACTCAATCCTGCCAACCCCAAGAGTGAAGGGCCAGTTCCGCCAACCAACAACATCGATCTCTTTGTCAAGACTATTGCAGAGCTCAACGCCACTCTTGGTCACGATGAACTTACTGGGGTCCGTGAGCTGTGGACGACACTCGTTGGTCAAAATCTACTCAAGTACCTTGGAATTCCTCAGCTTCAGAGGTATTCCAAGTCCATCGCTTCGATGTACAGCCGTAAGCCCAGCTCCGGTGACCAATGGTCCGCCCAGGACAAGGAAACCATGCAAGCCATCGCCGTTTACACCGCTCTATGGGATCATCCAAGGGCCATACACGCGGTGATGTTACACCATCTCACAGCCGGTGAACCCGATGAGGTTCTCAAACTGTACAAAACCTATACCACCTCTCAATCTAAAAATCGAACGCCACAACCACCCGTACCTACCGAAGGCGTCTCAATCCCAGAGAACCTCGTTTCTCCAGAAGAGAAAACCGATCCCTTGCCCGGCGCAATTGCTGCATGTGCGATGAAAGGATCATTCCCTGATGCCGTGAATTTGGTTGTCGAATCACACACTCCCGTTGTCTACCGAACCATCGAACATCTCATCCACACTTTTCCAAATGCCCCTGTCGTCGAAAGCTACGCCCGACGCCTCGAACTCGTCTACCTTCTCACCCACCCACCCGCTTTCTTTAGACACGTCGACAATTTGGCCCGAGGCAGAGCAGTTGACAAGCTCAAAGGACTCTGCAAAGATATAGCTACAGCTGTGCTTGGAGAAGAATCCTGGTCGGTTGCCACAGAGGAGCAACGGTCGAAAGAACGACCTGTCGTTATCTCGCGCTTCATCTGGACCAAGTTGATCACTGCGCTCACAAAGTGCAAGCGTCCAGACCTCGCCGGACATCTCTGGGAAGACATGATCAAATGCGGAGTCAAACCCGACGCCTCGATTTGGACTGCCGTGTTTGACGGTTACTCATCGTTGGGGGCGTGGCAAGAATCGCTCGCGACATGGAACACGATGCTCACTCAGGACGTGGAACCAGAACCTCTCACATACCGAGCCATAGTCGCAACCTTGTTCAAGGCTAGACGCCCGGATGATGCCATGGTCAAGTTCAAGGAATACGAGCGGAACTGGGTTGGGAAAGGGAGGCAACGCTCGCCAGACATTGCAGACGAGTATTCATCACAGACGCTAACACTTCACAACACTGTCCTTCACGGGTTGCTGACGAACCCGGACAGAGAGACCCACGCGCTCGCGCTTTTCGAACGGATGAAGAGGAACGGCCCCACACCGGACCTGTTCTCGTGGAATACAATCATGGGCTACCACGGGAGGCGGGGGAATATGAAGATGATCTCTTCAACACTCCAGGGCCTCAAGGAGTCCGGACTCTCTCCAAACGTCTTCACCTACTCCATCATCCTCAATGCCCTCCTGAAAGCCGGCAGAGAAGACGCACCACAGCTTATTTTGGACGCGATGAAGAAGGACAAGATAAACCCGGGGGCGGCAGTCAACACGACGATCATAGATCAGCTCCTCCAAGAACCGGATGCGAAGAACATCAAGGCCGCGTTCAACATCCTTAATAGGATGGAGGGTGAACGGACACCTGCTGAGCAGCCGAACGACGTGACATATACCACAATGTTGACCGGAATATACCGTTGGGGCTCGAGCGAGGAGGCAGAAACCTACCACTCAGACATCTTACGGCGGATGGTCAAACGCAGCATTCAGTTCAACCGTGCGACCTGCCATATCCTTATTCGTGCATCTTTGGAGAGCTCAAGTCGAGAGGGGGCACGTTATGCGTTGGAACATTTCAGCCGAATGATGCGACTCGAGATCGAGCCGGACTTTGATACGTGGTACATTATATTAGATGGGATGCTACGTAGGGGCGAGGTTCAGATTGCGAATGATTTGTTGGAGGAGATGGTCAGGCGAGGGTACGAACCGACTGGTGCTCTGTTCAGGTTGGTTAAGAAGATACGGAGGGCACGACTGTAGAAGAGTTGACGCCAACGGCAGGCTACGGTTGACCATTTCCGAGGAGGAAGGCTTTCCCTAATCCCAGGCGTAGGTATCTAGCATAAGCTATTAGAATGAAAAGTAGAGTAAGTAATCGCTCGTCAGACCCATACGTTGACGGAGACTCACCCCAGTAGGAGAAGGTTCGACCGAAGTATTTGCCCGCCATTGGGAGAAGGACGAAGGAAAAAAGCTTTTGGAGCTGTTCAATGGATTCTTCCCATTCTTGTTGGGCCAGCAAAGCTTCCTCATCGAGATCCAGAGATGAGTCGGAGAGGGAATCCGAGGTATCTAGGGAGTGCACCGAACCCGACATGGTGGCTTCGGTCAAACTGGTGGCTGTCGTTCGCTCCGTCTGTCTGTCTGTGCAACGATCATTCTCACTCTTCCCCGACCTCACTCCCCTTGCCAAGTCCGGACGCAAGATCTGGAGAATCCCAGCAGAGGACACAGTCGTTTTATTACCTTTGAATCTGTCGCGTTCGAATCTGATGCAGCAGCATGTCGCCTGGATACACTCCTTCCACTAAAACCAGGCTCGTGGGCCAACCACTCATTTATGCCATGACGGTTTTCATCAGTCTCGGTGTCTTCCTGGTGCGCATCGTCTCTTTCAAGGCTGACTATGTTCAGACGACTAACTCGCTGTATAGTTTGGCTATGATCAAGGGTTTGTGCTCCGGTCATCCTGTCAGACCTAGCTAATATAACCGGTCCGCCAAAGCGTTATGTCCGGCATCATCACCGGGCCCTATTTCAAGAAATATTTCGATGACCCTGGTGCGGGCGAGTTGGGCTTGATGGTTTCTGTGCTGGAAATCGGCGCACTGAGTACGCCCTCCCGAAAATTCGCTGGCACGCCTCAGCCTTCTCATCCTGCTTTGATGCTCCACAGTTACTTCGCTTGCTGCCGGGCGGATCGGCGACGCGATCGGCCGCAAGGGCACCCTATTCAGTGGCGCGGTGGTTTTTACTGTTGGGGGCGCAATCCAAACCTTCACCGGGGGCATCCCCAGCATGGTCGTAGGTAGGTTCATCTCCGGGTTCGGTGTTGGACTGCTATCGTGAGTGCCTATCACGCGATACCCGCTCAGCAACGGAAGAATGACGCTTTGGACCCTGGCAGGACAATCGTGCCGATCTACCAGAGCGAGATTTCCCCTCCAAATCACGTAGGTGTCGCCACCCTCCTAATGCTTCCTCTTACTGACTCGGGGGTACAGCGAGGCGCACTCGCGTGTATGGAATTCACCGGAAACATTTTTGGATATGCATCTTCTGTGGTACGCCTACCCGATTCCCTCATCTTCCTACGTTGCTCGATGGATTCTGCAGTGGATCGATTACTTCTCGTCCTTCATTGAATCGGATTGGTCTTGGAGAATACCCTTGTTCATCCAATGTGTCATCGGAGCAATTCTCGCCGCTGGATCCCTTGCCATGCCTGAGAGTCCACGGTAAGGCCAAGTTGCATGTGTACATTTCCTATGCGACCTTACTGAACTGACTCTAGTTGGCTTATCGACCACGACCGGGATGTCGATGGTATGCAAGTTATCGCTGACCTGCACGGTGGGGATCTCGAGGATGCGTCAGCCAAAGCAGAATTTCGGGAGATCAAGGATCGTGTTAACTTCGACGCAAGTGTTTGTTAATACTGTGGTTCCTATGGGGCGCTGATACATCCCCCCTGCAGCGGGCATCTGGCGAGGCACGCTCCTACAAGGTCATGTGGGAGAGGTACAAACGCAGAGTCTTGTTGGCTATGTCCTCACAGGCATTCGCTCAACTGGTAAGTGCGAGTAACTCTGCTACCCATCCCCTTACTAACTCTTTCCGTTTAGAACGGCATTAATGGTGTGTGCTCACCACGGTCCTTTTGGAGTACCATCGCTAATACTCAAGACATGACTCAGTCATTTCATACTACGCACGTACGTCCGACTCAGTGTATGCGACCAAGGAATGTTTTGACATAGATTTTAGCCCGAGTATTTGAAGGTAACGTGATATCTGTAGACAGCATACGTTGCCCGATCTGACATATTCCCCAGAGGCTGGTTGGGTCGGTCGCGATGCCATCTTGATGACTGGCATCAATGCTGTTATTTATCTTCTCGCAACCATACCGACTTGGGTCTTGGTTGACCGATGGGGTCGTCGCGTAATCCTTCTGTCCGGAGCTGTGGTGGTGAGCACTTTTTTATGCGTGACTTGGTTTGAGTAGTTATTGTCGTCCAGATGGCCATAGCGTTAGGAGCTACGGGTTACTTTATGGCGATTGACGTTCCGGTAACACCTCGCGCAGTCGTCGGGTGTGTGATTATCTATAATGCTTTCTTTGGCTACAGGTATTCTCGACCTTTCAGGAAAAGAGCTGATTCACTGAGAAATGGCTAAAATAGTTGGGGACCGATCCCATGGCTCTACCCACCAGAGATCATGCCTCTGACTGTCCGAGCGAAGGGTGTGTCGCTGTCGACGGCGACGAACTGGTTCTTCAATTTCATTGTTGGGCTGGTCACCCCATATCTACAAGAGGCCATTGAGTGGAGACTATACCCCATGCATGGATTCTTCTGCGTGTGCAGCTTTGTTGTCGTTTATTTCCGTAAGCATCACTTCCTTTCTACTGAGGTCACTAATCTGATATCTCGCGGAAGTATACCCAGAGACGATGGGTGTACCACTGGAAGAGATGGATGCCGTATTCGGAGAGGGTACAACCAAATTCATTTTCCTGGTTCCGATTTCACTGACCTGTACACCAAATCTAGACGAATTACAGGAGTACTACGAGAACCAAGGGTCGGAACAAGCAATCTTGGTCGGAAGTACTCACTCTCGTCGTTCCGCAACTCATCGACTACCGGACCCTTCCTTCCTGCAAGTCGCCCGTGAATGGCTCAGTGGCGTCATCAGAAAGAACAGGGACAGGTTGGCGTATGAACCTATCAGAGGAGACGAATAGGAACTCGCGAGGATGAACGCGTGCGCTGTAGATGCCGACGATGGCGACAACGCCGACTAGGGATTGCGATGAGAAGGAATTTTCAAACTACCTATGCAGACAGGTACCCCTCTTGGATGTGTTGGATGTCGAGGGCCCTCCTGAATGCCGGCCAGTTTCTTCATTTCGCCTCCCCTTTCGTGACCCTGTCCCCCCGCCTCGTCATTGCACGGTCGTTTCATCCTCACCTAGATTATCGCATTTTCAACAACTCTCACCCCCTTGTCGCGTGCTTCATTCCGTCGGTAGTGGCACCTAATGCCTCTCGCTCTTCAAATTTCTTTTCATCTTGTATCCTGTGATTATCGCTTTCGAAGTCGATGCAACTATCAGGTCAACCATCTTGAAGCGCTTTCACGAAGTACTAGAACGACTCCTGCGTGTTGTCAAGTCTGCTGATGCTCGACAGCCGCAGGATAAGATTCATGCCAGGCTTTTCGCATGGATAATTATTAGACGAGAACCTGTTAATGTTCTATGCTATGTATAATGTACAACCTGCCCGCCCATCTAACATCACCACTTAGAGTAGAATAATTACATTCTTCTCCTACCGACTGGAGAGTGTACCCATCAGAGAACTGTCTCAAGGGGAGCATCGGAACAAACTTACCAGCCTGATTCTGTTTGTACTTCCTCAATTCCTTCGTCGTATCTCTCCCCTGAGACTTTCCCCACCCAAGGAGTGGAATAACGATCACAGTCGCGTTATCTTCCGATCCAATACTTTCGGCAAACGATAAAACACGTTTTGCTCCTTCCGCAGGTGTTGGAGCGAACCTGACGAGATCGTTCACTTCTTCGTGAGACACGAGCGACGATATCCCATCAGAAGTCAGGACGATATGTGAACATTCCGAACCTGAATCCCGTTTCTGTGGTCAGAAAGTGACAAAAAAATCAGGCAGGGAGAGGGATGAAAGGCACCTTTGAGTAACTTTGCGCGAACTTCGGGTTCCGGCGTGACGCCAAACGGTTTGTACTTGAAGTCACCTAAACTTCTGGTATTTTCTAGCACTCCCATCCACCGTGCCTCGCCGAAAGAATCTGTGACGAGCGCTGAACCCATCACCCGTCGCAGCCGAGTAGACTCTATGGGTGTCTCGGCGTGGTGTTTGGTAGTCATGGGGGTCACTGTCCCATCTGTGCTACATATAGTCGCAGTTGTATCCCTGTTACGGTCTAGACATGAGCACCTGATGCGGGGAGAAAACCAAAAGCGGTGCACCCAACGTGGGCAACAGTAAGAGCAAGGTTTTCGGCAGCGAAAAATGGGGGAGCTGGTTTATCGAGGGTTTGAAGTAGGGCGATGGATGCCGTAGCGCCGGACACCCGCGCTTCCTTTTCGCCCGACAGGCTACGATCTACCTGCGCGCGTATAGCCATTAGACACCGCATATCCTCGAGGGGGGCGAAAACTCACTTCGAAAAACGCCGTCGTGGCCCTCGCTTCCAAATCGAACACCGCCTTGCTATTCGGATCCTGCAACCACGGGAGAAACGGTCGAGGCCTTAACCTTTTACTGAAGTACCCTCCGATTTCCTTGATCCATTCATACAACTCTGGGATGTGATTCGGGTGGGCGTTCTCAAACAGGGCGTGAAACTCCTGCCTACAGAACTGAGATGCCGTTGATCCCCCATGTCCGTCGTACAGTCCGATGAAGTGGACTTGACGTGCGATGAAATCTGGGAGGCCGGAGGGATCCCATTCATAGTCGAGCTTTGTTCGGAGGGTGTATTGGAGTTCGTGAGGCTCAAGTAACAAGGTCGCGAAGCCATAAAAGTCTTGTTGGTAGCTGTTGACAGAAAAAGAGTGTCAGAATCACCACTACATCAAGGTCGATGTGACCCGAGGGCCGAGGCGTACGCTCGATTACCCCGCGAGTTGACCAGGCCTATAAGCTTTGGATTTAAGAGTGGTATCCGACTGACTCCGCCTGCAAGTGAGCATCGACCGGTCAGCAGAAAACGAAATCCAACGCTGCGTCGAACTTACCGCTCGTCTGGAAGCGGATGTAATCGTGGTAATATGCGATTGGGGTTGTAGAAGCGAACGGTGGCAGCACACTCCGCCTGCACTGGACTCTTAACGAGTTACATGAGAGCGACAGGGGAGAGAGGCGTTGCGACATTCGGTTGCAATGCCTTGAACAACGAGAAACCAGACTATCAGAAGCGATGGATGCAAGGCACGGCTAAAAGGTGCATGTGGGATATGACAGCGACGCTGACAGGTGAAAGCCGCCCTGCTCGCTTTCGAAGTATCTCCGGTGCCGTGTCGATGATGATTTTATCGTACAAAGATCTAAGTACACTCTCGGTATTACGGGTGGAAAAAATCCGTAGGTAAATAGCGCGAGGTTCTATACGAGGACGGGCACCCGGCCCCGAGTTGGCTCCTCCACTTGGGGTTCTTGGATGAACAGTAAGCCGAGGATCTCCCATGCAAAGCGGTGAAATGGTACTGTACCTGGAGTCTTAGTATGGACTGGTTCCGTGTCTGGAACATCTGGGAGTTTGGTAATTTCCTTCGGTTCAGCCTCGAGAGCCTGAAGGTGTGTTAAGGGAAATGTTGCCGCGGCAACCAGCGGGGGAACTCACCGTCAGAGCCTGAAGTTCCCTAAATTCTTCTTGAACTGCTTCCTCGTCGTCAAGAGTCAGATTGTTGACAAGCATGTTGCTGATTTCCTGCGGATAACCTTAAATCACCGATTTGTATCTGGGGGGGGCTACCCACCTCTTGGTATGCTCTGGCTTCGTGCGTCTCCTCCAAGAGCTTCTCGACATCTCCCAGGTTCATCTCCTTGTTTATCTGCTTCAAAACCTCACTCCCCGTCTTGAGCCCGTGTAATACCGATATCTCCACGAGGGAGAACTCGATTGTCGAAACCTATGTATGGTCCGAGGATCGGTAATCGGGGTCACAGACGATGGAGGTGGACGGACCAGCTGTTCCAGTTGCTCTAATTGTGCATCTGTTTTGGCTAGTAAAGTTTCCTGGTACTTCCGTTGTCGTAAAGCGATGAGTGCTCGGTCCTTGTGTCCATTTGCGAGGTGCTGCTTGGCGATCTCGTGTTCACGATTTAGTACTCGTTGAATCTAACGTCCGGGTGGTGTCGGCGTGAGGTTGAAACGCGAAAGAGGGAGAGACAGAACCACGTACATACATTCTTCTGGTATTGCTTCAGCTTGTCCCTCTGTAACTTCATGCTAGAATTCGCAAGTAAGCCCAGCTAAGCCCAACAACTCCGAGCGCAGGCCTACTCGAGAATAGCGCGATCCCGCGCTGTAATCTTTGGGACAGACTGGTTTCCACCCATAAGAAGGAGTCGGACGACCTCGCCACTCGGAGGCAGCGGAACAAAGATGAAATATGTGGTAGAAAGCGATCGGATGGAAATCAATCACCCGTGGCAAATGCGCTCATGTCTCCAAGCCTCAGCTTCTTCTACATTCCAAATCTCTCGTCATAGCCAACCCACGCTATGGTGGAAACCTTTGCGACGCAAAAATTCCACATTCGTGAGCTCTGGACCAGAGCTGGTGGATATTTCGTGGAAACGGCTGGGAGTACCAGCGAGTGTTGCTGCTACGCTTCGGAGCGTCTTCCCTCACATCGCGAAACCCACAAAAACTCAGGCTCGACTTATACCCGCAATATTGTCCGGGAAGGATGTACTCCTAAAAGACCACACCGGGACAGGGAAGTACGTAGGACCCCACATGCACATCCCGGTCACCGTCCCGCGCGCTTCTGACAAATCGACCGAATTACAGGTCATTTGGCTTAATCTTGGCCTTAATAAGTGACTTCCGAGTATGGAGGTCCGAACACGAATCCCACAAAAAGCCTATAAATCCCTCAGTCTCTGCATTAGTCATCGTTCCGCACAAAGACCTCGCGCTGCAACTGGCACGTTGGATCCAAGTCATTACCGAGTCCAAGGTCCAGGTCCAACGCCCAGAACTTTCCTCTGTGGTCCAGGTGTTGGCTAAGATACCTGGAGAGCCCCTGGAAGACCGGCTGATAGAACTGGAACGTGTCACACCTCACATTTTAATAGGAACCCCCCAAGTTCTTTTGAATAATTATGACAGACTGAAGCTACACAGGGTCAATACCGTCGTGGTGGATGAGGTGGATTACCTGATCGAGACGGTTCCTAACCTTTCGGACAAGTTCAAACGTGAAAAGATGCGGAAGAAAATTGCCAAGTACCCAGGTCCTACTCGACATCTACTGGATAAGGTACTTGAAACACGTATGATCAAACCTGGTGACTCTGATTCAGAGAACACCCTCACTCCTACACGTACTACGAGCCAACCCCAAATACGTCACACGCCCCAACTCATTCTCTCCACTGCCACATTTCGCAGCCACCTAAATCGATTCCTATTCCAAGGGAGTGGCTGGTTGACCCGCGGTGACATGCATCTCGTCAAAATCAATGGAACCCCCGGGAAGGCTGAAACATCGAATTGGTTGTCAAACGCCACACACTCCGTCCTCGTCGTAAACGAGGAATTCGAGATCCGCAACATTGAGGGTGCTATCGCCTCTCCTGATCCTCAACCTGTGTCAACAGAAGTGGGCGAGACGGGCCTGCAACCAGACGAAGACGAGGTTACATTGCACGATGTCGTTATAGAGGGACTCTCCGGGGTTAATCTAGGGGGGGAGGATATTCTTGCCCCAGAAGCACCGGAGTATGAAGCCCCACCGCCGTGGTCTCCAGGGTCGATAGAAGCCATCTCGATCTGCTTCGCGATGGACGTACCACGAATCGCGCTCCTCGTCACCCCCGCCACACATCCCATTCACAGGCTCATCAAAGAGCTGAAGGGGTACGGGGTGGACGCACGTCCTCTCGACATGCTGTCATCTGTCGCCGGGAGGAACCACATGCTCAATGGCAAGGACGTAAAGACTACAGCTAACGACGAAGGCCCCATTCTTCTCGTCTCCACTCTCGCAAATACACGGGGTCTCGATCTCCCCGATCTTTCCCACGTCTTTATCATGGGGGTACCAGAGGGCAGGGTCGACTCGTACACCCACATTGCTGGTCGGACAGGTCGATTTGGGAAAACTGGGAAGATTGTCGTTGTCGTCGAGAAGATCGAGGAGGAAGTCGATGACGGAAAAGGCGGGAAGAAAAAGAGGATAGTGAAGGATGAGGAGAAGAAAATGAAGGGGATTCTGAGAGAGATGAAAATTGTCCCAAGGAAGGTCGAACACTTCGAGTAGAATCAATTTAGGTAGAGATTAATGCTTTAGCTACCGTAGACACCATTCATGATGATGTAGTCATAACAAATTTATGGATACAGGTCAATAGTTCAACCAAAGAGCCGCTAAAAACACGGACGCGCCATCCTATATTAGATAAATAGGTGATAGAAACGAGTGTTCTGTTGGAATGTCTTTGTGATGCTCGCGAGGATAAGAATAAGATGCTATAGATAGCCGTGAGCGCGATGAAATAAGCGGTATCTGGTCAGATCGGTCGACCGAGAGATTCATGAGTGGATGCACTCACAAAAAAGGTAGGTTTAGCTGCGAGGAACACGCCTGTCACCCCACAACACCACCTAGGTGACGTGCAGGAAGACGGTGGGGCGGAGTGGCTGGCGAGTTCTTCGTAATCTTCTTGGTTGGGAACACACGACGTGGGGTATGAACGGTCTCGGAATTTGATAGGACATCTTGGCTCGTACTAAGGGAAAAATGAATGGGCGAACCGAAGCCAATTCCTCTCATAAACGTTAAAGAAAGAATGACATGCACGCGACCAGGGGCCAGCCCAATGCGTCGGGGAATTAAAATAGACCACAAAACCACTTCCTACGCATCGGGGGCTCTCCTTTCCAAAAGTTTAACACGTGGGTGCGAGTGTTACGTCTTAGGATGACTTACCGTATTTCTCTTCGTGGGTTGTGGAGGGTTCCACAAACTGAGAGTGGCGTCCGGGTGCCTTTGACATCGAACTGCGATTATTGTCCCTAGACGTAATATGTTGGCTTGCAAACGATTTGAAGGAGAGAAAACATACCCATTGGCAAACCCCTCCCAAGTTCTGACAACTTCGTCGATAGTTGGTCGCTTATGCGGGCTCGCGTTCCAACACTTCTCGATGAATTTCCACATCTCCGCAGTAAGTCCAAGCTGCTCGGCGGCCTGTGGCTTGGCGGGCCTCTTCCCACTAGCGATATGAAGAACGACCGATTCATTTCTCATATTCCCGAATGGGACGTTTCCGGTGAACATTTCCACCGCAAGCATCGCAAACGCGAATACGTCGGCGGATTTGGATGCAGCCAAGGATTTGGAATTGGTTTTACTGGGTGGATCAATGATCTCTGGGGCGAGCCATCGAGACGATCCTGCAACCCCCGGAGTTGCCGCGATTGTGAAGATCGGATTTGACATGACAGGGCTCAGACCGTAATCACAGACTTGGACTTTCCCTGACTTCGATATCAACACATTAGCCTAGATAATTTCATCAGTTTGGCGTGGACATGGGGGGATGCGCCACTCACCCCTTTCAGATTCCCGTGGACGATCTCGAAAGAGTGGAGGTATTGAAGCCCTTTGGCGACTTGCAGCAACTCGGGAGGTTATTAGGGGTGGATGATGTACAAGACAGAGAAGAACGGTTACCAGCTTTGGCCTCGAGGCGTCGGGGTGAGACTCGAGATACCGCATGATGTTCCCGTTGTGGCCCCATTCGTAGACGAGAGCCAGCTGGAATATCGATGTATCAACCCCATGAAACGGGAGAACATTTTCGTGGGCCAGTCGCTTCCACATGGGTACCAGTTTCCAAAGGATCTTCTTTGCTTCCTGGAGATCCTGGAGGGGGTAAATGCGAAAGGCTTTGAGGGCCACCGGCTTGTCGCTCCAAGCCCCTCGCCAGATATCGGTGGTTCCTCCTGATGCGACGGCAATTTCTCCGCGCTTCACCAGACCCTGGAGTGATCCAGTGGAAGTTGGAAGTAGTAAGGTGTCGCTGGAGATGTCTCCTAGTGCGGCTACAAACTTCGTGTCTTTCACGAGGACTGCAGGAGCGGCCTACTCGTGGTTTTCGGGGTTTGACGGAATCGACGTTGGGGGCCAGTGGAGGTCAGAACCTTCTGCTAAGCGAAGAATCGGGATGGCGAGTGCTGACCTGATCAACGATTTCCAGGAATCTTGTTTGATCTCTTGCTCCCAGCTCTCTGATGACCCCGATGTTACCGTTGTCCACCACAAACTGGACCTCTGCACGGATTGATTCCTGGGATGGAGGGTTATCCAACAGCTGTTGTACTCGTAGCTTTGCAGGCGTTGAGGAACGACCGGCCATCTTCTCCGGGTTCGTCATGAGTAAGTTAAGAGGGAGCGCGGGTGGCACAGTGGTGGTAACGCTCCAAGTTATACTATCCCCAGTGGCACATGGCCATGGCTAGACGTAACAACATGTGTTTGGTCCCTCCTGCACCGACGTGTCTTCGGCCGTGCTAAAGTTGTTTGGCGATCTGCGGATGTGGTGGAATCCACCCTCGAATTCGACGCACGGCGCACCAGGAAGGTATACAGCCGGATTGTGGGCGACTGCGTGTCGTCGATTCGCTTCTGTGAGATTGCCGTGCATCCAAAACACTTCCACGAGATCTGGAGCGATCCTATAATGAAGGTCTACCGACCATGGAAACGCTTCCACCGTAATTCTCGATCTGCGGAAGCGCACCCACGTGCTGCCGGGCCTCCGAAGTGTTCTCGTTGGTATCTTTTTGATCATACTTCGGCACATTTCCATGTGCTTAGGGCAAATTAGGTTTCGTCCACACGCTTTGGCCTGACTGTCAATGCCGGAGACGTTTCGAAGTTTTTGACCCTTTGTCGTAGCCTTCTGCGAAAGCAGGAGGGTTCTTGGCCTGCGAAAACGCCGCCTTGCTCCCCCGGCAGTGCCGAGTGTAACCCTCCTATCTGCTATATTTATTACCATATCTTGCCCCATGTCCAGGTAACTGTCGCGGGATGTAAGTATAGAAGCAAGATAAAAGACTCCCAACATACAGCCCGCCTTTAGACACCACACGTTCCTTTCCCGTGCTTTCACGCCTATGTTTAAACTTCCCTTCTAGCTCGGTTCCACAAATAAACCCTCGCCCAACAAATACAACCTGGGGGTACTGGCACGGGCACGATCAGCCGAGAATGGCCGCCACGGTGCAGTTTTCGGCGTCATTACTTGAACGAGGTACGCGCCCCTTACTCAAGTCGTGGACGTTCTGGTCAACGGCACGCCGTCATGTCCTTCCTCTGTTGAGAGGCCCAAAAGAAGGAGCAGGAGCAACGGTTTGCCATGAGGATCAACCCTTGCCACTCATTCATTTCTTACGTGATGTAGAGAATGGAAATGTGTCGCGGGGAAGATCCAGGGTTCACCATTTCTACGGTGTGGGCATCTCGACATGCGAGCGGCTACAAGTGACTGCTTGTCAACAACAAACCGGGTTTGAAACTGATGCCAGCCATAGTGTGGTGTCCGGTCGTTTCTCTCACAAGCAGGGGCCACAGGCCACGTTGTACGGAAGATTGCCAGTGTTCAAACAGGCACGGCCAAACTGGACCAATTCCCTCGTTAATTATTTGGTTTCTTGGAATTACGAAATCGGAGCGATAATTCACCTCAGGTTGATCACAACTGTTTTGTCCACGGCATGGTTTCTACTGTTCCTTTCGCTCTTAAGATTGAAGCGGCAATCGGGGCAATAATCCACCCGGTTTTACCGCACCTAATGTATCGTACGTGCTTGGGCAGAACGGAAAGTAATGAAGTGGAAAAATCATACCAAATGTCCAATAATTGCTTCACTAGATCTGACAACGCAATTGTATGTTATGTGCTTGAGTTGTTTGTGGGAACTGAAGGAAGTACGATCCAGAAGATTGGAGAGTCACGGAAGGTTCAAATCCGTCATCCTGGTCAGAGTACGGTAGAAGGTCAGGCCCCTTCCGCTTCCAACTGGATCTTTACAAGTTGCCACCGCCAGACGGGAATCACTATCCTGTTCACAAATTAGGTAGATTACGACGCGTCAGGGGGCTGAGAGGCATGGAGGGGTACTCACCTTGGATAGCGTTGAACCAGATCCCAGACACCGTCGCTGAAGCCGGGTTCCTGACCATTCACCGGCCTCTGCGGCCGTTGATGCCCAAGTATCATGCGCCAAATGCCCGACTGGCCCGTAATAACCTCCACGACGAGCATCGCAAACGCGAAGATATCCGCAGGTTTGAGTGCCACACCGGTGACCAGCACTTCACGAGCATCTGGCAGAAGTGTATTGTAATTCTGTTGATCGCGGTCTCACCCGAGTGGAGACACTTAACTAGACCAATGCCAAGCCGAACATCAGCTGTCCGGAGGTAGAGGGCGGGAAGTGGGAACTACTGACCACTTTGAGGGTCCCATGAACGATATCAGCGCTGTGAAAATATTCCAGCCCTTTAGTAACCTGATGTAATTGTGAGATGAAGATCACCGTCAGACCGCTTATCACTGAAATGGAAGAAGGTCATCACCAACTCGGGGCGAGATGCTCCCGGGATCGCTCTGAGGTAGCATGGGATGCCCTGGTTCTCGGTTCAGGCGGGCGAAAGCAAGGCAGGAGTAACGAAGAGCATCAACTCCATAGAACAGAATGATGTTCTCATGGGAGAGTTCCTTGCGGAGGACTGTGTCTCTCCACAATATCTGAAAATGAATATACCTTCGGTGTCATTTTCCCGGGAAGCCTCTGACGCGCCACCTTTGTATGTGCAATGAGTAGGTGGAATTCGGAATTCTTTCAGTGGATAACCCGGCTGTTACGCCAAACCTTCCACACGGCAGGGGAATGACCAATCGCGTATGATATTTGTCTGTCGTATCTCCCACACGCCCTCAGAAGAGTCAAAGAGGTCAGCAGTTGGTGAATTCTGCGATAGAGCCATCCGAATTCATGTGAGAGTTGTCCATGGTTGATATCGTACACATCGAGAGCTTCCAACGCCTATTCCGAGCCCATGCATAACAGCTATCATAGCAGAAAGAAGGATTGGGACAGGCTCACCGGTGTGTATTCATCCAGCATCCTCTTCTTTCGTGGGAGCAAGCCCCGTTGCGACCTTCTTGGGCTCCCTCACAGGATCGAGGAGCGGCGTCAATACCCCTCAGTCAGGAATTTCTTATGTTAGGAGAGAACTGATCCAGATGTGCAGACATTGGGGATGCAATTGCGTCGTTCACACAGTGGGGCTAGGAAGAGGTTGACACGGGAACTCCGGTGTATCGTTGTAGGTAACAAGGTCGGTGGACGCCGTGACCATTTTGTCTTTCTCTAGGAAACTGCATCTGCCTTTGCAATAAAAATAAAAACGACTCACAACAGACCTAAGGGGTGGTTTTACAGTCAGAACGTTCAAATTCCAGTCCAAGGGATTGGCCTGAAGGCGTTTAAAACAATGGTCTGACGCGCAAAAATGTCCAGCCACACGGCGGTTCGGCCAAGCTACCTGTCTCCCGAAAGAATACCTTTCAGAACATGCACGGCGACGAGGAACACCGTGTTCTCTCGACGTCTGAAATTTGAAAGCCTGACCAGTGAACCCGTCAGTAACTTGGACCGGTGTCGCTCCCAGCAGGGTGAAAAATAATTAATAATTAGTAAATTCCTGATCTATGGTCGCGTTGACGCTGAGCACTGAAGCTCGACGCCCTCGCATGTGTTCATGCAAGTATCCTTACCATAGTCACATGAATCTTCATGATCCTCGCTCATATTCAGTCAAACGTTGCTGTGTCAAGCACGTCTACAACTGCGACGATATCATCGTGTTTTCATTTCCCACCTCGCCTCAGGCTCGTGTGGAATTCATGACATCCACCTTATGTCCGCCACCAACCCCGAATGGCAAAGTGAACGCGGGTATGCATCACGTTCATCACCATACTACCACAGCCCACCTTCGCAGCGCTACGCGGGACAAAAAAATAATTCGCCCCAAACAAGCACGCACACTATGGCCCCAGCGAAGATCCCCCGCATGTCTGCAGCAGATTACTTGTCTCTTATCTCCAAGAATAGGGTGTCCTGTCGGGACGCCCAACGAGTGTTGACCGCCGTGTTTGCAGCCCACGACTACATTGATTGCCTCGGGAACCTCCCAGGATGGAGCATTGGCCCGCAGAAATACATCGACGGCTTGGATCGAGTAGGTTCTCGTCTGACCATGCTCATGAGTGGCACGTTAATAGCTGCCGCACATCAGATAATAGACACCCTAAGTCCCGGGTCAGAATTTTACCACCGTTGCCTCCGAGCACTGAGAAAGACCTGCGGCATCTACGGACTTCTCCCATCTTCGTATATCATGCCACAGGGGCTGGTCCTGGTAACAACCAGAAATGTAAAACGTCCATTTGCCTCCGGGGGCTTTTCCGATGTGTGGAGGGCCAGAGGTAACGGGGGACAATTTTTTGCGATAAAACACCTCCGCACTTACGAGGTCGACGACCTTCAGCACATAGGAAAGGTACTTCGGATTTGCCGCTTGGTCAGTTAGCGTTTCTCACTAAAATCCCCAGAAATACTGCAAAGAGGTCATGATCTGTCGGCGAATAAGGCACGAAAATGTTCTGAACATCGAGGGCGTTGCGCCGGAGTTGTTTGATTTTTGTATGGTTTCTAAATGGATGGATAACGGGAATATGCTACAATACGTGAGGGCTCGGAAGGAAGTCGATCGTAGGAGTTTAGTGAGTTGGTCCGCTTTGTGGTGATGCGTCGATCCGTTCTCATCGCCGATGGTCAGTTGCTCGGCATCACGCGTGGTCTCCATCATCTTCACCTGCACGAGGTGATTCACGGCGACTTGAAAGGCGTACGCAAAGCATCCAACTACCTTCGTCATCGTCTCAAGTGCTGATTCGTCGGACTTTCCCGCAGCCCAACATCCTCATTGATGACCGGGGTAATCCCCTCCTCGCCGACTTTGGCCTTTCATCAATCACAAAGAATACCAATTCGGTCAATGCATCAACGCCTCACGGTGGGGGTACGATCCGTTGGTCTGCTCCAGAGCTCCTTGGTGCGTTCTCTGACAAGAGCAAGGGACAAACCCCCACCGTCAAATCTGACGTCTACGCACTCTCGATGGTCATCATAGAGGTTTGCGGTTCCCTATTCCATTAGTCCAAGTGCTCACGTCCGTACCATATTGTTAGCTGTACACCGGTAATCTTCCCTTCGCTGACAGGCAGGACCCGACCGTCATTCTCATGGTAACGAGGGGTGAAAGGCCACCCGAACCGGTCTCCGCCGAAGCGCTTGGATTAACCCCAGCGGTGTGGGAGTTGACGAAAAGGTGCTGGCACAAGAAGCCTGCGAAGCGTCCAAACACCTCTGATATCCTCGCTCACCTTGAGAGTATGTCATCCACCTGCTTTGGACGCGAGTTCACTGATGACATGGGAATGGATAGACAAGAAGGTGATCCCCTCGCCTTTGCCTCTCAGACGGTTGAAGGGGATCTTCAGCCGTTAATATCGTCGTACCTCGTTTGCCCACGGCGCAGAACGGGGTCTTGGATTCCATTATCCTTTGTCTTGGGGGTCTGCAGGCATCAAGTGGGACTTAGATCCCGATTCAACGCCTGGAGGTACCCCACTTTATGAAATTGCTCCGAGCATCAGATGTGGGCCGCATCGCGACCCAGAGGGTGGGCTGAAGCACTACCCCTAACGCATGCCGCTCCACACAGGCGACGGATGTGGTGGAGGTGGTGTTAATTAGAAGGCACCTGTCTGAGGCCTCCTGCTTGCGAGGCCTGGGCCAGGTGCCTGCCGCTTCGGACTCATTTGTGCGAGCTGCGTATGTTTGGCATCGTGTTGACTCCGCTTCTTATGCCTGCTCATTGTGACACTTTCTCCACGCCTAAACTTGGAGGTTCACGTGTTTCACCTTCTCTTGACGATCCTACGCAGATCTTGTCTCACCAAGAACACCCTCAACCCCGGTAGATACGGCCACGTATTTAAGAAGTAGTATAACATAATCTACGACAGGTCCTTCCCCCCCTCGCTTTCTACCGTGTTGATTGGTTTTACCGGTTGTCTTCTCTTTCTTCGTCTCGTCTGCCATCTCGTTCCGTAACGACACGCCGCCATAGCCGGTCGCACCTTTGATCGCGGTCTCGACCCTATCGGCTGCGATCACGAAACGTCTCCCCCTGTGCCGCTTAGTACTTATATATAGATGGCCAGGGCAGCCTGCAGCCACAAGCTCTCCGCAATAACTCTCACCGAGTGCAGGTGAACACGCCTCTCTGTGACTCATATTTATAGCGCCAAGATGTCGTCCTCTCTGGTCATTCTTGCTCTTGTCATATACTCACACGTCTAAGGTGCCACGCTGGAGCGGGGAGCCTCTGCCCAAACCCAAGGACCCACGCTTGGCGCCTCAGGATTGCACCTCGCAACGAGGCGTTCCGTCACGGACTCCCATTTACTGGTAATACTGAACAGCTGACGTAAGGTGTTGCATTGTTTCTGGTTCCAGCGAAGTGAAGACGAGCAACCGTGGGAATTCAATACATCATCCGCGGTGTGAAATACAGAATGCGGGTGTCCCTGGAGCCGTGTCAACACAGCTTATCCGCTGTTTTCGTTTACATTCGAGTGTCGAGCAGTAAAACGGCGTGCTATTCAAGAACTTAGGGGCAGCGCTCATCGGCCATCGACGGTTTTGGGAGAAGGATGTGCGGAACATGACGAAGACCTCATGAGGAATCGGATGCCGGAAGATGGGCCCCTTTTCGTCCCGCGGCCGCAAACTTCTCCCACCTGTTCGGAACCTAATCCGTTGACGACAAGGTAGAAAGTATTTAGCAGATGCCCCGTTTTTGCTCAGGAAAATGCAACCGCACGGAATCCCTCGCGTTCTCATCAAGACTTCTACCTACGTTCGCAATTCCGCTGGATCTGCGTTGTTACCATCGCTGTCAGTGGTGAATGGGTGGGGCAACCAATTAATCATGCTTTGAGGACGTCGGCTGGGTATTCCCGTGAAGAATGACAGCTTTGCCTACGATAATTGATGGATCACAGAAGTCGGTGATATCGTCATGAATTTGCTCCACCTTATCTCTCCCGTGATATTCCTGTGAACTGGAGGTTTCGAGGAACAGGGGGACAGGGATCTAAGCGGGACGGGAGGAAAGACAGTTTTTGAAGCTCGATCACGTTGGTGACGGTGACCGACAACGTCCACCAGGGTCGGTCTAGAGGGTCGAAAGGAACAGTCTCTCCCCTCCCTCCCTGCCTCGTCTCGGCCTTGTTTCTCTCTCGCCGACCGACCGGAGATCTCGAATCCTAAAGGAGATATCCATAAAGGAGGTGCAATCATCCGGAAATCCCTCCTCGCCCTTGCATCTCCAATCGACTACGACCAGTACATCTGATTCTTCCAAACGCTTATCACCATTCCTTTCTTCCACCGGCCTCTTTGCCCCTTTCCTCTGAGGTAACCTCCTCATCCGTCTGCCACAATCATCATGGTCGGTCTCCTCCACCCCCTCTTCCGGGTTGCAATCCTTCTTCTCGGGTTAGCTCTTGTGGTTACGGTCGAGGCTCAATCATCAAGTCCATCATCATCAGTTCCTCCTCCCAGTGTCTCCCTCTCAATTAGCACGACAACCTCAGTATCCAACATCGTTTCTGGCTCACTAACCCTTCAAATATCTTCTGTGTTCCCAGTAACCCACACCTACCCCGTATCGTCCTCTTCCACTCCCACAGCTTCTCCGGCAGAAACCAGATCACCTGCTGCGATTCGACTCGATACCAAGCTTGACCCTGGATTCGGTGTACTTGGAGCACTTCTCATCCTCACTGGCATCCCTAGTGCTTTTTTGGGGCACAAAAATCGATGGTACACGTTTGGACATCCAACCGTCATGTGATCGGCCTTGTACTGATACGGTTCTGTTCTTGTGTCACAGGGCTTCCTTTTTCTTGATCGGTTTCTACACCCTCGCGCTGGTATGCCTCGTACTCATCCTTAAGTTCGGTGTGCTGGACCAGGTGCACCCACCAAGCACGACTCTCAGAGGTCTTTTCGTCCTGTCGTGTGCTGTAGCCGGTGGCGCTGGCGGTGCCATCACCATCTTCTTCTGGAAGTTGTCAAGGTATCTCATCGGCGGATGGGGTGGTTTCGCACTCGCCCTGTTTATCCAATGCTTCCGGGACGGCGGGTTGATACGTGAGATCGCTTACCGTTGGATCATGTTCATCGGTGAGTTCAGAACCCAGAACCCCCCTCACTTCCGTCACCCGTCAATGCTCATATCGCTTGCTTCTACTATAGGTGTTGGTGTTATTGGATTCTGTATTTGCACTATCCCGAAGATTCATTATCATGTGATGCTCGTGTCTACTGCGTTCGTCGGTGCCACAGCGGTCATGTTGGGGGTTGATTGCTTTACAGCCGCCGATCTGAAAGAGGTAATGCACACGTCAGCCGTAACCAGCGAGTAGCGGTTCTGACCATGAGTCTATAGTTCTACATGTGGAACCTCGGCTTCATGTCGCTCTTCCCCAAGTACACGAATAACGGTATCCACTTCCCTGTCACGCAAGTCATGCAGATCGAACTCGGGCTCATGGCCGCGGTCGCTCTCATGGGCATTGCTGTTCAACTTCGCGTCCTGAAACTCCTCCAACGCAAGTTGAAGGAGATATCAGAGATGCAGAAGAAACGGGACGAAGAGGAGGAACGTCGTGCTGCCGAGAGGTTCGGCAGTCTCGACATGGAGAAACAGGAGTGGGAGGCCCAACGGAAGAGCATCCTCCATCACGGTCGCAATGACAGCGACTTCTCCGGCGCCGCACTCCTGGCGGAAGGGAAAGACTCTGCGCCCGATACCCCTCAACCAGACGATTTCACCACCCTCGTGGGTGGACGGCGGCCACGTTACCAGTCGGGTGTTTCCGAACTTATGAGCGACGAGGGGCGAAGGAGTCAATCACCCGGTGCGATCCCTGCTTTGGACCTCGGAGGCGGTATTGAGGGTAATGTTCCTCGGGATTACCTCGCCGACTCGAAAGAAATTAACCGGATCGAGGAAGAGATCAGGACCAAGGAGAAACTCAAGCAAGAGATCGAGGACATTCGCAATTCGATCATCTACCTTGAGGATTCCACTCCAAGCCGCAGCCATCGACCTTCCCTCGCCTCTCGAACCGATCTCATTGGGTATCAGGACGGAAGCCGCTCACGAATCAACTCGCTGGAACTTGGTACGATGATGCGAACTTCGAGCGTGGGCGCCACTCGTCCGAAGAGCGCGCCTATACCAGAGGATTGGGATGCATACGTTCGAGACAGAAAGCTGTTGCAACCTCCGTCCGGAATCTCGCCCCCTATCCACCCTAGCCCACCTCCGATGACCCAACGCACCTCGATGTCTTCGGCACTTTTGGATGCGGTTGCAAACAGGCAGAAGATAGAGAATATGTTTGGTGTCAAGACGAGTATGCCCATCGAAAGCTCTTCGAGTCACCCATATCAGTCCATACCACAGCGTCCCCAGGATGATGAAGATATTCCGCTCGCTCTCGTCAATCCCTCGAACCCGAAGCCTTCGAATTCAAAGTCGCACAACAGGTCTAAGTCCGCCGGTCCCCCGTTGACTATCCTGCCCCCTCAGAAGGCTTCCACTCATCCCACACAAGAGGAGAAGGCACCACCGCCACGTGTAGCCACCTACGAAGAACTCGCTGAACGGCACCAACGAAAGATCAGGGACATGCAGGCTCCGCTCACGAAGGCTGAGCGTGAGGCGGCCGAGTTGGGTGACGCCAAAAGGCGATGGGAGAGGGCCAAGGCTCTCGAGAAGGAGGCGGTCACGAAGCGACAGGCTGATATGGCTGCTGCGTTGGCTCGGGAGGAGAAGAAGAAGAAGAAGGAGCAGAGGACCGGATCGGGTTCAGGACCCGAGTTGGTGCCTGGCAGTGACAAGGACCAGCATACAAGGTCACTCAGCGCAGACAAGCTGGGTACGCTTCCCGGAGGATCGATCAACCCGAACTCTAAGAGGATGTCCGTGATGAAGGTTGAGGATTGGAAGAGGAGTCAGCTGGAGCAACCATCGCCCGACGAGATGGGTGTGAAAAAAAGAGATTCCGTACCTTTCCCGCTGAACGTATCCGCCAATAATCGGAAAAGTGGGTCTGGACTCCTCGTCAGGGATCCGCCACGGTAGATTATTACCCTGGATCAACAGTATGTGACTGTTTATTTCTGCGGAGATGTGGGGTGTATCGGTTATCTGGTGTGGGTAGGTCGGGTCGCTCCTCACTGACCCTGCTCCCCCCGGCTCGGCTCTTTGTCTTGATCTCTCCCTTCCCCATCTTCTGGCCTGTATTCGGTGATTTTATGACTGGTATCTGTTGGCGCCCACTATACCGCCACCTCGATCTGCCTCTTGACATGACATGTGGTCCCTGGAGTGACATTTCTTATCTTTTGAGTCCGACTCTAGTGATGTTTTTCTAGACCTGTGGGTTTGTTTTATTTCCATGCCTTTTAATTTTGATGTTCCTTCCCTTCCCATGCACCCCTGAACCATTTGGGACACTGGCATTGCACACGATTGGACTTTGTAATATTTACACCACACAGGTATCGCTCCTCATATCTCATTGATTGACGCGGACGGACCACCACATGTTTTATTTCTAGTACTTGATTCACTCGTTTGACGATCACGCCCTTCATCGTATAGTGTTCGTATTGTCTTCCTGACCCGCATATTGTATGTTATCATTTAACCGCAATCCCTCCCAAGGACTCGTGTCCGCACATAAGTTACCGTGTCTATGACACCCCGGGGGTGACTTGGTTGGGGTAAAGGTGACGCATTGGACTAACTGACTTTGGTCACCCTACCGTTGGTTGGGGAGAAAAGTAAGTAGATCGGCACTTCTTCGGAACTCCAGGGTGAGCGTCATGTGGTCAAACCCAGTTTGCCTTGTCTAGATCTGTCTCCGGCGGTCGCAGCTGGATGAAAGCGAGTTCGGTCTTGGTTTTTCTGGTTGCTATCTTGGAGGTCGCCTGGCCGCATGAGGGACGGCTGACCGAATGTAATCAGGATTGTAACGAGGTCGGGCTGGACTCGGTCGTGCTGCCTCGTGCGCTCAACCTCGATCTCAAATGCAAATAGGTGGCGACTATAGACACACCAGGCTTATCGACTTACTTATAAAATCCACTCCCACACCACCTCCCCCCCCTCTCTCGTCAAGCTTCGGCCTTCCCCTCCCCCTCCCTCCATCCTCCGTCCTCCATTTATCCCCGTCCACCAAGACACCCACGCGACTCCTCGTATTTACGTCCACCCCCACGTTCACGAATCACAGACGCAGACACAGACAATGTCCATCCAACAACGTTCCAAATCTGCGCCCCAACTCGCCGTCTCCCTCGCCTTCCAGAACACATGCGATAGCAGGATCCCAAGTCCCCTCCATAGAAAACAACAGTCCTTTGTCCACTCCCCGATCACCTCGCCATCGACCTTGAGGCCCCGAGACGAACCTTTCGCCTTGCCTGGGTTCTTCCCTTCGTATATGTCCCCGCTGAAGGAAAATGATGACGATGAGAGGTGGAACTGGTTGAGAGGAGACGAGGAAGAGGACGTAGAGTCCGTTTATACTGCCTCTGAAGAAGACCCTACCGTTCCTCCCACTCCTGTCGAATACGACGAAAGCGAGAACCCGGATCGGGTTATCCAGCGAGAGGATAAACTCGGGATTTTACGCCTCCGTGAGTACCAACATCTCCTCTCCTCTTCTCCGAACCTTCGGATAACCTTGATTGATTCGCTTGAGAGTTATGTGACTGATTATTGTAATCCCCCTAGTCCATTTCTTGGAAGAGGGGCAACAGACACCACAGCCGCCCAAGCTACAGCCTGAGCAAGGCCTCATAATTGAGGCTCCTTCAAAGCTTTTGTTCTTGGAGCGGAACGTCGACTCGTTCGAGGACATGTGCGATACCTACCGGGCACGCCGGCAAGCCCGTGATCGCGGCAATCTCTTGATCAACACCAAGGAAATCACAAACGGACTCTCAACAGGCCCATTGTTTTCCCCTGCTCGGGAAGACACTGAGAAGACGGAGGAGGATTGGGTCGATGTACTGTATAGAGGCTGGCAACGAGTTACCAACTTGTTATTTTAGAGATCCCTCTCCGTTTGTTTCTCTAGTTTCAGGCTTAGATAGAGGTCGTGGGAAAATAATACCGCATTCGAGTTGTTTCAAAGCGGAGATTGAAGAGGTTGTCGTCGGAGATTCAAAACCGGGGAGCCAATAAAACCGTGCGACGGTGATTTTCTCTTCGAACGAAATTCCCACATCCACCCCTCCTCCCACCTCAGAACTCCCACGACAAATCCCACGCATATTCGGAGAGACATCGATGGCTTCAGAACGCGTGCGTTGCTCAAACACCCATTGCTCAACGCCGACTCGACTCATTTTGTCTTGACAGGTTGAGTCAGAAAAGAGCTCGACGACTGCGACAGATCCTCCAACCGATGCTCCAGTTCCTCTGCCGATGTACCCTTGGTCAGGTCCACCACTTTCTGGTGGTCCATCCCAAGGACCGCCTACTGCATCGTCGTCCAAGGTCAGACCACCGATTTCCCAGCCCCTGAGCTTATCGCCGACGTTGGTCCAATCCGCCCACAGGTAACTGGCAAACGCAAGTTGGAGCCTACATCAGACACCGAGGATCACCACGCAAAAATCCGACGCGTCGTCCGCGAGCAGATCGCTCAAGATGGCAGCAGAGTCATACCTATGACTACCGTCATCTGTCTACATGCTGCCGTCGCCCAAAAGTCTTATGGGAGCGAGAAACGGTTCCTTTGTCCACCACCTGTCGTACATATCGAGGGTCCTTTATGGCAGATGAGGCAACAGCAGCTGTCGATGTCTGTCGTATCCGAAAGTGGAGAACGTACCTTTGATCAGAAGGCACCCTTAGATGCAACCTTGACCGCAAACTTCAAGTTCCTCCACGTCACTGGATCTGCCAAATCGAAGAGCTTCCAGTTGTCTTTGGACATCGCCGAACCCCCTCCCCTCACCGCAGACGCCGGAGCCAAAGGCGTGGCACGAACTTGGGCCACGTTTGATTCCGCTCCGGTCACGATCATATCAAAACCCTCGAAGAAGACCGCCAAGACGCGAAATATCTCTTCTTGTATCCTGGCGGGTGGACCCGTTTCGCTGTTCAATCGAATCAACTCCCAGACGGTCAGAACCAAATATATGGCCATCGATCACACGCAACTGTGCGCGAGTAACACAACTTGGTCCGCCTTTAACGTAAATGTGGTCCGACCACCGCCGGACGCGCCACCTGTAGGTAAGTATATCGCAGGTAGCCTTCCGTATTGCCCGGTGGTTAATGATCAGTTTCTTTTGGAGGCGGGCAGCAGCCTGTGACCTACGGAAGTGAGATTGTGCTCACCGACACACGTACTGGAATCTCTACCGCACCTCTTATTGTCCGTAAAGTCGACAAGGGCAAAGTGGTTATGGAAGAAGGAAGCCCCGTCAGTCAGATGCAGAAGATCGCATTGCAAAGGGTCAATAACGACGGCACGAGACATTACCTTTCTGCCGCAGGACCATTGCCTGGTGGAGGGGGAGGCCCTCCAGGGAACAGTTCCCCATCCGGCACGCACCCGTTGTTATTCCAAGCACCTCGCGAACGCGAAGAAGTAAGGGATGGAATGCATATCGTGTCCGATGAAGTGGATGACTACTTGTGTTGGACCATCGTTGGAATCTGTAGGTATCCTTTGAAGCTCTCATCTTGGCGGTCATTAACTCCATCTACAGCCAAATTCCAGTATACCTTTTTCGACGCTTTCAGCCAGAGTAATACTGTACCTGAAAGTCCTATCACGCCTTTCCCCACTTTGTTTACCGCTCCGACTTTCCGCCCTGGTCCACATACTCTCGAACTTACTGTGTCAAATTTCTTTTACCACGACACCAAGACGCACCAGCAACTCCCACTTGATGTTTATCTTGGTAGCCTCGGTCCCTTGCGTCTGCGGGCATATCAAACGTCACCTCCTGGTCCTCTGACCACTGTCTCTCCTCATATCCATAACTTGGGTGGACCGGCGGTTGCCAGCGGCTCGGATGGCGAACATGTCACCCATGCTGGGAGAAGATACGTCGGAGATTATCTCCACACCGTCGTGGTAGTGGATCTCCCTCCGATCGCTGAAATCGTGGATGCACTCCAGGATGAGCCGGCTGCAGGTCCTGAAGCCTCTTCATCTACCCAGAAGAAGCCAGTGATCCCACGCATCAACGGCCGAAGTTTACCTCTCCTTTTTATCCGATCGGCGGACGGCGTTGGGTATCACTCAGGGCGAACGGTGACATGTGAGAATGTTTTCCAGGGAGTAGACATCGCCAATCACCCACCAAACGTGGACCCCAGTTGGCTCGCGGCTGCACAGGCCGCGTCTGTTGACGGAAACAACCCGTATAATGGCTGGACGCTGAGGGTGATGTAAAGCTGAGAGTTGGGAATCGATGGGATTGAGACCCATTGCTACCGATGTGGGACATCTATGGCAGTTACTAATTACACATGTTTGAACCGATATTTGTACGACTTAGCGCACCCTGAATACATGTTTTCTGATTCGCTCTTGTCCAGCTTCCGAGTCTGCTCGTCGAGATATTACGCGCCTAGATTACCGATCAAAATTTGACTGATACAAAACGCTTGACCCAATACCGATATTCCTCTTCCTTCCCCCGTACCTCCCGTCTGACCCCCCGCCCGCCCAACGAACGCTATGTCCGGAGGAATAAGGTCAAGGATAACATGGTTCACTAGTCTCGCACCCTCAAAGGCTCCGAACCCAACGGAGGAAACTAAGTACCATCGGAAGGTGAGCAGATCCTGTCTGATCCAGCGGCGATTCTCCATTCTATCCCTCCCCTTCCTACTTTATTTCTCTTCCTCTCGGACACGCACTCTCTCTCTTAAATTCTGTGATACTCATGACGCCATCTCTGCTACGTGTAGACTGCGATCATCGCGACGATTGGTGAGGTCTTTCGGGCTGTTCGTTGTCCGCGGTTACTTATCGCGGCGCTCCCGAACATTCACGGTTGTCTCTCGCATCGTCTTTGGTGTCATATGGGATTGTAGGGCCAAAGGTTAACACTCCCGAGAAGCTTGCTGAGCTTCGAAGGGCCGGTGTCAACATCGGTGCGTCCGATACCTATACCGATCTCTCCGCATATCGGGTTCTGTGGTCTGACTTGTCTACGATACAGTTCGTATGAACTTCTCCCATGGGTCTTACGAGTACCACCAGAGCGTCATAGACAATACTCGTAAAATGGTTGCTGGTACCGCCTTTTCTTTGAAAAACCGTTGCACGGTTTGTGGATGAGATAGAGCTGATAAAAAATGGGTTTATTTGCTCTAATATAGCTGAGCCCGGAGGGCGTCCCGTGGCCATAGCCCTCGATACGGTTTGTCCCGTTCACTTTGCACACATCCTCCCATAGTGGTTTGACGCGAGTTATTGAATGACGGCATGACAGAAAGGACCAGAGATAAGGACTGGTTTGATGAGAGACGGCATAGATGTTTGTAACTTTTTCTCTTCTCCCTTTCAAATATTTTGCTTAGTCTGACTGACGGCTTTCTTTTCTTTCTATAGATCGCTATATCCGCTGGCCATGAATTCATCATCACCACTGAAGCAAGGTTCTCTGAGATTTGCGATGATAAGATTATGTACTTGGATTACGTCAGTATACCCTCCCTCCTTTGGTTCCGATATTGGAAGGTTGGCGAGATGCTAACATCTTTGCCCTTTTTTTGTTTGGTGTGGGGATATGACCGTAGGTTAACCTTCCCAAGGTTACTGCTCCCGGTAAACTCGTTTACGTCGATGACGGTGAGCCAAGTTCCTCAGCTTACAGCACCCCTTCACGTTTTTCGTTTCTGACTGTATGCGCGCGTAGGTATCCTCTCCCTCCTTGTTCTTTCCATAGACGGACCGAATGTCAAGGTCCGGGCTCTCAACAGCGGAACACTCAGTTCCCGCAAGGGTGTCAATCTCCCCAAGACTGAAGTCGACCTTCCCGCTCTCTCCGAAAAGGACAAGAAGGACCTCCAATTCGGTGTCAAGAATGGTGTAGACATGATTTTCGCATCCTTCATTCGTCGTGCTCAGGATGTCAGGGATATCCGTGAGGTCCTCGGCTCCGACGGCGTCAGCATCAAGGTCATTGTCAAGATCGAGAACGAGCAGGGTGTCGAGAACTTTGACGAGATTTTGGAGGTTGCCGACGGTGTCATGGTCGCTCGTGGTGATTTGGGTATCGAGATTCCTGCTAGTCAGGTCTTCCTCGCTCAAAAGATGATGATTGCCAAGTGCAACGTGGTTGGCAAGCCCGTTATTGTCGCCACTCAAATGCTTGAGGTATGTGGTTTTTCCCCTGGTTTGTCGGCGCGTCGGTGCTGACGGGAAATCCTACCCAGTCTATGACCGTAAGTGCAGAAACTCTGAGCCATATGTCGCCGATCTTGATGGTCTTCCTAGTATAACCCCAGGCCGACCCGTGCCGAGGTCAGCGATGTGGCCAATGCCGTCCTTGACGGTGCTGACTGTGTCATGCTTTCCGGTGAAACCGCAAAAGGATCTTACCCGATCCAATCCGGTTAGTGGAATTAAGGTTTGCTAAGGTTTCTTGGCGGACTAAACGAATTGACAGTCTTGATGATGGCCGAGACTTGTCTGTTGGCTGAGGAGGCCATCTGCTACCCACCTCTGTATGATGAGCTGCGCAACTTGACTCCTCTGCCCACGGACACTGTGGAGACTGTGGCTATCGCAGCAGTCGCCGCAGCGACCGAACAGGGCGCGTGTGCGATTGTTGTCCTCTCCACCAGTGGAAACACTGCTCGATTGGTTGCCAAGTACAGGCCCAAGGTCCCAATCATTACGGGTAGGTACTCACGAACTATGACCGCAGCGGCTTACTAACGCTTGACGTAGTCACTCGTAACGAGCAGACCGCTCGTCAGCTTCACTTGCACAGGGCTTGCTATCCTGTCTGGTACCCCGAACCGAGGGGCATTGAGAGCCACCAGTGGCAGACGGATGTGAGTATTGTTTTGCCCGTAAACGAAGATGAATGGGCATTCACACGCTCTTGGTCAACAGGTAGACAATCGCATCCGATATGGGTTGAGAGTTGGGTTGAAATTAAATCTGATCCTACCTGGCACCACGATCGTTGCCATCCAGGGCTGGAAGGGTGGCCTTGGTCATACCAACACGATGAGGATTTTATCTGTCCCCAGTGACCCTGCCGACCTTGAGCTCCAGCCTCTTGTCGGTGTTTAAGAAAAAACAAAGCTGTATACCTTCTTCCTGTAGTTTTTTTCGATAGCCTTATACATGCACGTGTCAACGGAGGAGATTGACGCCCTTTTCCAGCGCCGCGTTTCGATCCCGAGACAGTACTAGAGTTGTTACACGTCTACCCTCCCATCCCCTCGTCCCCAGCCTCCTCCTGACCCTTTCTGCCAGGGTCAATAATCCCTCTGGCAGAGATGTCTTCTGTCTACTTTTCTTCCAACCACCGGTCAACAAACTCACGCGAAAAGGCTCGTCTCACCAATGGCCTGCCATCCTACTCTGCCGCCATCCAGGAGAAGTTATATCGCCACGGTCGTTCTTCGTCTTGGCTAGTCCCTCTTTCGACCCCAATACCCGGAATAAGGGGTCGCAGGCTTCGTCTTTGGGTTCCAAACCCCGCGCGCATTCATCAAGTTAGCGTCGCGAGGTTCGGTCGGAAACGAGGGACCCTTGTATTGTGTTTTGGTGTCTTTCTTTTGGTGTTCGCCACCTTTGCCGTGCACAGGAGGTTCAACAGCTCGTCGAGGCAATGGCCTACTTTCCCCACCGGCGATCCTCCAACCCTCGTTTTCGCAAGAGCAGATCTGCAGCAGATGTGGAAGTGGGAGATTGATAGTGGTCATTATCCGAGCAGTCAAAAGAGTGTGTCATCACGTTTCGTTGTCCCCCCCTCCAAAGTCTATCTGTGTCTAACTCAATTGCGCATTGGTTCCGTTTTTTCATCTCGCGCTTTTGGATTTACAGTCCCAGAAGCGATCGGTTTCTCATCAACGATTTTAAACCCGGCCCTTCCCCCACGGAAGGCTGCCCGACTACCACCAAGGCTGCGGCCGGTCTCGAAGTCTGTCACGAGTACAAATGGTGTCGGCCTCAGACGAGTGTATCTCGATATTCGATCTCCGGAGTCCGAGAAATCCCACCCACCTCGCCTCGTCACCGGAAGTATCGCGGATTTGGATATCGTCATGAAGCACTGTGATTTCTCAACAAACCAGGTAATTCCCGTTTGTTTCCCTCGAGGCGCGAAAGGCTTGTTTGCGAGTTATCAAGCGTTGCTTTTCCTCGTTCCGTGTTTCTGGTTCGTTAACGCGTTTTTTTCTCTCATTTAGTACGTGCGGGACTGTTTGGAAGTGCTCCGATTGGGTGCGGGATTGGATAATGGGCCACGGCTAAGAAGAGGTGACATGTCGGATTGGAAGTATATTTACGTCGAGGACGGAAAGGAGAATTTCACTGACACGTCTCCCGTGAAACTCTACCCTTCGTTCCAAACCGAACTGGACGCGGATCCGAACGTTGGACTTTCGAAAAAACGCGGTGTGGAATGGGAAAAGAACTTCACTTTGCCTGCCGTGACGCCATATAAATCGTTCAAGGATTTGCCGGATGGACCTTGTGACGAAGATCACCCTCGACTCTTCCATATGTTCTGGACTGGACCTTTCACCGACAAACCGTATTTGGCCATGCTTTCATTTTTGTATACGCAAAACTTGGGCCTTCACCTCTCACCCGATCAACCCGACCCTAAAGTTTGTCGGCCGCAGTTTTGGTTGTGGATCAATCCCGGACCTGCCGCTTCCGTTCCCAACCCGAACGCCCTACGGAACATGTTTGAATCGTTGAAGACGAACCCTTGGGCTTCGCCATTTTTGCATCCTCGGTTCAAGGACGTCATTCAGTTCAAGCTCTGGAACACCACCGAGCAATTGGATGGTATCCCCGAGTTGAAAGATGAATGGAGGACTCTGGAAGGTGAACTGTTTAACTCTGGAGGACACATTATTCAGGTTCCCAAAGAGAAAGAAAATGAGAAGCCCAAGTCCTCAGTCACAATCTCTTCGACAAGCAAGGGCACCGATGGAAGTAAGACTGTTGCGGAGGGTACTTCTGCCACGAACGAAGCGGAGTCTGACGATGATGAC
>MU117972.1:0-11259 GCA_014904855.1 Thelephora ganbajun | reverse complement strand
GCGCATTTGGAAGAGCTTTTGTTGAGGCTTCCTGATGCGCTCTTTGATGCTGCTTGGTTGAATACCGAATTTTACCAGAGGGACCGACCACCCCAGCCATACTTCCAAGAGTGAGTCGACATTTTCCATGCGAACCTTATGTTTGTTCGTGTGCGCGATTTTAGATTTGGTGACTTCTTCAACACTCCTGCCCAAAACAGCGCGGCACCACAAGCTATTGGACTCGATGGTTTCTTCAAGGGCTCTTTCTCATACCACTTCCATAACTTCTGGTAAATTGACCGCTTTCTCACCCGCCTCCGGTGAATTGACGAGTGCCCTCAGGTGGCAACCCTTCGACTCGGTTCGAAATTGGCCAGATCTTGGGCCTCGGTTCACCAAGGGTGAACTGATCGCGCGTACCACAGCGGGGGCCGTAGATGAAGATGGCGAGTGGTCAGATAAGGTGGAGGACGACAAACGAGACCTTGACTGGTCGATGGTCCTGAAGAGGACGTTTGAAGCCTTCATCCGTGGAGAGACACCTAATTTGTATGGAGAACATATCGCTTGGTAATCTGGACGGGAGCGACTGGTCATCACATCTACATCCCCCACAAACTCTCTTCCTCCCCGCTCCATCCGGTCCATTTAACGCTCCTCTCCATCACACTCTCGCATACATTCATCCATATGCTTCCATTCATATCACCTCTTCGCTTTGTGTGTGTCCATTCATTTCGTGTATGTTCAGGTCATGGGTGCGGGCGGTGGGAGTTCAAAAGAGAGTGGCGCGTGGTAGGGGGACTTGTTGTAGAATCTCTATAGATGCGCAACAACCGAACAAGAAAACACAAACCATTTCGTGCGGGTTCGTTCGTTTTCTGACCTCCCTCACATTTGCAATCGCGACGATTTTCAGTCTCTCCCAACCCCAAGGGTTTCTTCGGGGTAGTTCTTCCCTCTCTTTCGTCCCGTTTCTCACATATTCCGTCTTCTTGGCTTAGTACAAAATTGCGTTTAATTTGAGAGGGGTTATGTAGTTTCATCGGGTTCGTCCCCGCCCTTCTCTTTTTTGATTTTCTATAGAGCATTAGGAACTTTGTTGGTTGTATATCTCCGTTATGCAGTGCCGGCCAACTATCTTTGATGGCTTATACCCAAACCTTCCCTTGGTGTGAAGGTTACCACCCTTCTGACCTTCGTTCCCCGGTGAACAAGCGTTGGAGGGTTTTACCAGGGATGGGCTGGTCATTGACCAGGTCCACTACTTCCAGGTATAAGCTAGGGGATGCGTTATTCTGTTAACCGGGTCAGAACGAATGAAAGCGCGCTCACCATACAGATGTTGTTCCCATTCAACAACGTCTGGTTCAATTTGGTCGTCTTCTTCCCCTGAGGCGTAGTCTCGCTATGGACGACACAGAATCCACGAGGCAGATAAAAACCGGGCGCGACCACGAGAGTCAAAGGGGGTGGGAGGGCGTGACAGTAGCAAATGAGCTGTTTGTGTAGGAAAGGCGTGGCGGAAGGAACAAAGCTAACGCACTATTCCGTTACGTCCTCCAAGACCATATCTAAACAGACAAAAAAGGGGAGGCTTTCAGTCAAACAACTCACGTGCGTGGCGATACGAAAGAAATAAAGTGAGAGAGAAAGAGGGAGCCGACGAACTGACGAAATCGTCGAACCCGAGCAACGTTCCGCTGAACTCGCGATCGTTCTTCATGATGACCCAGATTTTCGAACCGATACACCTATCGATGAGTTCTGCGTCGTGTCAGATTGGAGGTGCTTTCGAAAACGAGGGTGACTGGTGTGCACGCACCTAACGGGAGGACTTGGGAGGCCATGGTTACAGATCAAGGAGGTGTGTCTGGTGTGAGGCTGATCTCGATCATATCGCGACTGCCTGGAATGATATATGATACCCTTACTTTCACCTTCGTAAAAAAATACAAAAATGCTATAGGTATCTAGGCTGAGTCATAGGGTATTGAATGGTACTAATTTTAGAGTTATAAGTGGGGTGTGGTGAGTGTAAAAGCCGTTTGTTAAGAGAAATGATGGTGTTAATACGGACGGTGAACTACTGTATCTCATGATGCATGATGAATACCATCGGTATCACGCTCGCTGCGAAGGAGGCGACTTGGATTCGCCACCTCTTCTCCGAACTTCACTCTCCTCTTGTCCTCAAAAATCCTATCGTGTTCCGTCACGGCAACAAGTCCACCATCGAACTCGTCAAGAATACGACTTTTCACTCGCAAACCAAACACACCGCAATTCGCTACCACTATGTTCGCATTTCGTCACTGCAATAATGTCTTGGGGTAAGTACGCCTGCAGACATTCATGTCGGTTGCCTGTTATTTGAAATTATCCATGGTCCTCCATTGTTTGAATTCAACCTTTTGTTTTCTACCTGTCCGCGAGGTCATCGAGATATGCGAGACTCCGTTGATCAACCACGTACGGTCGGTGGCAGGTAGGCTTGCTTTGTTTCAGGTTGCACGCTCTAGCTTCGTGTTCGCCCTTGAGCTTCCCTGCTTCCCTCAATCACCGGATCGATGCCCACTCCACGGCCATTACCTGGGAATCCAGTCTCAGCACCTAATATGCCGGTGTGTGATCGATGATCGCTCGCGGAGTGGTCGAGACCGCGATCAAAGTTGCGAGCGGTTTTGGTGGTGTGTCGTTATGGGGTGAGACGCTGGACGAGAGAGAAGGACAAAGAGAAAACGAAAGAGAAGGCAGTCAGTAGAATCAATCGATACGGTAGAGAGCGGAGTGAGGGAAAACCTGTCTTTAGGATTTGTCAAGTTACTCTTTAAATACATGACCGGAAGCCACAAGGCCAAGTATGTACCGAGGTCGAGGGTATCACGATCAGCGAAGGATCATTGAGAGACGGTGAAACACGCGCGAGCCTCCAGGCCCAGGCATGGAGGCAGCGTCACACCGGTTGATCGTAGATCATTCATTGGTTTCTGTGGAATTACAATGCGTTCGGTGTGTGGGAAGATGATTTCAATCATTGGATGAGATAATTTCAGCTCGGTGGCTTGGGGCGGTTCATAGTACAGGAAAAATGAGTGGGCGGACCGAAGCCGATTCCACTCACAAAAGCCAAAGAAAGGATGAAATGTGCGTGGACAGTGACTAGCCGATGCGCGGGAGAGTTAAAATAGACCACAAAACCACTTCCTACATATCAGGACCTTTCCTTTCCAAAAGTTTAACGCTGACGTCGAACTGCGATTGTTGTCCCTAGGCGTAATATGTCGGCTTACGGACAACCCAAAGGAGAGAACAACATACCCGTTGGCAAACCCCTCCCAAGCTCTGACAACTTCGTCGATAGTTGGTCGCTTATTCGGGCTCGCGTTCCAACACTTTCCGATGAATTTCCACATCTCCGCAGTAAACTCAAGCTGCTCGCCAGCCTGTGGTTTGGGGGGCCTCCCCCCTTCGAGGATCCGAATACCGGCTAACGCACTGTTCGTGTCCTCGAACGGAGTTCTTCCGGTGAACACTTCCACCGCAAGCATCGCAAACGCGAATACGTCGGCAGATTTGGATACAACTAGGGGTTTAGAGTTGACTTCACTGGGTGGATCAATGATCTCTGGGGCGAGCCATCGAGATGTTTCTGCAACCCCCAGATTTTCCGCGATCGGATTCGAGGTAATGGGGCTTAGGCCGTAATCACAGACCTGGGCTCTCCCTGATTTGGATATCAACACATTAGCCTAGACAATTTCGTCAGTTTGGCGTGGACCCGGGGAGGCGCGTCACTCACCCCCTTCAGATTCCCGTGGACGATCTCGAGGGAGTGGAGGTATTGAAGTCCTTTGGCGACTTGCAGCAACTTGGAGGCTGATTAGGGGGTGGACGACGTATAAAACAAAGAACAGTTACCAGCTCTGGCCTCGAGGCATCGGGGTGGGACTCGAGATACTGCATGATGTTCCCGTTGTGGCCCCATTCGTAGACGAGAGCCAGCTGGAATATCGACGTATCGACCCCATGAAACGGGAGAACATTTTCGTGGGCCAGTTGCTTCCACGTGGGTACCAGTTTCCAAAGGATCTTCTTTGCTTCCTGGAGATCCTGGAGGGGGTAAATGCGAAAGGCTTTGAGGGCCACCGGCTTGTCGTTCCAAGTCCCTCGCCAGATATCGGTGGTTCCTCCTGATGCGACGGCGGTCTCTCCGCATTTCACCAGACCCTGGAGTGATCCGGTGGAAGTCGGAAGCAGTAAGATGTCGCTGGAGATGTCCCCTAGCGTGACTATAGACCTCGTGTCTTTCGCGAGGGCTGCAGGAGCGGCCTGCTCGTGGTTTTGGGGGTTTGACGGAATCGACGTTGGGGGCCAGTGGAGGTCAGAACCTTCTGCTAGGCGAAGAATCTGGATGGCGAGTGCTGACCTGATCAAAGATTTCCAGGAATCTTGCTTGGTCTCTTGCTCCCAACTCTCTGATGACCCCGATGTCACCGTTGTCCACCACAAGCTGGACCTCTGCATGGATTGACTTCTGGGATGGAAGGTTATCCAACAGCTGTTGTACTTGTAGCTTTGCAGACGTCGAGGAACGACCGGTCATCTTCCCCAGGTTCACCATGGGTGAGCCGAGAGGGAGTGTGGGTGGCACAGCGGTGGCAGCGCTCCAAGTTATACTTTCACCAGTGGCACATGGCCGTGGCTATGTGTTACAATAGGTGTTCGGTCCCTCGTGTCTTCGGGCGTGCTGAAGTTGTTTGGTGACCTGCGGATGTTGTGAAGTCCAGCCTCGAATTCGACGCACGGTGCACCAGGAAGGTATACGGTCGGATTCTGGGCGATTGCGTGTCGTCGATTTGCTTCTGTGAAATCGCAGCGCATCCCCAAACACTGTCACGAAACCTGAAGCAATTCCAAAAGGCATACCGACCATGGAAGTGCTTCCACTGCGCTCCCTCCCGTGGCCTGGTCAGTTCCATGGAATTCAGAACGGACGTCCGTCAAGGCGAAATCCTGGGTGTTTGTGAGATTGGAGTTCGGACCTTGCCGAGGGGAAAATTAAGTATTAGTAACTCTTTGTAAAATAATTGGTCAATAACCGTAAAAGGTTCGATTCCTGTGCTGCTCAATGTATCCATGTATCCATAATCAGTGGCAACTACAATTTTATCCTCCCAGTTTCGCACTCCTGCGACTGATGGTGGCTGTTCAGCCAATCAGAGCCCTAGAATCCCCTTGAGCGCCCACATGCTCCCATAAAGCGTTACCTCCTGCGCTGCCTCAGTGTTCTCGTTGACATCTTTTTGATCATACTTCGGCGCGTTTCCATACACTTGGGGCAAACTACATAGGTTTCATCCACACGCTTTTGCCTGACTATCAATACCGGAAGTGTTTCGAAGTTTTCAATTCCTCGTCGGAGCCCTGTGCGGGGGCGGACACGTTCTTAGCCTGCAGGAACACCGCCTTGCTCCCCCGGTCACGCAGAGTGCAACCCCCTTTATTGCCGCGCCTTGCTCCATGTCTAGGTAAGTAATTACTGCGAAATGTGAGCTTAGAAGCAGAACAAGAGACTCCCAATATACAACTTGCCTTTTGCCACCACACGTTCCTCGCCTAAGTTGTGCAACTACGATCAATAGAAAGGTCTCCTGTCGTAGCATGTTTTTGCGGTATTCCTGATGAGGTCCTCGAGGCCACATTGCAAAATTTGGACCCGAGAAACAACCTATCAACATCAATAAGTGCATTTCGTCCAGTGCCTAGCTTGGCTCCACAGATAATCGATAACCCCTTGCCCAACAAGCACAGTCTGGGGGTACTAGTACGGGCACGATCAGCCGGAAATGGCCGCCGCAGTTCACAGCATGTAGTTTTCGGCGTCATTACTTGAATGAGATACGCGTCCCCTACCCAAGTCGTGGACAGGTGCCTCGTTCTGGTCCACGGTATGCCATCACATTCTTCCTCTGTTGCGAGGCCACGAGGGGGAGTGGCAGCACCGGTGGTTTGACATGGGGATCAACTCTTGCTACTCTCATTCATTTCTCACGTGATACAGAGAATGGAAAAGTGTCGCGGCTTTCGAGGATTCAAGGTTCACCGTTTTCAGGGTATGGGCATCTTAAAATGCGAGCGGCGGCGGGTGGCTAGTGGCAGCCTATCAGCAACAGACCGGATTTGAAACTGATACCAGTCGTAGTGTGGTGTCCGGTCGTTTCTCTCATAAGCAAGGGCCATAGGCCGGAGATTGTCAACGTTTAAACAAGCACGGCCAAACTGGGCCAAATTTCTCGCTAACCGCTGGGCCTTTAGACCTACAACACGAAAATCAAAACGATAATCCACCCCAGGTTGACCGCAACTGTTTTGTCCACGGCATGGTTTTTACCGTTCCTTTCGCTTTTAGGATCGAAGCCGTAATCGGGGCAATCATCCCAGGTGTCTAATAATTGCTTCACCAGATCTAATAACGTAATCACATGTTACATGCTTGAATTGTGTGCGCAAACTGAAGGAAGTACGATCCAGAGGATTGAAGAGTCACAGGGTTCAAAATCGTCATCCCGGTCAGAGAATGGTGGAAGGTCAGACCCTTTCCACTTCCGGCTAGACCCTTACAAGTTCTCATCACCAGGTGGGAGATTACTATCTTGTCTACAGATGAGATCAGGTGGGTTACGACGTCTCAGAGCATTCAGAGGTATCTCGGGGCGCTCACCTTGGATTGCTCGTTAACTGTTCCCACGTCTTGACCACATCGTCGATGATAGATCGTTCATCAGGGTCCTGTGCCCAGCAGCGTTGAACCAGATCCCAGACACCATTGCTGAAGCCGGGTTCCTGATCATTCACCGGCCTCTGCGGTCGTTCCCCCTTCATGATGCGCAAGTGTCATGCGCCAAACGCCCGAAGGGCTTGTGATCCGTGAAACCTCTACGACGAGCATCGCAGACGCGAAGATATCTGCAGGTTTGAGTGCCAACCCGGTGACCAGCACTTCAGGGGCATCCCAAAGAGTATTGTAATTCGATTGATCGCGGTCTTGCCAGAGTGGAGATAAGCCCCAGTCCGCTAGCCAGACAGACGCGACCGGAACCGCTTACCGTGATATCTAACTAGATCAATGCCAAGTCGAGCATCAGTTGTCCGGAGGTAGAGGGCGGAAAGTGGGAACTGCTACCGATGGCTTGAGGCTGTGAAGACATCACAGCCCCTTGATAACCTGATATAATTGCGAGACGAGGATCACCGTGAAACCGCTTATCGCTGAAATGGAAGTTGGACGCTCGGGTTCTCGGCCCATAGGTAGACAAGAGCGAGGCAAGAGTGACGAAGAGCATCAACTCCACAGAACAGAATGTCATTCTCATGGGAGAAGCCTATGTCATGCACCGCCCTCGCGCACGGTGGTCGAAGGTGTCAAAAACGTCCAGCCACACGGAAATTCGGCAAGGGTATTTGGTTTCTGAAAAGAATATTCCCAGAACGTGCACGGCGACGAGGGACACCGTGTCCTCGCCTTGGTCCAACGTCCTAATGCACTGACCAGCGGAGCCGTCGGTAACTTGGATCTCGGGTTAAAAGTTAATTAATCCCCCTGATCTATTCATGATCCTCGCTCATATTCAGTCAAACGTTACTGCGTCAAGCCCGTCCACAACTATGACGATATCACCGTGCTTTCAAATTTCATTCCTCGCCTCGTCTCAGGCTCGCGTGGAACCCATGACACCCATCTTATGTCCGCCACCAACCCCGAATGACAGAGTGAACGCAAGTATGCATTGCGTCCATCGCCATACCGCCACAGCCCACCTTCATAGGCTCACATCAGCGTGCTATGTGGACAAAAAATAATCCGCCCCAGACCAGCACACATACTATGGCCCCAGCGAAGGCCCCCTGCGTGTCTACATCAGATTACTTGTCTCTTATCTCCGAGAATGAGGTGTCCTGTCGGGACGCCCAACGAGTGTTGACCGCTGTATTTGCAGCCCACGACTACATCGACCGCCTCAGGGACCTCCCAGGATGGAGCATCGACCCGCAGGCATATATCAATGGCTTGGATCGAGTAGGTTCTCGTCTGACCACGCTCGTGAGCAACGGTACGCCAATAGCTGTCCTACATCAGATAATAGACACCCTAAGTCCCGGGTCAGAATTCTACCACCGTTTCCCCCGAGCACTGAGAAAGACCTGCGGCATCTACGGATTTCTCCCATCTTCGCACATCATGCCACCGGGACTAACCCTGGTAACAACCACCAATATGAAACGCTCATTCGCCTCCGGCGGCTTTTCCGACGTGCGGAGGGCCAGAGGCAACGGCGGACAAATTTTTGCCATAAAACACCTCCGCACCTACGAGGTCGACGACCTTCAGTATGTGGGAAAGGTACTTCGGATTTGCCACTTGGTCAGTCAGCGTTTCTCACCGGAACTCCTTCCCTAGAAATACTGCAAAGAGGTCATGATCTGTCGGTGGATAAGGCACGAAAATGTTTTGAACATCGAGGGTGTTGCGCCGGAGTTGTTTGACTTTTGTATGGTTTCCAAATGGATGGATAATAGGAATACGCTGCAATACGTGAGGACTCGGGAAAAAGTCGATCGCAGGGGTCTAGTGAGTTGGCCCGCTTGGCGGTGATGTGTCGATCTATTCTCATCGCCGATGCTCAGTTGCTCGGCATCACGCGTGGCCTCCATCATCTTCACTTGCATGAGGTGATTCACGGTGACTTGAAGGGCGTACGCAAAGCATCCAACCACCTTCGTCATCGTCTCAAGTGCTGATTCGTCGGACTTTCCCGCAGCCCAACATCCTCATTGATGACCGGGGTAACCCCCTCCTCGCTGACTTTGGCCTTTCATCGATCGCAAAGAATGTCGGTTCGGTCAACGCATCAACACCTCACGGCGGGGGTACGATCCGTTGGTCCGCTCCAGAGCTCCTCGATGCGTTCTCTGATGAGAGTAGGAAACGAACCCCCACTGTCAAATCTGACATCTATGCACTCTTAATGGTCATCATAGAGGTTTGCGGTTCCCCATCCTATCAGCCTAAGTGCTCACGTCCATAACTTATTGTCAGCTGCACACCGGGAATATTCCCTTCGTTGGCAGGCAGGACCCGACCATCATCCCCATGGTGACGAGGGGCGAAAGGCCGCCCAAACCAGTCTCTGCCAAAGCACTTGGATTAAACCCAGCGGTGTGGGAGTTGACGAAAAGGTGCTGGCACAAGAAGCCCGTGAAGCGTCCAGAGACTCCTGAGATCCTCACTCGCCTTGGGAGTATGTCACCCACCTGCTTTGGACGTGAATTCACTGACGACACGAGAATGGATAGACAAGAAGGTGAAACCCCTGCCTTCGCTTCTCAGGCAGTTGAAGGGGATCTTCAGCCGTTAATATCCTCGCATCTCGTTTCCCCACGGCGGAGAATGGGGTCTCGGATTCCATTGTTCTTCGTCTTTGGGGCCTGCAGGCGTCAAGTGGGACTTGAATCCAGATTCGACGCCTGGAGGTACCCCACTTTATGAAATTGCTCCGAGCACCAGGTGTGGCGCGACCCAGAGGGCGCGCTGAAGCACTACCCCTAACACATGCCGCTCCACACAGGTGGTGGAGATGGTGTTCGTTAATTAAAAGGCACCTGTTTGAGGCCTCCTGCTTGCGAGGCCTGGGTCAGGTGCCTGCCGCTTCAGACTCGTTTGTGCGAACTACATGTGTTTGGCGTCGTGTTTACTCCATGCCTTGTGCACGTTCGTTTTGACGCTTTCTCCTTGCCTGAGCCCGGAGGCCCGCGTATTTCACCTTCTCTCCACGATCTTACACGGACCGCATCTCGCTAAGAACACCCTCAACCCCGGTAGATACGGCTGTGTATTTAAGGGGTAACACAGCATAATCTACGACAGGTTCTCTACTCTCGCTTTCTACCGTATTGATTGGTTTTACCGACTGCCCTCTCGTTCTTCGTCTGGTCTCCCATCCGGTTCCGTAACGGCACGCCACCAGAACCATTCGCACCTTTGATCGCGGTCTCGACTCTATCGGTTGCGATCATAAAACGTCTTTCTCCACATGTGGCGCCTAGTACTTATATACAGACGGTCAGGACAGCCTGCAGCCACAAGTTCTCCACGATAACTCTCACTGAGCGCAGGTGGACGCGCCCCTCTGTGACTCATTTATAGCACCAAGATGTTGTTCCCTCTGATCATTCTTGCCCCTGTCATGTACTGGCTGGATCCCAGGTGGGAATTGGGTGTAGATTGCTGGGTCAAGGTCGGGCGGGTTTTATTTGGTCTCCAGCTGGAATGTGGCTGATTTCTGAAATCGCCCTCAGCTGGATCCCGTCTCACGCCGGAACCCGCCCCCAACGATCATCAGGATTCCAGCCGGTGAGCGCTGATGGCCACTCATTGAGCCGCCTGCAGCCCACCGCACTCGATCATTCTGGTTTTATCTCATTGGATGAGATTGTTGGTATTCTTGTTGTGCATATTACCGCAGAGTCCAAAATCAAGTTTAAGGGTTCGTTAATCCATCAACTGGCCAGCGGCCCGCACAATCGAGCCGTTCGACGGAGTGGTGAAGTTTACATTGAGTGGCGCCGCGCCGGACTTGGGGTACGTGTTCTGGTCTTTCGGAAAGTATTCGGCTAGTACCCTACACAATCGTGTCAATGCGCGTAATGATAATGGAAATGAAGCATACCGGTTCGGATTGTCACCGCTTCGGATGTCTTCCAGTTCGCGCGCAACCGCGGGCCAGTATTTGGCAGAACTGTCCCTTACGCAGATGGTCCGCTATGACAAAACCCTGCTAAGATGTGATAGTGACGGGGAAAAAATCTACGCACGAGAACCGCGAGGCGAACGAGAAATGGCGCAGAGCTGATGCCAGACGACGGATACTCAGCCTCTCCTGGCTTCCTTCGACGTTGAGAATCTCTTCGGTGCCAACGTTCAACAGTAAAGCCGCGCTGGTCACTTATGGAAGCCGTGGCATCCAGACGGCCCAGACAGGTCCAGAATCAAGAACAGAAAAATGAGAAGGAGAGGAAATACCAGCGTGACGAGCGAACAACAAATGAAGGTGAAGTAGTGACAGTACGGGATGAAAAAGGTTGAAATTTCAAATTTCAAAGATGAACGGAGGACTCTGGAGGACACATTATTCAGGTTCCCAAAAAGAAAGAAAACGAGAAGCCCAAGTCCTTCCTCCGGGATTGGGAAGAGTTGTGGGGCTGGAAGGGAGCGTT
>MU117971.1:338079-349202 GCA_014904855.1 Thelephora ganbajun | reverse complement strand
CAAGTAGAAAGGCACTTCTACCGAGCTATGGCAGACAATCGTGTCTTGACTGGAAGAGTCCTTCGTCTTGAAGATCGGTTGGCCGAGTTGGAAAAGAAGTTCACCTTTCCTCCCAGAGCGGGGTCCAGTGACGACGATCCTATGATTCCCGAACTGCATGATGTTCAAAGGTTCTTGATTCCTCGACCTATTATGCGTACTCGTCCTGACTTCTTCCAGTGAACCTGTTCTTCATAGATCTGCTTGGGTTGGTTCGTTCAATGATGTTCCGCTGTCTTCTTTAGAGGGCAGGAAGCGTAGACAGAGGGAACGGTTCCAACGTGCCAAGGAAGCTAAGGTTCTTCGACAGACTGAGGTCCCATTAGCTAGTGTTGTTGAAACTAGTCCCACGAGTGATGTAGCCGCTTAGGGTCAATCTTATCTCCAGCGCTGATTCCTTTGAGAAGTTTCACAACCAGTGTCTCTCAGGGGTGCGCGCATTGGCAGCATGTCCCACCTGATGGGCTTTTAACCCTTTGACGTTAGGTTGCTACTACCTTCTTTCCCAGAACAAGATTAGAGAGTTAGACATAGCGTCATCTTCTAGTAGGGTAGTGAACACGTAGCTCGTTAGGTTTCTCTTGTAGCTCTATTGAGTAGGATGAAGTCTTCATGACGGTAGTGAAAGACGATGGTAGTCTTGAGAATAAAGTCTTTTTCCGTTCTTGAGGTCTGAAGTGTGAGCAAGGCGAAATGGTTGAAAGAGTGACTACGAAAGTGTCCGTTTTAAAGTAAGGGAAGTGATAGGAGAAAATTAGTGAAAATGAAAGGGGAAATAAAGGAATAGTCCGGTAACGAACGTGTAATCGTAAGGATTTAAAAAGTTTTTTTTAAAATTTACTCGCCCGTAACTTGAACAATCCTGACAGAAGTCTGGCGAGTAGCTATTAACTACCGGTCTGTCACTCGAAGGCTGGACAGGGTCCGAAGTCGAGAGAGGCAAGGGCAAGACAGAAGACCGGCACTGGGCCGGAGTGGAGTCCTTTCGGACGAGACAAAAGACGAGAGAGAAGAGACGAGTGAGAAAGAATAGTAATTCTAGTTCTGAGGAGAATAGTACAAGATGAACTAACTTATATACTCGGAGTCCGGTACAATAATCAACAGAACGGGACAACATAAGGGTCGGGAAAACATAAGGAGTCCGGGACATAGTAAATCGGGAAACATATGTTGCGCGCATAATGAGTACGAGATGAAATCAGACATAACATGAAATCAAACATGAGGATGATCGGGAAACATTGTAGCCCGAATTACTATAAATGGTATACACAAGGAAAGTGGACTTAGAAACGAAACGAACGAGTGATCGGAAAAACAGTCGGAGTCCGGAATGTTCCAAACGCGGTGTTAGGATCAACGATCCTAACATGTGTCTATGTTCTTTGCAACCCACAGTGTTAACTCTGATGACGTATCATTGAATCATGAGGATGTTGTGTCACATTCCCTGAATGGCCAATGTACTAGCCAAAAGGCTCCCGGATGTTCTGAAGTTGCATGCGGTGTTCGGTCCCCCATTGAAATGGCGTCAATGGTAACTGAAGCCATCATCATTCACCGCAAGCATAAGCAGATCCCCCTCAATGACCTTCTCACATGTTGTTCTGCTATTGGTATGACCACCACTCAGCACCCAGTGAGGAGCCATGAATGCGAATGTGAATCATGCGAATGCAAATGTGTAATCTCATGTGAGTATCTGGAAATCGAGCTGATGTGGCATGGTTCTGTTATTTGCCTTTCTTTGGTGGAACCTCTGCATTATTTAGTACGTGTCTTGTATGTTTATGATCATAACCATATCGTGTATTAAAGTTGTCCGTATTACTCGCAGAATACTCCAAGTTGCAAATTCCCCGGTTTGATCATTTTAGTCCCGGGTTCTGCCGCTTGTTGGCCATATGGACTTGTAAGGTATACACTACAGAGTACCACCAGTCTCGGGGTGAGTAAACACTTCTGGTATGCATTTTTATGGCGATAATATAACCATACTCCCAAGTCTAAAATCTTGATCGCATTCTTCAGGCAAATGTTGCGTTTTCCTCTTTTCTCGGATATGCAGAACGTTGTCCTTTCTGTGCGACTCTCGAGTGTTACTGCCGATGACTGGCGGTATTCCATGTTGATGTTATAGCACCTCCTTGTAATCACAATGATTACCACAACTCAGACTCACGGTTCCGAGCTTCGAAGTCAACATAGTGTAGACATATATAAAACACAACAGACACAGTAGTTGAATCGTCTCGCTCTTGTTTTCCTCTTTTCTCGAATCCTCGTAACCTCCACTCCTACGTCTCTACCGCAATGCACCCCCTCAGTGCCGATTTGCTTGGGACTTTCTTCGTTGTACTTGGCGTCATTTGGGTTACATACATGATCCTCAACCGCGAATTCACAAGAAGAAACGAATATCTCATGTCGTATCTTAATCGACTCTTGATGATCAGAATGGAGTTTGTCCCTTGGCCCCTGTCCGAAAGTGAAGAAGCGTTTGACAACACATTCAAGAGGTATGTTTAGTCTATTCTCTGAGACTCTCGTGCTTACCAATTGTGGAGGTCTATCATGGCTATGATAGCCGCTGAGATGATGCTCCATTCCTCGACATTTCCCTGGACAGCTGAGCTTCATGAAGCGATATCATCAGCTGACAGGAGCGTGGCTCAACTGATGGGTGAACTCATAGTGAGTTTCACCCCATAATCCAGTTTATCAGACAATCAATGGTAAAAAACCATAGCATTACCGCAATACACCCAAACCCGACATCTAGCCCCAACTTCAGGAGCTGGGCACGTTTCGTCGCAGGCAAAACTCTCCTCCCTCTGGAGTCGGGGACTCTTGCACTTTTTGACCTCTCTTTTCATTCCTCCTCACCTTCCCTGTCTCTTGTCCTTCGCCTCTTGACCCTCATTGGTTTCGGTTTGTCTATCGTATGGCCTCTTATATTAAGTATCATTGTTGTCAACAGAATGTGATATGATATGAACGTGAGAAGGACAGTCGGATTTTTAGCATTGCTCCTGAGCGCTTCCGAGGACCGGAGTCTTCATTCCAGCCCCGCACTTTGTTCCTTGTTCACTGTCATCAGATGTGGCTTCTGTACTCCGGCGCCACGAAGTTAAGCTTAAGCTTGGGCGATTGATCCTATGAGCGGACAGGAAAGCCTTCCTCATGTCATTTGACCACCTTGACTCACCGGCTCATCCATTGGCTTCCGCCGATGTTGAAGTGGTAACTTTGGTGACCAATATGCCTCAGGTTTGTGGGGTTTGGATTATTTCTTGTTGGTCCTCGATCGTCCATGCGTTTTGGCACCATGACGATATCTGTTTCCAAAGAGATGCCTCGAGCTCAAGACCTTTCGTATAAGAAGTCGTCGGGATTATGAGGATCTTGCTTCCCTGCCCTCTCCACTGCCTTCGACAACACTCTTCACCCCACGGACTTATCATCGGTCAAAACCAGCAAAAATCATGGTCTCGTCGCACTCCCCACTCACTCCACTCTCCCTTCACAACCCTGCTGGACCCAGACCTGTAGTGATTGTTACAGGGTCTTCCCAAGGACTCGGTCTTGCCATTGCCCTTCGGCTCACGGACAACAGTTGTGACGTTGTCATCAACGACTTGCCATCTAAGCTCAGCCCCATCGAGGACGTGGTTCGACGTGTCATGTCCAGGGGAGTGAGAGCTGTGGCCGTGGCTGCCGATGTATCCCATGAGGGCAGAGTCAGGAAGTTGGTCGAGATCACCGTGGAGAAGCTTGGGAAGTTTGATATCGTGAGGCCCTTTTTTCCTGAGTTATCAGTTGGGCAGTCGTTTGACTGATCGACTTGTGTTCAGATGGTGGCGAATGCGGGTGTGGTGGTTATGAAGTCACTTCTGCAAAGTTGAGAGGGAACTACTCATCCGATTCACGAAACTGACACAAAGTTCTCATTCAGTGTCTGCCAACGATTTCGACTGGCTCATGAGCATCAACACCCGCGGTGTCATGCTATGCTTCAAATACGCTGCTCAACAAATGATCAAACAAGGCAGAGGGGGGAAAATAATAGGTTCGTCATACCACCTCAAAATATGTTTTCATTCAAAACTCGGCACGATCGCTGACGATGAATGCACATTTAGGCGCTTGCTCAATGGCAGGGAAACGAGGTACGTCTGGTCTCAAATGTGGGATTATTGCCACAGGCTGATATCGACTTGGAAAGGGCTACCGAATATCTGTGCATACAGCATGTCAAAGTTTGCCGTTCGTGGATTGGTTCAGTCGTTTGGTAAGGTTGTGTTCTCTGTATTAGAGACTCTAGAACTGACAAGTGGATGTAAATTTGCTGATACGGTCTGAAATCGGTGATCCACATGTTCATATGCGAACGGCAGCTCAAGAGCTCAGGGAGTACGACGTTTGCGTGAGTGGGTACGCCCCCGGGACGATCCAGACGGACCTAGGTATGGATGCCTATGGTGTTCTGTTCTATCCATTCTCTTAACTTTTTTCATAGCTATTGAAGCGGAGAAAGTTGCAGGAGACAAGACAGTCCAGGAGGTGAGTCGAATTGCATAGCACCCATTCTTGGGTGTCTCAATCGACAATGATAGATGATCGGGTTGCCTGCAAACACACCTCGGGGTAAACCAGAGGATATTGCTTTGTTGGTTAGCTGCCTTGCGAGACCGGAATTGATGTTCCTGATGAGTGGGTTACTCTTTTCACCTCTGGTCTTGTCTCCCACGTGTGAGATGCCGAGGTCTCATCAGGTTCGGAGTTGGAACGGATTTACTGATATATTTCTTTGTGCAAGACAGACAATAACGATGGACGGAGGTGAGCTTGAGGGAACCCGTCACAGTCCTAGCCCTTGCCATAAACCAGTTCGAGGCTGAGCCCATTCTGATTTTAGGTGTGATCTTTGATCGAAGGAGAAAATCCAGGACGCTACCTGCAGATGGATAGACATGTGCCTACTTGCCTGTGCACAGATTCCCCCCCCTTCCGAATAGGTGTGGACCGAAGAGTGGCATATGGCATATGTAACGCGCGGCTTGTAGGGGATTCATTCAATTGCGTATGCTAACGCTCTAGCGTGTTTTGTTTGCGTCTTTGTTCCCCATGGCCCTTCCAAATATGAGATCATGGTATGATGTCTCTATGGTTGTTTCGAATTTCGAACAAGGACCTTTCTTGTTTCCATTGGGATATCATGAACCGCCGTTGCCCCCTCCTGCCGCACTACCTGCCCGGCCCCCTTTGGTGAGGGTTCAGAGCGTTTGTACCCGTGCATCTTACACCTGCATCACGTAACGATGAGTGATGCTAATATCACCTCCCCCGGCCGAGTTTGAACCTAGCCAGGACCCAGAGAGAGAGTTGTTCAGCTGATGCCGCTAGAATATAGACCTTTGGAGACCAGTTGTGGAACCCCTTCGGCGTTATACTAAATCTACTTTTGGTGAGGACACGTTTGTCTAGGCCTATATGGAGCGTATGCGATAGTGACTAGTGAACTTCATTCTGGTTGGCTTCAGTGACGACGCTTCGAAGATTTTACGTATTCAATTCCACAGTGGTCAAAAAGAGCGACAATTATTCCTAAAAATTCCTGGAAGCCCTTATCACCCTGGGATGGCCCTGTTGGTCTCTATGATGAAAGGGAAGCACGGTCGATGTGGATGAGTGTGAACCATAAGCAGGGTAGCGCATGTGGCCATCCAGTACTCTTTCTGCACTTAGGGCAATCCTCTCCATCTGCATTCTTTTTCCCACTCGTATCCAGGATCTATAGGAATGCAGCTCATCGGCTCATCAGCTGCTCAAGCATTTGCTAGCTTTCCCGCGTCTTATTACCTTCCAGAGGCTAGACTTTCAATGGCAGTCTGGTTCAGAAATCTCGGACTGTAATATTTTTCTTGCCTCCTTTGAAGATTGATATAAAGTGGGAAAGATTACCGGCGTTCTCTTCTTCCTTCGACATTCTCTTTCCCCCTTGGCGATTACACTAGTACCAGGGTGGGGGAACACCGATCAGACTCTTTCTTGACGCACCACCTATCACCACCAGGGCTCATACTTATCAATACACCACTCCTACTCTCAGACTTGTCTCAGTTTTGCGCATCCTCTGCTCCAGTCGATAATCGGCCAGGATGATGTCCAATGATTCAACCACGCAAGACTTGTTGCGAGGCAACGCCAAGTGGGCTCAAGCAGTAGTTAAAGCCAATCCAGACTTTTTCAAAGAGTCTGCCAAGATACAGTCACCCAAGGTCAACCGCTATCTCTATTTGCTCTTTCGGCATTGCTGGACATCGACTTTCAAAGAATCTGTACTGATGACCTTCGCATTCTCCTTTGTTTCTTGTGTATATTCTATGGGTGTGATTATCTTGGCTTTCTATAGGTGTTGTGGATTGGTTGTTCAGATTCGAGGGTTCCAGCGTCCGTCATCACGGGTTCCAAGCCTGGAGATATATTCGTCCACAGGAACATCACCAAGTACGTCAGAAAGGGTTTTTTTCTTTCTTCTGCTTTACTGAATTGTGCGTGTGTCTACAACCAAGTGTACCTTTATGATGATGACACGTTGTCTGTCGTGGATTATGCCATAGGTCATCTCAAAGTGAAGCATGGTCAGTTTCACACTCGCCCCTCAATTCTGAGGGGTGCTGATAAAACATCTTTCTCCAGTGGTCGTTGTCAGACACTCTAACTGCAGTTGTATCGCTGCTTGCGTCAAGGCAGCCAGTGCTCCACCACCGGACAAACCACCAAACACCCCCCTCTAACCAATCTCGCTCAGTCTCGTCTGCTATTAAACCCATTACACTTGTACCTACGTGAAGTACATGCCTTGAATAGCCAAACAAATGCCAATAATAACACCTGGGCTCCACACTGTGACTTCCACAATACTGGGAGTGCATCGGTTCACTTCCATCACTTGAGTCTTGCAACAGAAGCATTTCCATGAGCGATGCCTTCCTTGGAAGTGCTCCAAATCGCATGGAAGCGTTTGAAACACACCGTGATTTCATCGAAGCACATTGGTAACACACAATCGTGCAAAATCCAAAGTACATTTCCCTGACAAACTCCTTGTAATCACGATGATTACCACAGCTCAACCGTCCTCGGATATCCAAGAACGATGTGACTTCGGGTTTTCGAAGTCAACTGGGAGAAGCACAAGAAAGTCTGGACTCATGACGTCGCAACGAAAACTTCTGAGCTTCGAAGTCAACACGGTATAGACGTATATAAAACACAACGGACACGGTAGTTGGGTCGTCTCGCTCTTGTTTTCCTCTTTTCTCGAACCCTCATAGCTTCCACTCCTACGTCTCTGTTTCCCACATCCACAATGCACCTCCTCAGCGCCGATTTGATTGGAACTCTCCTCGTTGTACTCAGTGTCATTCAGCTTATACACACAATCATCGACAGCGAATTCACCCGAAAACACCTATATCTCATGTCAGGTTTTGGTCGGCTCTTGATTGTCAGGACGGAGTTTGTCCCTCAGCCCCTGTCTGAGAGTGAAGAAGCGTTTGACAACACATTCAAGAGGTATGTTTAGTCTATTCTCTGAGACTCTCGTGCTTACCAATTGTGGAGGTCTATCATGGCTATGATAGCCGCTGAGATGATGCTCCATTCCTCGACATTTCCCTGGACGGCTGAGCTTCATGCAGCGATATCATCAGCTGATGAGAGCATGGTTCAACTGGGTGGTAAAATCGTAGTGAGTTTCACCCCACAACCCAGTTTATCAGGCAATCAATAGTAAAAAAAAAACAGTGTTACCACAGTACATCCAAACCTGACATCTAGCCCCAACTCGTTCCCGGGAATCAGACCGGCAATCCCTTCCTGCATATGATTGCAATCCAAATAGAGACCGCTCCTGGTGGAGATAGCCCAGGCAATATTAGTGTGTAGATAGACGTACACCATAATACACTTCAGTTTTATATAAAAACTCCGGACGAGATTCGATTCTATTTACAAGACATGAACAAGCGAGACTGGATTATGTACGATATTAAGGAAGGCACAAAGAGAAAGGAACAAGAGAAGAGAAGACACCAACAATCCAATTTAATCGAGATACATGGTGTACACTCTAAACAGGGTATCCTCGTCAAGGGCTTTCAACCTCAAACACCCCTGGAACAACTTATCAATTGGGAATTGCAACTTGCTCGCCAGATGCTGGCCCGTGACCAGACTCTTGATCACCCCAGCGATCTGTCTCTGCTTCTGAATGTTGATGAGAGGTTCCAGCTGCATCAAAGGAGGGAGAGGAGCAAGAGCCGTGAAAACCTCCGGGTGTGCTGGGGGTTCGAACATGTTGGTTTCAGGATCAATGCAAACCGGTTCATTTGGCGCAGTGGGATCAATCAAATCTGGCAGCTGACAGTGGCGGTACAGCTGAGAGAGGTATTGACCTGAACCGAACAATGTAAGATAATGTGAGAAATCGATACCAGAGCGGTGCATACCTAGGAAGGGGATACATGCGATGCGAGGTTGAATCTTTCCATCGGCGAAGCATCTGCCTCAGTTGCAGAGGAGTCATGGGGATTGACGCTAATTGGTTCTGCTTCAATCGCGGCTTCCACTTCTTGACGAAGATACCTAAAGTCTCCGGACCCATTGGTGACGAGTCTAAGATCTCGATATACCCGTGCCTCCGAAGAACTGAGCTTCTCCCAATGTTTGCCCACAGCTTGGGCGACCCACTCACTCTGCAGACCGGTGAGGAGGGACATCAACGTGTTAGACACCCCACGTTCGTACGATTTCTGCAGAACCCACATCAATTAAGGAAACAGTGACAACAGCACGAGGCGTGCCCATGCAACGTGGATGAACTTAGACACAAGACTCAACCACTCGTTCAGGGGGTCATCACGATCTCGGAAGCAACAAACTTCACAAACAGGTTGAACCTTCCCCTAAACACAACCAAGGCACTTGTCTTTGTGGTGACCCTACCCTCAGCCTTGTATCTCGCCCAATCTTTCAAAAACTGTGCCCAATCAAGGATATTCGACTCTTCAACAGAGTTTCTCCAATCGTCAACCACAAGCTCCTCAAATTCGAGTCCGATGAACAACTCCCGTTCGGCGATCGCGAGGTGTGGGCCGGTGAACCTGTGGGAGCGGTTCTCTATGCCTCTGTAGAATAGTCTCAAGATGTTTGCAGAGGATTCCCGAGAGCTCAGAGGAACCCTCTTCTGTCTCAGGTCCTGTTGGCAGAGGGAGGGTGGCAGCTCGGTTTAATAGTTCTTGTAACATATCCTCAATCCTACTGAGTGATGGTTCTCGAATCCTTCCCTTGAGTTCATTGATCGGCTCACTAGCCTGCCACCTCAGACCCTCCGATAGAAAGCGAAGGATCGCCAAGGGTATCTCCAGACCATGAACCGTCCCTTTAGATGTAACCGGTGGGGTTGGAGATGGGAGTGGCCTCATCCCTCCCATCGAGAGGGGTGAAAGTGAATCCTCAGAAGTCTTCGAGAGTGAGGAACCAGAAAATTCTTCAGAGATAAGGAACCGAGGGTACACCTCGGGGAGTGGGTGGTCCCAGGTATGAAGACATGCTCGAAGAAACATAGGGGGACTTGTCATTGAGAGATGTTGATGAGTGGAAGGTGAAGACCCAGACCTGAAGCTATGGGTTGGCGATCGCTCTAGGGGTTCCACCTCCATTGGCCCCGATCTGCATACTGCTCTGTTTTGATGAAGGAATAGAGGTCGTTATCAGAGTGATGCAAAGATAACCACAACTCCCTATCTCAATCAAGGACCGACAGGCCTTGGTGGAGGCGAAACGGAGTTACTCGAACCCACAGATCTACCTTTCATCGGAATGGGAGGAACGTCTTTAGAAGTGTCAAAGAACGGCCTGTAGCGTGGAGTGGTCGTGCTGGTACTCGTGTGCGCTCCAGACCCAGATCCAACAGGAGAAGCTTTGCCGCTCAAGGGAAGGTTGGCCAAGTTTTCGTCGACAGCGGGAGAAACTCATGTTGGGTCAGGCTCCAACCAGCTCTTGGGTGGTCTTGCAGTCATTGGTGTGCACTATGAGGTCGGGCAAGAACGGAGAGAACAAAGTAGGGATGGAAGGACGGAGGCCTGGGGCTTTGATTGGACCAACACCTATTCCGATGGTGGGAAAATGTGTCGAGGGTAGAACGGACATTCTCATCATCTCTGAACAGAATACTACCTCCACCAGGTAGCAAATTCAGCCATCCCAAGATGCCAGTGTCCAAGGCGAGGTTCGATTGCATGTCAGGCCACTCTAGCCCAAACGCTCACCAGCACTAACAGAGTTTGCAAGGCTCTGCACAAAAGACTGTCTCTTGTATGCCTGTTCGTCCAATATTCCAGCGGGAGGGATTGCCTCCTCTTCAGACTGGCAGTACGAACTGTGGTCGGATAGTGTCAGAACGACACGGGATTTGACCCAAGATTTCTGATGGGTGCCCTGGCCTATGTCATAGAAGAAGCCTTCCGGTAAGGATCGACTCCTAGAAGCTTATGAGAGTGGGAGAGGAAGGGATCATTGTCTGAATGTTACGATAGCACCCTCAGCCTAAATACCACTCACTACCGCTTAGCGAGAGGGGAGAGGATATCTAACGATAATAGAGATGGGGAGTGTCATCGCGCTTTTCTTGTACCCCTCTTTACTGGCTCAATATACCCGCTTTCACTTCAAACAGACCATTGAGATCAGGACCAACCAAGTGTCATTGAAGTAAGGACGGCCACTGACATCAGAAGGAGTCGGGGAACAGGGGAGCACTGAGATCTACGGGATCCGGCCTATCTATCAAAGCTTGGAAGTCGGTGCGAAGTCCTAACTCGGCCGCCTCATCCGAATCCAGGGGTTCAACCTCTCCTCTACCCGCTCCTCCTCCACACCTCCTTCCATCTCCACCTCCTCCTCTACCCTCTCCTCCTCCACACCTCCTTCCATCGACACCACCTCCTCCCCTTCTACTAGACAGGCAACCCTGACGATTTGACTTGAGCAACACCAGAGTCAATCAAGGCAAA
>MU117971.1:309261-321649 GCA_014904855.1 Thelephora ganbajun | reverse complement strand
CTGATCATGTCCTGATCAACACCAAAGAAGACAGAGAACAAGTCCTTCTCCCAGACGTTCTGTTTGAGGAATCAGAATGAGTAGCTGTGGTACACAAAAACTCAAAAGCCAACTCCCTGGTCTCTACCCCTCTGCTGGTGGAAGAGTTTTATTGTGCTCAAGCCACTGACCTGCTGGTTCTACAACTCAACATGATGACAGAAGGACGTCATGTCCCAACAGGATGGCACAAGGTTGACGACCTATGGTGCTATTATAGCAAGATCTACATTCCTGAGGTCTTACAACAAAGAGTATTCCACTTTCTACACTCTGATCCCTCAGCCACCCATCCTGGACATGACACCACCCTCAATTCCATTCAACGACAGTACTACTGGCCAAACTTGAGGCAAGACGTTGAATCTTGGGTGCACAACTGTGACACGTGTCAACATATTAAGGTATTCCCATGCAAACCACAGGGACACCTTAAGCCAATAGATCTGGTACCCTGTCCATGGGGAGTAGTGACTTCAGATCTCATCACAGGTCTTCCACCCTGCAAGGGATTCAACTCCATCTGGACAGCAATGGACAAATGACTCAAAGCAGTACACGTAGCCCCCACAATCAACACACTAGATTCATGAGGACTCTATCAACTTTATCTGGAGAACATTTGGTGACATCATGGTACATCTGACAAACTCATCACAGATCATGGACCCCAATACTCTTCCAAGTTTGCAAGGGAGGCCAATTGTGAACTATGTATTGGGACCACCATGTCCGTAGCCTACCACCCCCAGACTGATGGGCAATCCAAGAGAACAAACCAAGAGGTTGAACAGGCTCTACACACTGTGGTCAACTTCCACCAGGACGATTAGGTCAACTGGATCCTGGTAATTGAGTTTGCACTGAATGTCATCATGCTTCCCCCTTGATACCCTTTTGTTTTTTTTTAAACACCCTGAATAGATCATGCAATTCACACCCCACATGAGCAAACAAACAAACAAAGGTGATATTAAGGGCCCCCACTACTGGCTAGGGAATACAGGAGCATCTGGAATCAGTGCAAGGACTGCATGATCAGAGGAACTGGGGGACCACAATGGCTCCTCATCCAAACTGATATCCTTCTCCCCACCTCCTTCCTCTGCATCAATCTCCTTGCCCTCCCTCGCTACATCCTCCAAGGACATGTACCCCAAGGACACCTGATGGTCCCACCACTCCCATCAATGGCTTCCCCACACCTAACTTCCCTAACACAACCCCTTCCTACCCAACCACCTTTCAACTCAGCCTGCCTACCCTCCTCCCTCAAGCTGCTCTACTAGGAAGGGAGATCAATTCCTCAAGGTAGACATCAAACACCTCGGTGGTCCAAAAAGGAAGGATGATGATGGGGTGTTCCAGAAGGTGGTGGGTGAGTAGAAGATGGGAGTACCCCAACCTTGCCTTCCTGGAAGCCACCTGTCAGGCCACTCTAGCCCAATCGCTCACCGGCACTAACGAGGTTTGCAAGGCCTCGCACAAGGATACTCGTCTTGTATGCCTACTCGCTCAATATTCCAGCAGGAGTGATGTTCTCCTCTTCAGACTGGCAGCAGCGAGATATCGTCGGATAGTGTCTGAACTACGTGGGATTCGACCCAAGGGGATTACCAATAGGTGCCCTGGCCACTATATGTAGGAGAGGTCTTTCGGGAAGAATCGACCTCTAGAAGTCCGTAAGAGTGGGAGAGGAAGGGATCGTTTGTCGAAATGTTACAAAGGCACCCTCAGCCTAAATACCGCTCACTACCCAGGCTTAGCGAGAGGGGAGAGGATATCCGATGATAATTAGGATGGGGAGCTACAAGGGCTAGAGAGGCTATACTTATACTACTCTACTCTAGGGCAGGTCCTTTGCACACAGACCATGCTGTACTCCCCATGTGATTGCGCACAGACCAGCGGAGCTCCGTCGGTCTGTGATGGAGCTCCGTGCGGTCCTTGCGGAGCTCCGTCTTCGTCATCCATCATTTTAGTAAGCAATAGGAAAATGAGGGAAGGAATTGATAAACCAATCATAACGAGTGGAAGGGTTATTTATAAAATGTGCTTGCTCAGCACAATAGAGAAAGGTCTGGACCTTGATTGGTGTGGCGGTGGGTTAGGTGACCAATCGTTCCCATGGTGGGCCGTTGACTAAGTGTGGCGGGGTAAGAGAGCGCTTGTTTGTGTGAGGAAGGGGACTTAGCTGGAAGGCTATTTAAGCGCGAGGGGTCTTCGCCGTTTTCCTCACCAATCCTCTCTTCTCCGCCAGCATGACTCTCGAGAACAATCGTACCTTCATCACTCCTCGTAACCAGAGGATCTCTCGTCTGGACGGTCGTCCTCACCACAAGAATGGGAAGCCCACTAACGATAGCTATGGGTTCGATTACCCGACGATGTCTTCGGTAGGCGAACCGAGCGAGTGTCGATTTGTGAGACTCATTTCAGTTTGCCTTTACAGCTCGCCAATGCCGTTATCTTGCAAGTCGATAACGAGTTTCCTCGTCGTCAATTCGCAAGCGGTTGCTCGTTCGACGACATAGTCTGGCAGCAGGCTATCGGGGCGTCCATGAACATGGACCATACTCGCAGGGGTAGGGACATGGTTGACAACGAGAAGGTCCTCTTCGATTTGGTCCAGGCGGGGATCATAGACCATCAAGACTTTGACGAGCCCCATAAGTGGTCGTCCCGGAGCATCAGATATTCGGCCGTAGTGGCTGACCGTCTCTGGGCTCTCCATGAGGCCGATTGTTCTAGGGTATGTTTGTTATACTGTGTCATCCGATTAAGGCTAACCAGTATATCGCATAGAACGATCGTTTGGAGTCGGAGTTGAAGGAGTTGAAGGGGACTGTAGCTCTCCTCAACACTCGTCTCCTGGCCGTGGATCACCACTTGTTTGAGGCTAATGGGAAGGTGAACTCCGAGTTGGGGAAGGCCAGCGAGCGGTTGAATCGTCACCGCCGCTGTGTCGATCTTCTCCAGGAGAAGCACAACGGATTGGTGATGTTTACCTCCAATCTGTCGGACTCAACCGAACTCCATCGGCGGTCACTGATCGCTCTTCGTGAAGGGATGTGTACGTGTTCTCGTGCACAGACCCCTCCAGTCGACGGATCGGGTGCCGCTCCATCCTTCTTGCATTCGCCTCTGTCTTCTCCACCACTTGAACCTCCGTCTCTCCCTGTTGAAACTCCGGTTTCTCCTCCGCTCGAAACTCCAGTGCCCGTAGAGAACGAGGTGCCCATCGTCGTCCCTCCTCCGTGTTGCGCTCCTTGTCGAATGGTGGTGGAGTCGTCTACCACTCTGCAGGTTATCACCGCTGAGGAAGAGCGGGAGATCGAGGATCGCCTTGTAGGAGCCTGGCAAGAGCAAGGCCGCGCAGTACGTCAACAGCATTGTTCCTTCAGGGACTATCATCCTTATCGCAAGGCCCTAGGAGCACGCCGTCCCAAGTACTCTCATTGGCTCGGGGTCGAATGAGACCTCCGTTCCAAGCTCTGACGTGCCCGTCGTGACGTTGAGTCGGGAGCAGATGGAGACTCTGAGTCCGGGAGCGAGGGGTTATCGGATGCTGAGCGTGATGAGGGTGGTGATGATGATGCCAAACTCCACAGTGCTCGCTCGTCTCCGGTCCTCTGACAACGTCGGGGGAGAACTCCAGTTGGTCTTTCCGATCACACAAGAGGAGTTCGACTTGTTGTTGGCGGGAGAGATCGAGGCCGAAGTTCGTCAGGTGCAGGTGTCCAAAGTGGTACGGTCTGGGGCTCAGGACGGAGATGACGAGCTCGAGTACAGTGACGGGTGGGTCACAGATCGTAGCGTGGTCGTAGACTAGTTTGCCGAGGTAGTACCGGTTCCAGTACTATGAATAAAATCCTTTTCCTTTCTTGAGGTCTGAAGTGTGAGCAAGTCGAAATGGATAAAAGAGTGACTATGAAAGTGTCCATTTGGTAAGAGAGAAAATGTTCAACAGGTGAATGAAAACTGGGGATAATGAACGTGGATTCATAAGGATTAAAAAGTTTGAAAAATTACCAGCCAAAACTTCACAATCCTGACACCACCTTAAGGAAACGACACTTGTGGAAAGGAGAGGTAAGGAGGACAACAAGAACATGCTGATGAGATGTGAGAGCCCATTCGGTCTCTGGAGAAAAGCAGAACTCAATAACACAAGGAGCCATAGTGAATGAGTAGTGGATGAGTGTCAGGATTGTACAGTTTTTAGGCACGTATTTTGAAAACTTTTTAAATCCTTACAATTTCACGTTTGTTACTGGACAAGTTTTTCCCTTCACCCACAGACAAATTTGTACACACTCTTTCATCCATTTCAACTTGCTCACACACCCAGACCGAATGGAGAAAAGGGTTATATTGTAGTACTGACACCGGTACTACCTCGGCAACTACTCAAGACCCGCTACGCTATGATCTGTTACCCATCTGTTGCTGTACTCCAACTCGTCATCTTGAGCCCCGCTATACACCACCTCTGTGTCCAGGACTGGGTGAACCTCAGCTTCGAGCTCTCCAGACAAGAGAGAGTCGAACTCTTCCTGAGAAACTGGGAAGATTAGCTGAAGTTCCCCGCCGACATTATCAGATGACAGGAGATGAGTGGACACTGTCACATTGGGCATCATCATGACCGCTCTCATAACTGAGAGCATCCGATAACCCCTCACTTCCAGACTCGGAATCTCCAGCTGCCCCTGACTCAACGTCACGATGGGTGTGGTGCATCTTTGACCGGAGTTCTCGCTTGACTCCAAGCCAACAAGAGTACTTGGGGTGACTTCCTAAGGCCTTGCGATAAGGATGGTAGTCACGAGAAGAACGGGGGCATTGACATACAGCAGCCCGACCTTGTGCTTGCCAAGCCCCAATGAGGCGATCTTCGATCTCCTGCTCTTCCGCAGGAGTGATAACCTGAAGCGTAGTCAAAGACTCAACCATGGTATGACGAGGGGCACAGCAGGGCAGAGGAACAGGGATAGGCTCAGTGTTCTCAACCAGAGCCACCAAAGGAGTCTCTATGACCTCTGAGGATAAGGCCGGAGCAGGAGGAGATGGTTCATGACGAGGAGATGAAGGAGGAGAGTGAGAGAAGGACAGAGCCACCCTGGAACCATTGACAGGAGGAGAGACCACTTCTGAGCCACATGTGCACATTCTCTCGTGGAGTGTGATAAGAGAACAATGGTGAAGCTCCAGTTGATTGGACTGGTTGGTCATGAACAAGACCAGTCTGTTATGCTTCTCTTGAAGGAGGTTCACACATGCTTGGTGACGGTTCAACCTCTCTCCATCCTTCTGCAACTTGGTGTTCACCTTGGAGTTGGCCTCGAATGAGAAACGATCAACAGCCAGAAGGCGTGAGTTGATCAGGGTCACCTGACCCTTCAAGCTGTTCAATTCCTGTTCAAGACGATCGTTCTATGCAGCATACATATTAGCCTAAATTGGTTGATACGGTGTGTCAGACATACCTGAGAATGTTCGGCTTTGAACAAAGCCCATAAGCGATTGGCCATGACAGCCGAGTACCTAATGCTGCGCGATGACCACTTGTGTGGCTTGTGGAACTCTTGATGATCAATGATCCCCACAGAGACCAAATTGAAGAGGACCTTCTCTTCATCGCCCATGTCCTGACCACGGCGGTTGTAGTCCATGTTCTTGCACGCCCCGATTGCCTGTTGCCAAATGATATCGTCAAAGGAGCACCTGCTAGCGAACTGACGACGAGGGAACTCGTTGTCTTCCTGACTAATCATGGCGTTGACAAGCTAAAAGCAAACTGATATGAGTCTCACAAATCAACACTTGTTCAGCTTGCTTACCAAGGCCATAGTCGGGTACTTGAACCTGTAGCTATTGGGAGTCACCTTCCCATTCTTGTGATGAGGTTGGGCGTTGATACGAGAGATCTTCTGGTTTCGAGGAGAGATGAAAGTCCAGTTGTTCTCAAGAGTCATGGTGGAGGAGAAGAGCGAATTGCTGAGGAAATAGCGGAAGGCCACTTGTGATTAAATAGCCTTCACACTAAGTCCCTTTCCCTCACAATCAAGTGCTCACTTACCCCGCCACGATTAGTCAACAGCCCATTAAATGACTAAAGGACCCACTGCCTCTCTGAAGCTGAGTAAACCCATTTCTATTGTGCTGAGCAAGCACTTTCTATTAATAAACCTTCCATTCGTTTTCATTGGTTTATCATTTCCTTCCATCATTTTCCTATTGCTTACATAAAAAGATGGATGATGAAGATGGAGCTCTGCAAGGAGTTCCACATGGACCAACGGAACTCCACTGGTCTGTGCGTAATCACATGGGGAGCACTGCATGGTCTGTGCATGATGGACCTGCCCTAGATTAGAGTAGTATAAGTATAGTCTCTCTAGCCCTTGTAGCTCCCCAGTCTTATTATCATCGGATATCCTCTCCCCTCTCACTAAGAGCCTGGATAGTGAGCGGTATTTAGGCTGAGGGTGCTGTTGAGAGCCTTCGACACAATCCCTTCCTCTCCCACTCCTATAAACCTCTAAGAGTCGATCCTTCCCAGAAGACTCTTCCTGCATCTTGTAGCCAGGGCACCCATTGGAAACCTTGGGTCAAATCCCACGTCGTTTAGGACACATCTGAAGAAAGTGTCCACTGCTAGTCTGAAGAGGTTGTTTGTCTTGGAGGCCAACCCACTGGAGTATTGCTGGACCCAGGCATCAAAGACAAGTATCCTTTGTTGGGGATTAGCTATCCTTGTTTGTGCCAGTGAGTGTTTGGGCTAGAGTGGCCTGACAATGAGTAGGTTTTGAGACATTACCCACATTCTTTTATTCTCTTTCTATTCTATTCATGACATCTTAACAATATCATTCTGATGATACAATCATGCCTTCCCTTTGTTGATATTTATGTTTGTTCCTTTTGTTTACAATTATTTGTTCACACTTATGATCACATGTATATTAGTTGGACTGGAGGAAGTTAGTTCCCCAGTCTTGAAATCTCAGGATATCCTGGCCTTGGGATTATTTTGTGGATTACAAGCATCCACCGTTGGCTCTCTGTCCCCATTTTATTTTCTTTACTCCCTCCTCTCTTTATCTCAACATCGCTAACTTTTGGGGATCACCCCCTCTTGCATATCTGTGCTCATTGAGCCTCCCTGACGTTTGCCCTATCATTGCTTCTTGCACTCAACCAGTGGCTAGTAGCGACACCTCCAGGCCTGTGTGCTTCTCTTTATAGTATAGCAAGTCTCAGGACCAGTGGCCCTGACACTGAACAACTGTTTCAAGAAATCTCTTGGCACCACCCCCTTCTACACCATGTATGGGTATCATCCCCAGATCAGTTCCCTTCCCCACATCAAAACCCTGGTGATCTCTGTAGAGGACTTCATGCACCATATTCAACAAGTCCAAAAAGACACAGCAAGATCTTTGGAGCAAGCAGTGAAGGATATGAAGCAATTTTATGACAAGAATCGTTGCCCAACCCCTGAGTTCGCTGTCAGAGACCTGGTTCTCCTGGATAACGCTGACCTCACTCTCAACCGCCCTTCCTGCAAGCTGGCTGAATGACAATCTGGCCCCTTCAAGGTGTTAGATAAGATTGGAACACATGCCTATCATCTCGAACTTCCTCTCACTTGGAAAAATGTCCACCCAGTGTTCCATGTCTCCAAACTTGATCCCTACCACCAAGATCCCAACCATCCCAATCATCCTTGCCCACCTCCTGACATCATAGAAGGAGAACCCAAATGGGAAGTGGAATGAATCCTTGATTCCAAATTCACACGAGACCACCTCATGTATCTTGTGAAGTGGAAGGGTTGGCCAGAATTGGACAACTCCTGGGAAGACAAACACAATCTGGAGAATGCCCCTGAAGCTATAGTTGATTTCCACAGAAGCCACCTGTTATGGCTTGGTGATTTGATATGCCAAAAGCACACCCAATCTATGAGACAATGAGGGACAACATAGTTTTTGAGGTTATGCCAAACCAGTGGGGGTCAAGTAGTACTCTCTTGGGGAGCCACATCAAGAGAGAGTGAGAGTAGAGAGGGAATGATCCTAATGGATATCAAATCTAAGGAATACAAGTAGTATAACTATGGGCTTATATACTGGTCCAAAGATGTGACAAGACAGTGACAAGTAACATCCTAAACTAACCAAGCATGAACAAACCTGGTCTGTGCACTGAACTAACAATAGACCAATTGAAAGACATTGAACAGCAGGTTTAGGAAAGGTAAAGGGGTTACTGTATTAACCACTGCACCAACAGAAACATCAAAAACACTCCAATGACACTGTCATCGCGTTTTAAATTGCCCCTGTTCGATATTCTCAATATACCCTTGATTATCAAACATTCACACGAACTTCGAGGGAAAACAAAACGAAACGTCTCAGATTAGGGAGGCCCGGCCAAACTAACGACTAAGGAAACAGAGGCGTGGTCATATCTAGGGGCTCTGGTACATCGACCAGAGCACAAAAATCTGTACGAAGCCCTAGACTACCAGCAACTTCCTCCTCCATCTCTGCAACCGCCCCCTCACCCAATTGCAGGAGGTCTTCCATGGACAGGTACTCGGAAGGAGCCGTCCATTCCAAGGCCTCAACCCAGGCCAACAAGATGCTGAACTCCCCATCCAACTGTTCCACCTTCTGCTGCAGCATCTCCACCTTGCATTCTAATGCCACATTCTTTGTGAGGAGAACCCGACGATCATCAATATGGTTGTTGATGGACGTATCCAGACCCAAGGCCTGGAGTTGTAAGGCATTCGTATGGGACGCAATCTGAATATTGTCAGTCAAGACCATAGCTGAAGAATAGCAACACTTACGTGACCCTCCACAACCTCCAAATGACACAACAATCGCTCCGCGACTGCTGCGGCGAAGCGCATACTATCCAGAGGACGCTCGTACTCAAAATTCGCCCCCTCCCAATCGACCAAGCCAATCGTCAAAAGGTCCGTCAAGGTCAGATCTGACCCCATTGGATTAGCAGCTCCCCTCGCCACGTTACTCTTGAAGGAGGACATGGTGGTGACCCAGATGGAGTCGGTATATAAGGCAGAAGGAAATCGAGGGTAATACCAAGAGGTTTGAGGCCCTGTCATGACGAAGTTGGAAAGGTCGATACCAAGAGGAGAGCGGATAGGACAAGGCCGATCCTGATCACGATGGGAGACCATGAAGCCATTGAGGATAAGGAAACAACGAGACGACATGGTGGGAGGGATAGTTGAATTGGAAGATGAGTAAATGAGACGAAATTCACTCTCTTTTTATTTAATTTCTTTTTTAATTAATGACGCCTTCATGATATCATTCTCACGACACTATCACGCCTTTAGTTTATGTTTAATTATATTGGTCCCACTGTTTACTAGTATTTACGGAAGATCATTATGACTTGTATATTAGGACAACTGGCGGAAGTTAGTTCCCCAGTTTTGAAATCTCAGGAAATCCCGGCTTTGGGATGCCCTTGGGATCTTGAAAGTCCCACCTTGATTCTCTTATTCAATTTCTCCTTGATTCCCTCTTTCGTCTCATCATCATGACTTTTGGGGATCACCCCCTCTTGCATACTGCGCTCGCTGAGTCTCACCTCTTGTCTAGTCCTATCACCACCTCAGTGTCAGGCCACTCTAGCCCAAACGCTCACCGGTGCTAACGAGGTTTGCAAGACCTCGAACAAGGATACTTGTCTTGTACGCCTACCAGCTCAATATTCCAGCGGGAGTGTGGTACTCCTCTTCAGACTGGCAGAGTCAGGTCTTGGTCGGATAGTGTCTGAACGACGTGGGATTCGACCCAAGGGGATTACCAATAGGTGCCCTGGCCACTATATGTAAGAGGGGTCTCTCGGAAAGAGTCGACCACTAGTAGTTTATGAGAGTGGGAGAGGAAGGGATCGTTCTGAATGCTACAAAGGCACCCTCAGCCTAAATACCGCTCACTATCACTAGCGAGAGGGGAGAGGATATCCTATGATAATAGAGATGGGGAGCTACAAGGGCTAGAGAGGCTACATTTATACTACTCTAACTCTAGGGCAGGTCTCGACGCACAGACCATGCTATGCTCTCCATGTGATTACGCACAGACCATGCTACGGTCCATGTGATTGCGCACAGACCAGCAGAGTCCCGTCGGTCCGTCAAGGAACTCCGTGCGGTCCATACGGAGCTCCGTCTTCGTCATCCATCATTTATCTAAGCAATAAGAATTTGAAAGAAGAAAGTGATGAACCAATGATAACAAATGGAAGGTTTATTAATAGAAAGGTGCTTGCTCAGCACTATAGAGAAGGGTCTGGACCTTGATCGGTGTGGCGGTGGGTTTGGCTGACTGATTCTTCCCATGGCGGGCCGTTGACTAAGTGTGGTGGGGTAAGAGCGTGCTAGTTTGGCAGAGAGTTGGGACTTAGCGTGAAGGCTATTTAACCTGGAGCTTTCTCTGCTGTTTTCCTCAGCAATCCGCTCTTCTTCTTCCCTCCATGACTCTCGAGAACAATCGTACTTTCATTTCTCCTCGCAACCAGAGGATCACTCGCCTCGATGGTCATCCTCACATGAAGTATGGTTCGCCCACAAAGGACAGTTACGGGTTTGAATACCCGACGATGTCATCAGTAGGCGAGCTGGCCAAGTTTCGATTTGTGAAACTTATCCCAGTTTGCCTTTATAGCTCGTTGACGCGGTGATTAGTCAAGAGGACAGTCAACACCCTCATCGTCAATTCGCAAGTGGTTGTTCCTTCGACGACATCATCTGGCAGCAGGCCATCGGGGCCTGTATGAACATGGACCATAACCGTCGTGGTCGGGACATGGGAGATGACGAGAGCGTCCTCTTTGATCTTGTGTCGTCCGGCATCATCAACCATCAGGATTTTGACGAGCCTCATAAATGGTCATCCAGAAGCATCAGGTACTCGGCCGTGGTCGCAGACCGCCTTTGGAGTTTGTTCGAGAACGAACGTTCTAGGGTATGTCTGATATACCATATTAAACCGATTAAGGTTAACCGATATATTGCATAGAACGATTGCCTTGAGCGAGAGCTGCACGAGTTGAAGGGGACCGTGTCCCTTCTCAACACTCGTCTCCTGGCCGTGGATCGCCATTCCTTCGACGCTAACAAGAAGGTGAACGACGAGCTGATGAAAGATTCAGAGCGGTTGAATCGCCACCGCCGATGTGTGAACCTTCTCCAAGAGAAGCACAACAGTTTGGTGTTGTTTACCTCCAATCTTTCCGACAGCATTGAACTTCATTGTCGCTCCTTGATTGCGCTCCGTGAAGGAATGTGCACATGCATCCGCCCAGTGTCTCCTCCGATCGAGGGATCCGGTACTGCGCCCTCGTTTTCTCGCTCTCCTCCATCGAGTCCTCCTATGCCTTCTCCGGCTACACCTGAGATCCTGTTGGTCGTGGCCTCGGAGAGTCCAGTCATGGCTCCTGCGGAGAACGCTACTCCGGTTCCTGTTCCTCCGCCTTGCTGTATCCCCCGAAGGACCATCGTCGAGTCCACTACTACTCTTCAGGTCATTACCGAAGAGGAAGAACAGGCTCTCGAAGACCGTATCATAGGGGCACGACAGGATCAAGGTCGATCCGTCATACGTCAACAGTCGCGTTCTTTCCGTGACTACCATCCTTATCGCAAGGCCTTAGGAAGTAGGCCCAAGTACTCTTGCTGGCTCAGAGTCGAGCGAGAACTCCGCTCCAAGATGCGACGTGCCCGTCGTGACATTGAGTCGGGAGCAGATGGAGACTCTGAGTCTGGGAGCGAGGGGCTATCGGCTTTTGAGCGTGATGCGGGCAGTGATGATGATGCCCAACTCGACGGTGTTCGCTCGTCTCCGGTCCTCTGACAACATGGGAGGAGAACTCCAATTGATCTTCCCGATTTCTCAGGAGGAGTTTGACTCGTTGTTGGCCGGAGAGATTTCAGCCGAAGCTCGTGTGGTGAGGGAGACTGAGGTGGTTCATAGCGGCGCCCAAGACGATGAGGAGCTTGAGTACAGTGATGGATGGGTGACCGATCGCAGTGTAGATTTGTAGTTTGCCGAGGTAGTACCGGTTTCAGTACTACAAATAAAATCCTTTCCAATCTCGTTCGATCTGAGGTGTGAGCAAGTTGAAATGGGTGAAAGAATGACTACGAAAGTGTCTGTTTAAAAAGTGAAACTGATAGGGTATCAGAGGAAATAGTTGGGTAATGAACGTGAAATCGTAAGGATTAAAAAGTTTTCAAAATTTACTTGCCAACAAACCCATAATCACTGGGGGCAGACCCCCCCTTACCCTG
>MU117971.1:293897-308149 GCA_014904855.1 Thelephora ganbajun | reverse complement strand
CAATAGTTTAGGATGAAGACGTAAGAGGAGGAGGACTAAGAAAGTAAAAAGAAGGGATTCCAGCCGGATAACAGCTGGAAGTCTCAGGACGTCCAAAGGCAGGGAAAATCCTAAGATTTCAAGACTGGGGAACTAATTTCCACCAGTCGTGCTAATATACAAGTCGTAGTGATCGTGAGTAAATAATCGTAAACAAAAGAACAAACATCACTAAACATAAATGAAAGGCGTGATTGTGTCGTTAGGTGATCGTCATCAAGACGTCATGAATAGAATAGAAAGAAAATAAAAGAAGTGGTCATCGCCTCATCTACTCATTATCCAAGTCCACCTTACCTCACCCAACCGTCTCCTCATGTCTTTCTTCTTCGTTTTGAACTCCTTGATTGTTAGTCGTCGTGATGGTGCCGGTCCACACCCTCCTCGCTCTCCTTCACCCAACTCCCTGCTCTTGCAGGTCCACCATGGGGATCGCCTCATGTGGTACTCCCGTCTTCCTGCATCGCTCCTCTATTCTGACGCTGTCTGGTTTGCCGCCATGTCCTCACACCGATCCCATGTTGCTCGTCAAGCAGCCCTTGGTTCGACCGTTGACCCCCTCCATGGTCTCATCTCCCTGGGGCTGGTTGATTGGGATGGTCGCAATCAACTGGCCGACAGTGCCATCGACGGAATGCGCTTGGCTGCCACTCTGGCTGAGCGGTTGCTCACACTCCACAAGGGATTGGCCCTCAAGGTAGGTGTTTGCCTTGAGTGAGAGTCCGCCTTGCTCACTGCTTATCTCCTTAGGTCTCCACTTTGGCCCGTCAAGCGCAGACACTGGTGTCATCCTTGGACCTTCTTGTTGGTGCCCATAATGAGCGTTTGGGCCGCCTAGAGACTCGTTGCTTCAAGCAGGAGCGGGAGTTGGGGGAGCTGAGGGTTCGGATGTTGGAGCTGGAGTTGGCCTGGGAACAGAGGGAGTTGCAGGCATCGTCGGGGTATGTCTCTGTGGAGGAGGCGGTCGCAGGAGAAGGAGTGGAGGTTGAGGAAGGAGTGGGGGAGGAAGAGGTGGAGATGGGTGAGGAGGGGTTGTGGTCTCCCAATTCTTCCAATCATGCCATCCTCGCCCTGATTCCGGATGCTTCTACCTTCCCTGTCCAGTAGTAGGGGCCCGCTCTTTCAATGATACTTCGTTTCTGTCCTTTTGAATGGTTTGTGTGAAACGAAATGTGGGTATATTGCAGGATTAATGAGGTACACAGGAACACGCGATAACACTGACCATCTTGTTGAGGGACTGGAAAAGGTGGACATATTTGCCCGATAGAGTATGGAACTCCCCAGACAAACAATGGAGATTGCTCTCCAAGCGATCGTTCTATAATAAGGCATTGTTAGAAGTCAATCAACATCGATCAACAACAACAACGCACCCTTGTGCGTTCGCGTTCAAACATTGCCCATATGCGATCCCCTAGGACAGCGGAGTACCGAACACCTGTCCCCTTCAGGTTCTTGTCGAAGGATGACATGTCGACAATCCCCTTCTGGATCAATTGGAAGAGAACACTTTCATTGTCGTTCATCTCCCTCAAACGACAGTTCTCATCCTGGTTGCGGAGGGCGGAGATGGCCTGTTGCCAGACCTAGTCGTCAAACAAACCGCCTTCATCCCAGGCTCGACGCGGCATATCCTCATCACGCTGAGATAAGACAGCTTCTACAAGCTAGAAAGGAGCATCAATAAAGCTTCTAGACTGAAGACCTATCGATGTCACCTACCTGTAATGGGGAAGTGGCTTCGGTCCCGAAGCTGGTCTGAGCACGGACTCAAGTATTGAGCCTGGTGATCTTTTGGTTGCGAGGAGAGACAAAGACTTTGTTGTCTTGAAGAGACATGAGGGGAAAGGAAGAGCAGTTTGCTGAGGAAAGTAGCAAAGGCCACACGTGATTAAATAGCCTACACGCTAAGTCCCTCTCGCCTCACAAACTAGCGCTCTCTTACCCCACCACACTTAGTCAACGGCCCGCCATGAGAAGACGATTGAATAGAAGACCCACCACCACACCGAAGTAGGCCTGGACCTTATCTATTGTGCTGAGCAAGCACTTTCTATTAATAACCCTTCCACTCGTTACGATTGGTTTATCATTTCCTTCCCTCATTTTCTTATTGCTTACATAAAATGATGGATGACGAAGACGGAGCTCTGCAAGGACCGCGCGGAACTCCATCACAGACCGACGGGACTCTGTTGGTCTGTGCGCAATCACATGGGGAACACAGCATGGTCTGTGCGCAATGGACCTGCCCTAGAGTAGAGTAGTATAAATGTAGCCTCCCTAGCCCTTGTAGCTCCCCATTCCTATTATCATTGGATATCCTCTCCCCTCTCGCTAAGAGCCCAGATAGTGAGCAGTATTTAGGCTAAGGGTGCCTTTGAGAACATTCGAACATGATCCCTTCCTCTCCCACTCTCATAAACCTCTAGAGGTCGATCCTTACCAGAAGACCCCTTCTGCACCTTGTCGCCAGGGCACCCATCGGAAACCTTGGGTCGAATCCTGCGTCGTTTAGGACACATCCGAAGAAACTGTTCACTGCCAGTCTGAAGTGGTTGTTTGTCTTGGAGGCCAACCTGCTGGAGTATTGCTGAACTCAGGCACCGAAAGACGAGCATCCTTTTGTCGGGGACTAGCTATCCTCGTTTGTGCTGGTGAGCATTTGGGCTAGAGTGGCCTGACAGGTAGTGAGCGGTATTTAGGCTGAGGGTGCCTTTGAGAACATTCAGACAAAGATCCCTTCCTCTCCCACTCTCATAAACTACTAGCGGTTGACTCTTTCCAAGAGACCCCTTTTACACATAGTGGCCAGGGCACCCATTGATAAAACCTTGGGTCAAATCCCGCATCGTTCAGACACTATCCGAAGATAGCTTAATTCTGCCAGTCTGAAGAGGACACGACTGTCCCGCTGGAATATTGAATAAGCAGGCATACAAGACGAGTATCCTTGTGTGAGGCTTTGCAAACCTCGTTAGTGCTGGTGAGCGTTTGGGCTAGAGTGGCCTGACAGTAATTTTAAAAAAAACTCAGACTTTGCCCACTGGGTTTATTGAGGGTATATTGTTTAAAAACTCTCAAAAAACTCTCAATTTGCCTGCTGGGTAAGGGGGGGTCTGCCCCCAGTGACAGTCAGGGACTAGCCGTTGGCGACCAACACCACCTGCAATGTAGCCTCATGCTCATCAGTATGGGCGGTAGTATGCACCCACCCAACAGAACCAGCCTTACCTTCGACTGTGTCTTCAGCCACCTCAAGGTGAACTTCAGAAAAGTTGCAAGACTGGCACTGAGCCCCACTCTCTGAATTGCCTGACAGACGAGATTCATGATGCTCTGGAAGTACCATGGTCAGTAAATCTTGCTGTTTCGCCACGGTGGACTCATTGCCTCTGACGTGTCCCTCTCTAGCCTACCACCCTCCCTTCCATACCCCCTGGACCCTCCCCCCAGTTATGCCACCCATGACCTCGTTCAGCACAAGGCCCACCAAGCCAACCCCAACACCTCCCACAGCATTCTCAGATCCCCCTCCCCCTGCCCCCTCACGACCCCTTCTCCCGCCTTTCCTTTCTCCTCTGCCTCACCGGGGAGAGGGGGTGCACACCTGCTGGAGTTTGCGAGCACATTTATTTCATGCCAATTAATGCAATACACACACATTTATTGGACCCTCTATTTATGTTCATGTATTTTGTATAATAAGGCTTTATACCAATACATGACGATTGCCATGATCCAATAATTGCTGTCCAGCATGAACTGTTTATTGGAACCCAATAAATGCCCACAAAATTCACATTGAATGCGAGAGGTGCATTTATTTGCATCAGAAGCATATAAATGGCACAGTTGTGCAAATTCGTGCATTTGTGCCCGCAAATCAACAAATCTAATATTCGCGCCAATAAACAGGAATAGTCCCTAACGAGGCCAATTCCCCTGCATAGAAATTCATGTTTATGGACTTAGAGCTGATGGACTATATACGCCGTAGAAAGGCCATTAAATGGCCCTTTAAATGCTATTTATTATTTGTCTAATCCGTACAGGATAGATACACGTGTTCCTGACCATTTTGGGACCATGCTTTCGCGGGTTTGTCATGTGGATTTTTCACTTGGCTTTTCGAATTGAATTCCATCACTCTGCAGGGTACCAAGGTTCTAGAGGACCGAGAGATCCGGTATAGGCTCCGCATACTATCCGAGGGCACACCACCGCAACACGCCTGGTCGGCAATTGTCAAATACACAGGGAGTCTAGCTGCCCCCGAGTGGCGGGATGTTGAGGAAGGTGGAGTGTTTAGCTTCCCCTGGTACTTTGTGAAGAGTGCTCAGAACCAAAAAAGACAAGTTCCAAACGTTGTGTTACGTCAGGGCCGACCTCTCCACTGCTCCATATACATCAAGCTTCGCAGCAGGAAAAATTGTCTACAATCGGAGCTACGATGTAATTCTACTTGTGGGCCTCACGGAACTCAAGGCACAGATCAGTTGGATCGACTCCGCAACCGTACGCGCGCGTCTCGTTTCCGATGGTAGACGTATTTATTTCTTATCCAACTTCTATATGCGTGAATCTAGGGGACAGAGAGAAGGTTTGTAGCACCGCTTTCCGAGTGTAACACCCGTCCGGCTGAATCTAACTTTTAGAGGTGCTGCTGTGGTTGTCTACGATAACCCTGCGGAGAGGGTCGTTGGGGGGGGTCGCCTACTGATACTCTCAGGATGGTTTGGGTTACTGGACTGGTTTCGTAGTGTAAAAATGTACGTTTCCATCGGTTAATGGCCAGCTGCGAGATGCAAGGTGACTCGAAAGGAATGTCGATAATCGGTGTGAATGAACCGTCGAGAGATAAGCATATCCTCACTTTCGTCAAAGCCACAGAATGTGTTTCACAAACACTAGAGCACTACAACAGGGGGAGCAAGCACAGGTGGTCGTGAGATACAAATACCCAGTATATACTAAAACAAACGGTCGGTCGTGAGCGGTCGTAAACAATGCGTTGAGCTACGGGTCATCAAATGTGTGGGAATCGAACAAAGCAAAACATAAAACGATAACATAAGAAGCCACAGAGAAAAATGCGGGGAAAGGATGAACACAAAAGAATACGACACCAGGGGTCATGGTCTCTGTGTTCTCGCACTCGGTGGGAAGGAAGAAACCGCGGAGGCCCATTCTTCTACGTCGCTTCTAGGGCTATTTGTCGGCGACGGAAGCATGTGGGTATTAACGAAAGTTGGAGTCCCCGGGGATGGCGGTGACCTTATCTGGCTATTCCTCGGTGGTGAGTCAATGCCAGAACCAGGTCCTGGTACAGGATACCTCGAGAAATTGCTTCTATCTATCGGCGGTGCACTCCTCAGCTCTGCCAGTAATCCCATTCGTGGACTCGTGGCTTGAGTGGGAGAACGAGAACCTGGAGACTTCCGATGGACAGCGTTTGATCGAGATGGCCTATCATGGGGGAGTGCTGACATTGGTGGAGAGGACAATCGTCGTGATGATCGTTGTGGAGGACTTGGCGAAGGGCTCATTTCCAGGTGGCTCGTCTCCCGAAGTACAGGAAGCGGTTGCGAGGTTCGGCGGTGGGATTTTCTCAATGGAGGATTTATAGGATGTGGGATGTAGTTAGGGCCAGTCGTGTGACGAGGGACTTGAATCTGCTGAGAATGTCTCCGTGAACGAGACTCCCGATACAGCCCCTCATTGGGCAGAGCGTGTTGCTCGGGAGCTGGTAGAGTGTTCGTCCTATTCCTCTTGGGGCCCCCGCTGCCGCGTGGTAAGGGTTGGGCAAGAGGGGTTGGGATCGTCAGTTTACTCCGGGGCGGAGTGAGCCTTGTTGGTCCCGTGTTAGGAGGGGGATGATGCACAGGTTCTGGGAATGACTGAAGGATGGCTTTGTTGTGGGAGGTTGGACGTGGTCTTGCCAAACTCGGCGGTGAGCTCGGACCAGCGACGGGGTACTGCTGAGGTGAACGCGATCGGGGGTCTGGCATCGGGGATGGATACACTGATCTTTGATCTACATGCCCTGTTTGTTCAGGGATATGGCTACGCTGAGGTTTGAACTCTGCACGAAGAGGGGGAAGAGGAGATGGAAGGTCATAACGAATGCTCGGTTCAGGAATACTGGGTGGTTGAGGGGGCAGCGATAAGTTTACTGGCGGATCACGCCGAACAGCTGGATGGCCAATGTTGTCGATGATGGGAGGTGACTGCAGTGGTGGTGGTGAATGAGGCGGGGAGACGAAATGGTCGGCGATATCCCGGATGTGTGACCTCTTGGGTGGGGGTGTGGGGGCTTCTCCATCTCGGTTCGGAATGCCACCCGTTCCAACAACATCGCCCCTGAATGGAGTGGCAGGCTGTGGATCAACGCCATCAGAGAGGTTCGCCTGCGCCACACTCGACCTTTCTGGGATGTGCTCTGGTACGACGTTGGCACTCCCTGCTCTCCACAGACTGGTCGGCCGGCTGGGTTGTGACTCGGTACCATGATCTAAATCCGTGTTCGTTGCGTGAGCATCGCTTCCAAGGTAAGCAAACACCCGATCGAGGAGGCTGTCGGATCGGCCTAGTTGGTCCGGGGAATTGGCTTTTGGCTTTACTGGTTCAGGTGATCGGTGAGCGAAATCCGAGGTGGGTGGAGAAGCACGAGGGGGTGCCTTCCGTGGGATCCTGCGCTCATTATCAGCGAATTGACTCGAACGGTATACCTTCAGCGTCGAAGGGGGAGGAGGATCCTCATAAGCGTAGCCAGCGTCACCCGTTGGTATTTCCTTGATTAGAGGGAGGGCCTGGACTGGATCCTTGGGCCGAGAAACCGATTTGCGTTTCGGATGAGGGGACAAATTCTTCTCCTGCTCATCGTCTCCGCCAGATTGGGATACTCGTTGGTAGATGCTTCGCCACCAGGACCGATTGTGACTTCCACCTCGGACTTGCCCCTGCTCGATGTCTACGTCTCGAGAGACAGACCTGCCCTTGTTGTGTTTGCTGGCCTCTATTTTTTGGGATGAGTGCCGCGTCCATGGTCGGAAGAATAGGAAACTTTTACCTCTCAGTGTGTAACCTCTCCTGTAGAGTTCGTTGGCAACTGCAGCCTCAAAGCCCTCGCTTTTCTCCCGCGTGACAGACCCGAGGACGTAACCATGACTATCCCCAACTCCGAGCCACTGCCTTTCGGAACCAAGATAAACCTCCCTCTCCACGTCGACCAACACATCGTCCAACCTTCCAGACTCGACCTGGCTCAAGGGGCTCACGTTCTTCTTTTCCTGCTTTTTCTCTTGACTGTTGCGGATCAGAGACTCGCTCTGAGCAGAACTGTCGCTCAGAATCCTCGATCGTGAACGCCCAAACACGCCCTGGTGAGCAGCCACCCTCCGAGCCTGTTTATCCGTCTCCTTCCCTCTCCACTTTCGGAACATGTAAACGATGCCGGTCCAGAGTTCTCGGAACGTCTCCATCGGGTTCATTGCGTGGCCGAGAGATTTAAGCCGAGGTGTACGGTGATCTTTCAAGTCACCTTCTATCGTGGATGGATCAGGGATGTAGACCTTGTAAGTGAAGCATTTGATATGTAGGAAGGCGAATATGCTGCATGTATTGAATATTAACCAAAACGAATAACAAAGAGAGGTTCCTTACGTCATCTCAGCACATTCCAAGATGGCACCAATGCCGATGTTTATGTTCTCCGCTGTCATATACTTGGTCTGCACATCGTGGTCAGGAAAAGGCTCGATCACAAAAAACCTGAGACTCACATCCTTAACAAGGCCCAACAGGGCAAAGGCGGAAAGAGCCGTGGCTTGCCAGAACGTCAGGAACACTGCAACCATCTATTAAGTATCAATCCGTCGTGAGTGCCAGGACGAGTCCTTTACCAACTGCCTTCACGGAGAGTAACTTGAGCAAAGGCCGGTGTGGCTTGAGCTGTTCGGAGACCACAATGTAAAGCTGGATCAGACAATACATAGCAATGGTGACGGATAACGAGACGATCGCCACGATCTAGAAACTCGGTCAGCACCATTTCGCTGACTCCATGTGAAGAAACTGGCATAGATATGACCCCACCGAGGAGACAAAGAAGCTTCACAATAGAGGCCCATGTAGTTGAGAATCACCGCTGCAAAAGTAGTCCTGAGATAACTTGAGTAACCATAACCAGCCAACCACAAGCGTTACATACGCTGGCCGAACCACACAGTACTGCAGTACGGCCCATTTCATGAGTTGGAGAAAATACAGCCCATCCTAACGGTACTTCTCTTAGTAGAATTCGCGACGCGGTTATCTCGAGGGGCTTACCACTGGCCTGGATTTGACAAACCCGAGGGGGAAAATCCATTTCTGGGGTTTCTGGCCTTTCCTCTTGCGTTGACGGTCGTTCTCGTGAGACAACCCGTTGAGGCGGAAGATTTCCTTTTGCTCGACCGGGTTCGGGGAAAGGTAAGTAAGTAGAAGGTAAAAGAATGAGGTGAGTACGATTGCTTCGTAGCAGTCTCGGACGAGTATGAGGGGTGTGGAATGATTCTGTTCGTTGTATGATTTAGTGGAACCGAAAGATAGTTGTCCGGTGTTTCTTCTCACCCAGAACAAGTACGATGCGAAACTGATCGAAGCATAGATGGGGACCATAAACAATAGTCGCACGATGTCTGTGGGTGCTGTTTAGATCAACACCTAACAGTCGCGAGGAGAACGCTCACATCTCTGCTGCTTTCGCTAGAAAAAGTTGTAAGGAACGGAAATAAATGTACTACGATAGAGTTAAGGGCGCACATTAGTGTACCATTGAAGGTGCTTGTTGATGAGCCATATGGACGCAATCGTCGAGATTAAGGTAAAGAATCCGGTGACAATCCATCCCACCTACCCACGGAGTCAGTGTAACTTCGCCTAGAGACGGAAATCGCTTTACATGGTGAGCTGGAGACTGAAATATAAGCTATTCCGAAGAGATGGACCACGTGCGAGACGCACCTTGGAAGTGAAAGTCCCCATTGGTGTACAACGGCGGTCCGTCCTGTGGGGCTTTCTTAGCGTAGCAGCGTCCATTGACAAACCCGCCTTCGTTTTGAGTTCCTTCTGACATGGTGAAGGGATAAATAAAGTACAGTCGTTGGAAAAGATTGTCGGTGTTCACAGGCCAGGAGGAGACTCGAGGTCGGCGGGCGGTGGCCGCTTAAGCCCACTATCGCCTAAGGATGGAGATGGAGGTGAGAAACGCGAGGTGCCTTATTAGGAAGGTATTTCCATCACCCAAGCTTGGATAGTTTCGGAAGGGTGAAAGGTTTGGTCATTCCTACCAGCATCTACCGGCGACTTGCATGGCCATCTCCCAGTGCTGACCGTCAGCCTCGCTCCTCGCGCATTCTCCTCATAGCGTGATGGAGTTCTATCTCATGTGTCGACCATCCATCCCACGGGGATATTGTTTCGTTGCGTTAGATGGGTAATTGCGTAATCCTTAGCGCGGTCATGCCTTAATTACGGACGTCGCGAGATCTCGAGTGGTTGGTCAACTGGACCACTTGAAACGGGGAAAGCCCTTCAGAGGACCTATCCATGACTGAAGTGTGGACCGTCCAAACCGTCCGATTGATCCAGTACTTAACCATGTCAAACGCGAACCCACAAAAACCGACCCAGGGGAAACGTATCTTTGACTTTTCGTTTGACTGACTCCCAAGTCGTCCCCATGGCGGCAAAGGGGAAGATGTCCAAGTCTAAATCTAAGAGCAAAAAATCAATATCAATGCCACTCGTCGTTGGCATCGTTATGACGGTCATCCTTGGTAGGTCCACGCTTTGCTATCATAAGATGCCTTCTTTGATAATATTCCCCGTCCTGCAGCCTTGATCATCGCTGCCCTCATAATTTTCTTCAGGAAGCGTTCGCGCAAGTTGAAGAGGATGGGTGACCCCGTCCAACCACAGGGCGTGCCAGACACCAGCAGAGGGCAGGCCGCAGACCCCGAAAAAGGTCACTCCTCCACTCCTACACCTGTAGGAACCCCATGTTTTTACCCCCTCGATCGACTCACCCACCCCGATATATACACCACACCACACCACCTCTGGATTCAAACGATCCGGCAGAGCAGACGAGATGTTCCCCAGCTCTGAATCAACTCCACCCTGTCTTTCTCCGTTCCTCGTGCTCCATCGTATGCATGAAATAGAACAGGGTTACCGAAAGCGTCGGAGAATTTTGCGGTCGGGATTTTCAGGCGCGTGCTGAGTTTTTTCTTGTTACTTATCGCTGAGATGCAAACTTTATGTACGTTGTAATACCGATTTATCCTAACGAACCCATCCAATCATAAACGTGTTTCGTCTGAACCTATGGCACGCCACCGCACAGCCGTTGATCATGCATCATGCCAATTTGCCTGAAGGGTTGCGACGTATTCAGCGAATGGTCGTTTCAGTTCGAGGTTCGACATTGACTAGAGCCTTTTTGCTCAGTTCATCCCTTGGACGCACAGGTTGCCTGTCATATGTCACCGGAAAGGTTCCGCGATTGGTCGGTACGGTCTCTTGTGCAAGTCCAGACAACCATGTACCGGTGCAACCGGCAAGTCTCGATTAACAGTGGCAACCCTGGCCGTTGATCGACGCTCCTTAATCCTTCTGCAACATGCTGCATCGTGGACCTTCACACCCTCTCGTCTTGGCCCCTCTTCCAACGCCCATACACACAAGCCATTCCAAGGTTGTCGTTGTCATCAGCCGGGACTACAGCTGGCCATGCTCCTCCTCATAAACTTAGTGGCATTTTAAGTGATTCTGCTCTCTCGCCGGTCTCTGTCCCCCTCACACGGTTCATCTCCTCAGGCCTATTTCGCGACTCATCATTCCCCACTTGGGATGGGCAAGAAGGGTTAGTAAAGATTCTGAATTCTCCGATGTAAGCACTCTTGTCACCTGATCATTTGACCAGCGTTTCTCATCAAATACCTCTAGGTTCCCCCTCCCCAGTACGCCGAGAAACTGGGAGATGAACCTCAAGAATTGATCACTCCTCCAGTTTGGGGCGACACCAACGACTCAAATCCGTCCTGTTCCACGATCACACCTCCAATCGTGTTCCTGAACCAACCCAACCCGGGTATTCTCCGGAGCCACTCGTGGTGACCAATGCGATTACCAAACCGTTACCCGCTCAGAAGCACACTCTCGCAGATAGATTCAAGAACGTGCTGCAGAAAACCAAGCGAATGGCTACCGTGTGAGATTTAGGGAGGATCTCTTTTCGTTTTCCTTTGGGTTTTACTGGTTGATCAAGTTCACGATCGCTTGATGGTTTCCGACTGTGTCGACGGTTGTTCTGATGGCCACACACATAATAGCTACTCTACGGCCTTGTGATTTTTTACTCTACTCTGCTTACTGTAACGGTACCGAACTTCACCGACTTCAAGTTGAATATCGACGCATGATACCGGCAATCGCGAAGGCCACGGCACCTAGGTACAGTATGATTTGTAATCTTTGTATCATATGGACCACCATCTTATAAGCACGCGGCTCGAGTTGGTTGAATTATCAGCAACTTGCACCTGAGCCATCGAGATGGGTCGATACGCCTCCGCTCTCGAGATCTACGGACGATTCCTATATGCTTCGACTTTTGGTTCCTACCTCTTCGTCCCGAAATCAAAGTTCACAGAGAGGGATGTCCCAGATTTGACCGAAAAGGTCGTCATTGTCACCGGAGGAAACGCTGGTATTGGCAAGGCGATATGCAAGGTAGTCATCTCTCTTTTATTTTCGGGTTCATCCAGTTGATCGCCTCGTGGCTTTCAACAGGTGCTTCTAGAGAAGAACGCGAAGGTGTATCTTGCTACAAGAAGTGAGGCACGCGCTAAAGCTGCCATCGCAGAGTTGTTGGTGGAGACCGGCAAGGAGGCTTCCTGGCTCGAGTTGGACCTTTCTTCTTTACAGAGCATTGAAAAAGCGGCAACCGAATTTCATAGGTACGCTGTCGTCGTGTGATGGCCCTCTACTACGGACTGACCCTCGACCCGATTGTTTGAAGCAAGGAGACCAAGTTGCACATCCTGTTCAACAATGCGTGCGGATGACCCTGTTTGCGCCGATAACTTCTGGTGCTCACCCGTTGCTTACTAGAGGCGTGCTATCTTTCTCCGATGCACTCACCGCAGATGGGTACGATATAACATTCGGCACCAATGTGTTGGGTGAGTTGAGTGATGTTGCATCCTAGGCGTAGAAGTATCCTAACATTCTAAATCACAGGACACTTTTACTTCACGGAATTACTCATCCCTGCGCTGTACAGAGCCTCCACTCCAGAACACAAGTCCCGGGTCATTAACCTCTCCTCACAAATGGGAATCATAGGCGTCTCAGCCTTTGGTTCTGGGCTTGATTTTTCAACCTTCAAGGACTCGCCGACGAGGAGAAAGATTTTCGGCTATACGTCATATAGCCAAAGCAAACTGGTCAGTTGACACAGGTGTTTACAATTTCTATCGAATTTACCCGACCGTGATGGTATAGGGCAACACCGTTCACACTCAAGAGTTTGCTCGACGATATGGAAATAAGATAATCTCTGTCTCAGTTCACCCAGGTCAGATATCCGCGTTAAATTGAACCTTGTACGCGTTGATTGATCCTGATATTCGATAGGACCTATCGTCAGCGAGATAACGAGAGAAACTCTTGACCCGAGCAGTAAGCGATAACCTCTGTTACGCCACCCCCATGTCTCAATTCTTCGCAAAGGTGCTCTCTCCCAGTTTTTGTTCAAGTTAGTCCTCTACCCAACTCCGATGGGTGCCATTACTCCGCTCTATGGTGGAACATCCCCCGAGGTTGAAAACCTCAATGGCGAGTATCTCACCCAGTGGGCACGATTGGGTACCCCGCGCAGCAATGATCCAGTATTGGGTAAGGAGCTTTGGACGTGGCTCGAAGAGCAAGTAGAAGGTAGAGAGTACCTCGTCACAATACGGGTCGAGGTAGCCTCGTTGAATTAGGCGCTCCGACCCAGTTCATGAATAGCCATTAATTGTTAGGGAATACAATATGTGGTGACGGAGGATCTACGATTGATAAAACTGACACACTGTAGATCAGGTTCTCGATATGGAAGGTCATAATATACTTGTCCGTGAAGATGTCCATTGAAGAATATCCAGCCTCCCGCAATAAGCTTGAAGGACGTGAACCTTATAGCGGTTGATAGAGATAGAATAAAGCGGTAATCAGATTCAAGGATCAGTGGGGGTATGCGGCTGAAGTCTGATGTTCCGGGAGACGTGTCGGTTTGGGCAAGATCCGGAGGCTTGTCGCTTTGGAAATCTGACATGATTGTTCCCTCCGACCTGCCAGGGTGCTATAATACAACAACGGAATCTATATGTTGTATGGTGAGTGGAAACTTGCAAGACCCCGTGCTGAGTGGACGCACTATACGATCATCGGCATTCTTGTTCTTCTTGCTCGGCTTGCTTTTCGCAATCGGAGATGGTTTTTGACCCGTTGCTCTACGGGTTATTCTCTTCCGCAGTCAAGGATCCTTGCTGACTTTCGGGAGCTTTCGTCCCGTCGCCGTGTTGATGGTTGATGTCGATGATTGTTGAACGTTGAACGTTGACCACAGGCGGATGACATTCCATGTATGTTGTCTCAATGACTACTCACCTCAAACTCATTGACTGGTACAGCACTGGGGTGGCGAAGGGTAAAAATGTTTCGGCCCGGGGTCGAACCGGGGACCTTTCGCGGAGACTCGATGTGAGGCGAAAATCATAACCACTAGACCACCGAAACTACGCTAAGTGCGCCGATTGTACATCCAGATGCCGAAGACGTCCTTGCAGGGTCAAACAAGTTTCAAACGCGTCTCACCAATCATTAATTCCCGGGACTGTAAGTCCAGGGTCTTGTAGTTTTTGCGTTTACTTCCGTCCTGCAAAAATCGTAAGGTTTATTGCAGTCACGTGTAAGATTTTCACAGCAGGCACGTGCCACACTCATGTGCCTCGTTCCCATCGATCACGATCATCATCTCCCTCGGCCTCGCGCTTCGCCGTCGCCCCCTCTCTTCTCCCGATCACTTCCACGCCTACAATAACCTCCCGAAAGCAAAACACACTCGTTGACTTTGTTAATTCTGTCCCTATGTCTGTAATCATCCAACTTGCGGCCTC
>MU117971.1:272416-288132 GCA_014904855.1 Thelephora ganbajun | reverse complement strand
CTCAATACACATGTATTAGTTAGTTGTTTTGTATTTTGAATGCAGCTATGTCTCCTACATCCACGGGTCACCCGAAGGTGTCAGTCCCGGGCTCTGCCGCTTGTCGGCCCTATGCCTTGTTCATTAAGCATTCCACAACCGTAAAGATGTAACGGAGATCAAGCGCGGTGGCCTGTGATTTGACCATGCCCTCTAACCCTTACATCTGGGACGTTGACTGCCCGCATTGGCCAGAGTTCTTGAGTAACCACTCGAAAGTGGACAACTCGCTCCCCTCAGCTGACCTGAGTGACTGCTTTCCAGTCATAGCCCCAGATTGTCAGTTAGCACCATCAGGCAGGATCAGATCGAATTTTGCCGGGCTTTTCCAGAAAGATTGGGACCTAGTGCGTTGCCCGGCAAGCCCGTGCGTGGCAACACACTCGACCTCGTGGACGACGATAGAGTGGTCAGACTTAACTTCCGCGTAAACTTGCGCAGCTCCCGTCCAACCATGTCCGGCTCTGGCTTTTCCTCCGCCCTCGGTGTCCTCGGGAAGATGTTAAACGCGGTTTTTATCGAGAGTTATTTTGCTCCAAAGTCCAAGTTCGCTGTCGATGATATTCCGGACTTGACCGGGAAGGTCACTATCGTTACTGGGGGAAACGCCGGTATTGGCAAAGAGACTGTCAAGGTATTTCGCGCGAACCTTGTTTGTTGCTTGGTCGAAAGGAGCGATTCATCCCGTCTCCATCTTGTACGCGTGAATGCGTATAGGCATTGTTAGCCAAGAACGCCAAAGTATATCTCGCCGCCAGAAGCGAAGACAGGGCCAAGGCAGCAATCGAGGATCTCAAGCAGACGACCGGAAAAGAGGCTGTTTGGCTGAAACTGGACCTCTCTTCGTTGAAGAGTATCAAAGCTGCGGCTGAGGAATTTCTTGGGTGAGTTCGTAGTGACTTCGAGCGGGTGATATCTGATTCATACTTCCACTAGGAAGGAACCAGAACTCCACATCCTTTTCAATAACGCGTGCGTTTCGCTCTCTCGCTCCAAGGACCGAATTGAGCCTATCTCCCAATCCAGCGGTGTTATATGGCTACCGATCGACCAAGCCACCGTTGACGGGTATGATGTGACCTGGGGTACTAACACACTCGGTGAGAAATCTCATACCGTCGATGAAAGGACGCTCGTCTTGAGCATTGTCTGCAAAACAGGTCCTTTTTACTTCACAAAGCTGCTTCTGCCTGCGCTCTTCGAGGCTTCCACTCCCGAAAATAGGTCCCGAGTGGTCAATACCGGCTCCGCTAGCGGCATAACCGGCATATCGTTCTTCGGTTCCGGCCTCGATTTTGCAACTTTCAAGGACTCTCCACGCAGGGGCAAGTACAGCGCGGGTCACTTGTACTCCCAGAGTAAACTTGTACGCGTTGCGATCACGAGTATTGAATCGACCGATAACACTAAGATTCTTCAACCCACAAGGGGAATGTGATATTCACCCAGGAATTGGCCCGGCGACATGGCGATAAAATCGTAACAACTGTGGTTCACCCTGGTTAGTTCGCGAGGGAAATCTGTGAGGCACAACCGGTTTAACATCTCCCTTTGAATAGGCATGATTAGAAGCGAGATGGGACGCAACTATGCTAACCTAGAGAGTGAGCGTTCCAGCTGCTTGCCAGACTCGATAACATTATTGACCTGTTCGTCAGATGCATTCGTCAAATTCCTGATGCGCGTGCTGTTGTACCCGACCCCACAAGGTGCACTAACCCAGCTGTGGGCTGGTACGTCACCTGAGACTGGGAATCTCAATGGCGAGGTAAACCCATCCGTCCTCTTCACCTGCCACAAACGGGACTCATGGTGTGCAATGTAGTACCTCGTCCCATGGGCGCGGGTCAGTAAGCCTCGCAGCAACGATCAGGAGCTTGGAAGAGAACTTTGGACTTGGTTTGAAGAGCAGGTCGCGAATGTCTGATTGCTCTTGTCCCCGTTGTCTTCTGTCCCTGGCTGAATCTGAACATCTCGTCTTCTCTCAACTCTTTCCTGCCCCTTCTTATTTCTGCTCTGATAAACGAAATCGACAAAGGCAATGGTCGTCCCCAGAACGAAACTACTCTGATAAAGAAAAATACATATAAATGACCCCGCCCCGTAAAAACACCTGCCTGTCTCCCCTCGCCAATGCTCTTTTCTACTCCAACGTCCATCCCTTCGGTCAGTCCCAAACCGAGAATCCAGGGAGGCTTTGAGCTGAGCAAACTTAGCACGCTCAAATCTTGGTCGTCGGAGGTGGGCCAGCGGGTAGCTATGCCGCTGCCGCATTAGCTCGTGAGGGCTTCGATGTCGTCGTCCTCGAAGCATCACAGTTCCCTCGGTATGTGTTACATCTCCCTTAGGACTTACTCGCCTTTACATCCTCTCCCGTAGATATCATATCGGAGAAAGTCTCATACCGTCCGTGAGGCATTACCTGAGATTCATCGATGCTGAGGAGAAGGTCGCAAACCATGGTTTCGCGATGAAGGTCAGCGTACATCGTGGTTATTCTGCTCACCTCTCACACCTTGAAGCCCGGCTCTGCAATCAAGTTCAACCAGTATAAGAAGGAAGGGTGTAGGTTCCCACAACATGTCCGAATTGTTTGGATCAGAACTTGACCGAAACGAGATCTAGACACGGATTTCGTCGCTCTGGGACACGATAACGCAGCATGGAACGTCATCCGGTCCGAATTCGACCATCTCCTCCTCGACCACGCTGCTTCGCTTGGAGCCAAGGTTTACGAGAACACGAGAGTCATTTCCCTTGAGTTTGACGAGAACGATAAACCAGCCTCTGCCGCATACACTTGTCGTTCGTCGTCAGGTGCTAGCAATGTTGTGGACGGGACGATCACTTTCAAGTACCTCGTGGATGCTACGGGACGGGCGGGTCTAGTGTCGACCAAATACTTGAAGAATCGAAATTTCACGGAATCGCTTAAGAATATCGCAATATGGGGATACTGGGCTGGGGTCGGCTCATACGGAGAAGGCACTGCAAGAGCTGGTGCACCGTGGTTTGAAGCGCTGACAGGTACGGGCTTCGGTTTGGAACCTAGATCAATGCCGTGCTGATTCAGACCTTACTCTTCAGACGAATCCGGTTGGGCGTGGTTTATACCTCTGCACACAGGAGTTACTTCCGTCGGAATTGTCGTCAACAAGGGAATCTACGCTCAACGTGTAAAATCGCACTCTGACGAGGTTATGAGAAACACGCCCCTGCAGAACGTGGCTTTTGAGAAGGCCAGGAGCACCCGTGAAGCTCTATTTCAAACCTTTGCAGCATACTTCGGATTCCCCCAGCAAACACCACGGCCAATCCCTCCCAGTGTCCCGTCGTCCACTCGACGATACTTGGAGACCTTGGAACTCGCCCCGGGCCTGAAGAAACTCCTCGGAGATGGAAAGCTCGTCGATCATCTGGGAACTAACGAGCATACCCAGAGTTTAGTTCATACCGCCAGCGATTATAGCTACTCAGCGGATAGATATGCTGGTGAGGGTTGGAGGGTCATTGGAGACGCAGGGGGTGGGTAGCGAGAGAAACTCATACAATTACTCCGCTGATTCCGACCCGAAATTTAAGCCTTCATCGATCCATTCTTTTCGTCTGGAATCCATCTGGCATTTACAGGCGCGCTGTCTGCAGCGGTTTCTATTTCTGCCTCCATCAGAGGTGAGTGTAGCGAGAAGGAAGCCGTTAATTGGCATACCGAACGTGTGGCGACGTCGTTTACAAGGTATGAGGGCAATTAGCCTTCGGCCAAGATGAGGCTAACCGTAGGGTATAGATTTCTCGTTGTCGTGTTGAGTGCATACAAACAGATGAAATCGCAGAGAGACAGTGTTCTGTCAGACATTGGGGAGGATAACTTTGATCGAGCTTTCAAGTCTTTCAGGCCTGGTGTGACATTCCGCTGGTGCGCGATGCTACGGACGCTGACGACGCCCGTGCACGCAGTCATACAGGGAGGATCCGATATGGGCCGCCGACTTTCTGAGGATGAGCTTCAACAAGCATTGGACTTTTGTGGGAAACTATTTGCTCCGACAAGCCCTGATGAACATCGCGCGGCGGAAAGATTCCTAGCTGAGAGACTCGAGGGGCAAGTCGCAGGCAACCCTAATCCGGAGAATGCCAATTTGAGGTTCCTGGACGTACGCGCTCCAATCATCGACCAAGAGATAATCGAAACCATCGTTCGGGAACAGCATGGGTCGACACCAAAGTCGGCGTCAGACACAAACGACGCTACCCCGGACTTTCAGTCCAACGCAAGGAATCCCCTGGTTGATTCGGAATATGGGGAGTGGGACATGAAGACGATACTCGATAAAGTGAACGCGAGGAGGGTGATCCATTCTGAGCATGGAAACGGGGTGCACAATTTCGAGTACGAATCACTCGGTCAGTCAGGAATTGGGGGAGGATGGGTTGCGAGGCTGGAGAAGGGGAGATTGGGGTTGGTTCGTACGGATACATTTCAGAGCAATAAATCGTAGAAACTTTGAACATTCCAGCATTCTCCAGGTAAGGATGGAAATGGAGTGGACCAGCACAGTTGCTGATGTCGATGAGGTCAAGTCCGTCGCGGGCTGGAACAGTCACGACGGTGACTGAGATAGATAGCCCGCCGCGGAGACAACGACCTCGACAAAGGCAAAGCTGGAGAAACGAGAAGCGGTGCGGAATGGAGAAGCCCAAAGGAAAAATGGGTACCGCTGCAAGGGCCATTGCGCACACGCCACATCGTGGTAAGCGGTCAATTGATGGAAAGGAACTCTTTGTTCTCTCCACTCGTTACTCATCGTAACCAGAACATTTCCTGTGCAATGCGTCTTCTCTTTTCTCTTTTGTGGGCGGAAGCTCTCTGCCCGTCGTCGTCCTGCTTGGTCCTAAAGTCGGGCCAAAACACACGATTCGAGGAATGAAAGGGGAGAGAAGCGGCTGTAACGTCGGCGGCATTCGATCGGTCGAACCGTGCTGTTTCCTCGAGGCTTATAAAACTTCCTGGGTAACTCTAGATGGGGGCATGATTTTGTGACCCTCCTCGTTCCCTCGTTTGCTGTCCTTGAAAACCGGATGCATTCTTTAACAACCGTTCCATGGTCAGCTACCTTGTTGAGAATGGGTCCCTTTTCCACCGAGTTCGCGCGGTCTTTGGAACTTCCGCTCAGGGACTTCCGGACGCCTTTGCCGCTTATCACGATTGTCGGCCTGGGTGTCGTTGTGTGGTGGAGGAGTCGCCGCGACGGAAGAGCAACACGGCGTTGTGTAGAGGTCACCGTAGAGATGGTGCGTTGCTACCGGAAACCATCGTAGGATTTACTCACTGACATCACCACATAGCCTAGCCCGTACACGCTGCTATATATTCTTGGATACCTGACAGTGACACTGCTTGTCCTGGATGTCTGGATCCTAACATCATTACTCCTCCTCGCTCTGCTCGGGACATGTAACTTCCGTTTGTCAACACCGAAGTCGACGGGTGTTGGGAGTGGGCCGGTGGTCCCGGAGACCCCGCTGAAGACGACTAGTAGTAAGCTTTCTTCAACTTCTTGCACCACTTGAACCGTATCTTACCCCCGCATCAGAGTCGCCCCATAATATTACCCCTCCAAGTAGTCGCCGCTCGAAGAGGTTATTCCGCATTCACGATGAAGACGAAGGTGATGACATACTACCGGTGGTTTTGTGCAACCTCTGACGAGTTTGTGACAGTCATCAGCCCACTTGCACGCAAAGCGAACCCAACTTCATTACTACCGACACCTCCTGTAACCCTTCCGCGACGGAGACTTCTCTCTTACGAACCTCAAACCCCCCCAATCATCCGCACGGAACAACCTTCTTTCCGGGCTAGGGTTTCTTCTATCCCATCCGACGAGATCCGCCGGACACGTAAGAGCTCGGCCAACCGAAGGCATGCCTCAGAAACTTGCAACGAGAATCTGGTCCCGAAGAAAGAGGTCTGGGATGCCTCCTTCGAACTCCTGCTCTATAACCTTTCCAAGTCAAGGTCAAGAAAATCATCGTTGGGTCAGCCTCCAACTAGATTCAATGTTCCTCCACCGATATCTCCTTTGGCACCTTCACCCCTCATAAACTCTTCGTGATACGCATGCTCATGGATCGAACCGATTATGCCCAATCTAGTACATGTTTGCATACTTACAATATTTTACTGTATTTTTATTTCTATTTTTCTCCAGAGCGGCGCGTGACCAAGGACCCAAGGAAGGATGAGCAAACAAACGAAAACAACAGCGACGCGACTTTGAATGTTCAATCACTGAAAAGCCTCCACTGGTCCATCCACCAACGACCTCAGTATCTTTCTCCTCATTCCCCTCTTTTCTCGCTTTGGACGGCGACGAATTATGGTCAACAATGAGAAGCGCAGCACGCGTTCTCAGATAAACATCCCGGGTGATCTCAGCAGAATATCCTTCGGTCTATCTCCTCTCAAGCAAGCACGATCAGCTATCCGGAATGCGGACGTCATCGTGGGGACCGACTCTTCGGGCGTAGGCTCTTCTACTGGCGTTACGAGTGGCAAGAAACGATCAGCCTCACCTCCCGCAATTGACAAGGAGGAGAGCGTCGAGAGGCAATTGAAGAAGTCCAAGACATTTGCGGATGAGAATGAGGTGCACGAGTCATCGTCCCCCGGCTGGAAGCTTCAGGCATTCCCTTCCTCGAGTAACCCTTCTGCACTGCCCCCGCCCTCCGTTTCTAGCTCGACCCCCCCAACAAGGAGCGTTGGCTCGTCGCCACGGGCTAGATCGGTCCCACCTTCGATACCAACCACACCCGGACAGGTTCCGTATCTGGATTTATCAAAATACCGGTCGCCGACGAAGAGTGCGCACAGGGTACGGGTAATGTCCGTGCCACCTTTGTCTCCACTGATACGAGATGGGGGGGAGAGCGGGGAAGGAGTTAGGATGGGAAAGGCTATGGACAGGGATTTGGACAAAACGCCTATCCCTAGGATGATGATTGAGAAAGTGGTGAAGGTTCGAAGGATTCTGGATCACCCTCCGCCTACTTTGGTGGTTGCTTCGACTTCAGGCTTACAGAACGACGATCCATTTAGTCACGAGCTTGATGTGTTGCCGAAGACACCAGTACAGGGGACTCGGTCGCTACTGGAATCTATGTCATCCCGAACACTCCCGGGCTCCCTGGACATCTCTAATCAATCACTGCTATCGAGCTCTCTTCTTCCTAATAACGATGCTACGGATTCTATGATCCTTGACCCTCCCGCTCCCTCACCACAACCACAACCACAGCCCCCACCAGAACCGAAACGAGAGCCAAGACTTGGCCTAACCAGACAATCCTCGCACCTGATCCCGCCGCAGCCGAAACCACTATCCTTTCCGTTACCCTCAAGATCTCCTACTCCCCCTTCCCAACGAGTTTCTCGATCTAGATCTGTTCCTGTGGAGCCACCCATACCTGCACTCCCATACCCACTACTCCCCTCGACTTCTAGCGCCTCGAATGGTCCTGCCCCAGAACCGGAGTCAGTCCCTCCTGTTGCCCCGACAATATCGGATCCACAGCCGCCCGAGAAGCACGACTCATCCGGAATTACCCCTTCCACGATGATCCACACGACTACGGAAACCGTTACTCTAGCTCCGCTGCCACTTCCTGCGCCTGACACGGCCGAGCCTAACGAGAAGGGTAAGAGTACGGCAAAAGAACGAACTCCAGGACCTTCCAAGCTTCCCGCTGCAAAATCAACGAAAGCTTCGAGGTTGCGCTCTGCTACGACGAATCCCGGTCCGAGCGGCGTGACGCGGACAAGGGCCACGAAGGCCGCTGCACGGCCTACGCCCATATCGAGGGAAGGGAGAGTCACCAGGTCATCAACTGCGAAGAGCAGACAAGCTAGTGTGTTGAAGGAGAAGGAGGCTAGTTCTACAAATCAGGTAACCAAACCCAAGGAAGGCGATGGAGATACAGGGACGGGGAAAAAGGACAACGAGGGGAAGGACGGTGCGAGCGCAGGTATAAATATTGTTCGCTTGACTTTGGTTCTCGGACACGAACCTGATATCAGGGTTTCAAATTTTCAGCGTCTTCGTCAACGCCGCTTACGCCAAAGCCGCGGAAATCGATGGGCTTTGCTCTGCCCACCGTCAGTTCGCAGGCCAAGTCGAGACCTTCCTCCCCAACCAAGCCCAAGTCGACCATATATGGATTCCAGACTCCTAGAAGATCCCATGAACTTGGCACTTCCACCTCCATGATCCCCGTGTCGACTTCAAAGAACAGGGTGAGGAGTAAATCTGTTGAGCCTACCTCACGCACCCCTGCCCCTGGACCTTCGACGTCGACACAACCCAACGACTCTTCTTGGATCGCATCGAACAGTTCCACCATCTCTGCCGCGTTGTCTACTTCTATGCTTTCTTCAATATCTAATCAGAGGGTGTCCAGGCACGATCGCTCCTCATCGTCGACCGAATACCAAAGACCAGCCAGCTTAGTCAGCTTGTCGAACGCTTTGGATCGGTTAAACGCCCCCATCCCCTCGCGGCCAAACACGAGCATGGGTTTCAATGCCACCTCGACCTCCAGCACGACGATAGTAATTGATAATGCCAGCAGTGACGGGTGTGTTAAAGGCAAAGTGAAAGGGAAGGGTATTGCGAGTGCTGTGAGTCGAGTTGGGATGGGAAGTGGTTCAAAGAAAACGGGATCTGTAACCATCACTTCAAGCTCTTCTACAACAACACCCTCATCTGTGAAGGGTAAACAGCCGGGGACGAAGCCCGTGCTCGCCACAAGGTCGTTGTCTAACGGATCGGCCTTACCCGTGCTGAAGTCGGGGACGACCGGGCTTGGGGCAAGACTAAACAAGGTCGGGACATATAGCGTAAATTCAAATCTTGCAAAGAAAGTGTTTGGGGATGGGATGGGACCCCCAAAACCGGGGGTGATGGGGAATAGAGTGTTCGGGAAGGTGAGCCAGAAGAGTTCGTTACCTGTCGTTGAAGGAAGTCCAGTCAAAGGCAGCGGGACTCCAATGGATATGGATGAGGCTGTGGTTTCGGATGACGAGGTAGAAGTGACTGGAGGACCTATGCCACCTCCACCGGTGCCGTTCAAGGTCTTCCGCGACCCACAACCGGAAGCCTCGACATCCAAATCCCCGGCCACTGGTGGAGCCCCTTTTTCACCTTCAACAGGGGACCTTGGCGACATATTCTTCGATCCTATGGATGTCGAGTTTGATGCAAAGGTCCACGACGAGGCCTGGAGGAGGCACGCGTCAAGACGAGCCTCTTATGTCATGCATAATCTGTCGCAGTCCTTGTCTGCTCTCCCGGACTCTCCGCCAAAGCGGAAAGAAAAACGATCGATGGGTCCCCCACCTGTTCCCGGGACGCGAACTGGGTTGAGGTCTGCGAGCTCGACGGTTTCAACTTCACCGAAGGACTCACAGGGCAAGACGACCCCTGGTGCGTTGGATAAGGGCAAGCAAGAGACGAATGGTTCCGGTGGGTCCGGGAAGAAGAAGGCACCTGTGCTCAAAATCCTCAAGAGCTGTGTCGTCTTTGTGGACGTGAGGACGGACGAGGGTGACGAGGCGGGAGGTCTATTTGTGGAGATGTTGAAAGGACTCGGTGCTAGGGTCAGTTTTGATGTGATACACCGTATCGCTTGTGCTAAAACGAAACTTTATGGCTTGCAGACGTTGAGTAGTGTAGGTCAAACTTGTACACACATCGTGTTCAAAAATGGCCACACAAACACTGTGAAGCGGTACAGGTAGATCGCCCCCGTCGCGTGTCCTGTCCTTCAGGTGGCTGATGCAAAGTCTCAGAGAGCTGGAGCACAAACCCAAGGTAGTGGGAGTAGCGTGGGTCGTTGAATGTGCAGAGCAACGGACAAAAGTGGACGAAGAGAAGTTCGGCGTCGACTTGGATATGGTCCATATACCAAACTTCGGAACCCGACGAAGACGATCTATGCTGCCGAAACCTCCGAAAATCCAGCTCGGGGATTTTGTTGACACTGGGGACTCGCCTGGGCAAGCTTCGAGCAGCTTTGAGAGCGCTATTGAAAGTGAGACGTCTACAGAAGGTGAGAAGGACATCTTGCGTGAGGTGCAGTTCAACGTCTGATCAAACACCCGCTCCTTCGCCAGCTGATCTAAGCGACCTACCGCCACTGGAGAGGGTTCGCCGGCGGAGTATGCTTGCGAGACCTCACGAGTTCGGCAGTCGAGCATGATTATGACTTACGAATAGCATATTTCACCATTTCATCTTTTCTCGTTTACACTCGCCCACCGCACGTACTATACAATGGAGTTCTGCATTTGGACATAAGATCACTCTCCCCTTTCTCCTTTTGCGATGGGTGTCCATGGTCTCTCGACGTACCTGAGAGAAAACAAGGGGTTGCTCTTCAAACATCTCCGATTTGAAGCGTCGGATGAGAATCCTACCAATCTCGTCGTCGATGGTTGGTCGTAAGTCTCCTTCAGAGTGTCACCAGGAGCATACAAGTTGACCCATGATCGCTCCTTTTCTTCAATTCTTCCATACCGCTCTACTAGGTTCATCTACGAGCTCATTCACTGTGGAAATTTGGACTGGGTGTATGGAGGGGAATACGACGATTTGTATAGACTCATCGCCGTCGTAGTAAAAGGATGGTTAGCAGTTGGTTTGAGGCCGCATTTTGTCTTCGATGGTGAACGTGTATTAGATTTCTATCGTCTTACATGGGCTGACAGTTCTACGCTTGAACAGGTCCCTCCCCTCCCCTGAAGTTCGGAACTATGATATCACGGATGAGGGACAACATCGTCCGCAGAGCCGAGCTATTCTTCCGAACTTCACAACCTGCACGGTCTCATCCCCGATTCCTCAACGAAAACAGGATACTCCCGCCATTGGTTTTCGTCACGTCCGTAGAAGTTCTCAAAACACTCGCGAAAGAGGGTCTACCGATCGAGCTTTACTATGCCGATGAGGAGGGTGACCCCTACTCGGTCGAGTTGGCGGGAAAGTTGAACGGATACGTTACCGGCACGGATTCGGACTTTGTTGTTCTCAACGCGGAGGGGTATAAAGGGTACATCCCCATGGACGATTTCCTTTGGGATACATCAGCCTTGGGCGATCTCGCACCGCAACCTGAACCGGAGCCCATCGACGATTTCCAGCCGATCAAACGAAAGAAAGCGAAGAAACACCTCGAAGTCAACCATGGAATAATCCCACCCGTAGAAGACGTCTCACAGATTTCTCTGACCTGTACGGTCATCTCTCCTGCGGTGCTGGCCACGCATCTCGAGATCCCAATATCTCTCCTACCTCTCCTCGGCGCGTTGGTCGGAAACGACTTTTCTGCTTCCCCATCTGCTCGGTTCGGAAAACAGTCATTGTTCTTCAAGAAACTCACGCTATCGCAAAGAATCACGCGGGTCTCTAACACTATCCGTGACACCATTTCCGACTCCGCACAGAATAAGACCAAGAAACCAAAGGAATCCGATGGTGTCATCGATCTTATCCGACGCGTCGTGCATACCTTGCTCGTACAAGACGTCTCGAGCCTCAATTCTAGCGAAGAGGCTGCGATCATTGAGAAGATTGTCGAGTCAGCACTCCAGTACGCTTTGCCTGTACGGGAAGACGACGCTTTACGGTCGCCTGGTCCGTCGTGCCTTATCGAGAAATCTGGAGACGTGCACCTCTACGGGAGGGGTAAGGGAAAGATTATTCGACAGCTGTATCTCGATGGCTACCACGCTGGAACCGTCTATTCGAGGGTTTTGGATCCCCTTCACACTGGGACGATGTGGCCGCGTCCGTTCTTGGAAAACCCGGAAAAGGAGACTGTGCATCGAAGCATTGGCCGACCCATCAGAGAGTGGATATATGCCATCCTAGACGACGGTGTTGGACTACCAGTGGGACCGGAGAAGGAGGAAGCCAAAGTGGAGAACGAGGGGGACGTAGACGAGGAGGAGGGCGACGACGAGTTGATCGATGTTGTGGAGGAAGACTCGCCGGATGAAGATAGTGTGCCCCAAGATCCTTTGGCTCCGTTAAAGGGTGCTCTGAGGCGCCTGAGCGGTATAGAAACACCTCGGTCGGAGACACCGCCTCCTGAGGTCAGGAAGAGGAAGGTCGTCACCGAGTACGTTCGTCGTGGGCTCCGTATCGATCTTGAGGACCTTCAAGTAGGGTTCTTGCCGGAGCTTCTGGGGGAATTGGAGATGCCTCTCGAAGGACCTATTCAGCTGGCACCAGAATCCACCAGGTTACACTTGTTCCTGACGATAATCGATGCCGAAGAAGCCGCAGGGAAGCTGAGAGGTATACCACCAGAGCAGATTATACCCGCGTTGGCTGTCAGATGGGTTGTGTCGGTGCTGTACGACAGGGCGGCGGAGTCAGAGGGGAGTAAGGATCGGTTTATGGAGAAGTGGACGAGGTCAGAAGTTAAGGCGTTGTTACTGGCTTTCATCCGCCCCACCGCTCCGGCAGCCGAAAACGGGAGTGACGAAGCATCGCCCGTTGCTCCGAAAATCCAGGACCGACACGTCCAACTTATGGCGCAGGTGTTGGCCTCCGTAGAAGCCATCATCCTCTTGGCGCAAGTGCTTCTGCTGGATCTCAATCGCCGTGTACCCTTAAACCTTGTCGCCCACTTCTCCGGGAAGAGGTTCCACCAACTATTGAACGACGAAAGCACAGAAACATCTTCCGAGGTGTTGGATCCCCTTATGGATGTGGTTAGCGCTGGACTGGACGCGGAAGCTTTCGCGGATGAGGCTTACAAAAAGCGAAAGGTAAGGAAGGAACAACAAAAAGAGAAAAACTCACCTCAGGCTTCGCTAGCTGGAGCAAAGCTGAACGGTAAGAGTGGCCGTGGTGGATTTTCCGGAGGGGGGATGTTTGGGGTGCTTGCCGATGTCGGAATGGATGATGATTTTTAAAGTTTGACCCTTCGCCTCCCTTCGTGTATGCTTATTGTAACTCGTCATCTGAACGCAATGCTTTACTTCTGTACCCTCCGCGTGAGAGGTGACTAGTGACTGCTTCCGGAGGCGTAAGCACCCGTGAGAAAGTTTTCTTGCCGCTCGAGATGACGGTGAAAACGCTGGACGCTGTAGATTCTGCAATCGATCCCAAGGAGTTCTTCGCAAAATATGTCCAGACACGAATACCTGTCGTTATAAAAGGTCTCATTCGAGACGAAGGGTTTAAAGCTTCCCGCTGGGTCCGTGCTTCCCCATACGTCTCTTCGCCTTCCGGACTCATCCAGATGCTTGGAAAAGACACACTTGGGATATCTCTCCAAAAGAGCCGGCCATACAACCGTCCAAGTCGAGCCCATTCACCCGGGATCCAAACAGTTCGGCACGGACGCCAAGCGCGTCGAGATGAAGTTTTCCGAGTTCCTGGATGGTTTGAAGCAGGAGGACGGAGAGCAGAGATACCTCACCACTCAGTACTCCGCGGACTCTGAAGGTCTTCACGACGATGGAGAGAAGGAAGGAGGAGTCACAGTGTATCCACCTCCTACGAACGCGCTCAGAGATGACTTTCCAATCGCACCGAAGATCACCGGGAAGCTCGTTCTGCAACAAGTGAATCTATGGATCGGCAGGTCAAAAAATGGCGCGTCTTCCGGACTGGTATGACGCTCTTACGCTCTATTTTTTTTCTCGTGAATACAAACCGACGTTCTACGCAGCACCATGATTTTCATGATAATCTTTACTGCCTCCTCGCGGGTCATAAACGATTCGTGCTCTTTCCTCCAACTCAAGCGTCAAATTTGTACCCTCACGGGAAGATCGATAACATTCACCCCAACGGGCTGATTTCATATAAGCACAACGTCGTGCGGTCTGACGGGCTCGAAGCCCGGGAGGCGATGAGATTTCGCATCAAAGCGTTAGGAGAGAAGATCGCCGCGACAAAGGGAAAAAGAGAGAAGAAGCTGGAGGCATTACTGGAGGAGGCCATTGATGCAGAAATGGACTTTCTCGTCGAGGACGGTGGGGACGACGATTTCGATGAGATAGAACTCGATGGCGAAGATGGGGATGAGGAGTTTCCAGAGGATGAAGACTCCGATGACGGCCAGGAAGATACTGGGAGCGCCGCCAACTCGAGGAGTAGGGGCAAGGGCAAAGCAAAAGTGACAGGCAAAGAAGACGACGAAGACGACGAGCCATCCTCCTTCTCCAGGATCCCAACCTCTGCCCTTCATCAACACCTCTCGCTTCCCACCACTGCAGTCTCTATCGACTCTGACCCCTCTACGGGGTTCGACCTCTCCAAAGTGTCCACTCCATTCGTTGTGGACATCGATCCAGGGGAGATGCTTTATCTCCCCGCTTCGTGGTGGCACGAAGTCACTTCTTCCTCTCCCGATAATAGCAAAAGTAACGTCCATATGGCGTTCAACTACTGGTTCTACCCTCCTGATGGGTTGAAGACCTTCGACGAACCTTATCAGGACGACATCGTCTGGGGGTACTTGAGAGGAAGAGCCAATGGAATGGCCAATGGCGTGGAAAAAGCGCCGGAGCTTTCGCTTTCAAAGAGAAAGCGGGACGCAGATAGGAGTAGCAAAAAGGCTAAGAAGGCAAAGTACTGAAGATCGATTGACTGACGCTCTGGTATTGTTTATGGTGTTCCTGTAACGTGTGTTACAATACCAGGAAAGACGAGAATGTTTTCATGGTACTGTTGGGTCCATAAAGCTCTTCCTTGGTCCCTTGCTTGATCTTTTCCAGGGCTGTTCAGAGACCCCCGAATCGATCTCGAGGAACGCGAGGACAGCCTGAGTGGACGGTCCTTGTACTTCCTCTTTCTTCAGCTTCAACTGAGCCTTCACGTTCGTAAGCCCGGCCTCAACCTGTTCCTTGCGAGTCACGTCGCAGAGGGTAGGTCTAATGATTGTAGGACCTCAGACGTGTCAGAGCGTGTGACGGGTAACAGTAGCACGAGACCATGGTACTTACAAATCCGCAACACCTACGTACACCCACACCATCGGTTAATGGCCCTCATGAGGAACGTCGTCGATTGAAACCCCCGCTGTCGTCAATGTCAGAGAGGTTGTTCTTTCTCCTTTACATTCTTGAGGACATCATGTATTTCAGATGTGGTACTCGGAAGTTGCCGATTCACTCGATCCCGCAAGCAGCAGACTTGACCTTCTTCCGTCAAGACCATCATTTACATGCACCAAGAAACACGCTTGTTCGTTCCCCACTACCACTACAACTAAGCTTCGCCTCCTACGACATCCTTCTCCAAAACTACTTTCGTCTTCAACAGAGTTTCTCCGCGCCGGGTTTCACCTGGTCTTCCACATGTGCTTTTTCCAACTCCCACTTCCGTCGTCCCCGCAACGCTGTCCCGTCTCCCGGTGGTGGGAGCACTGGCACTATCGGATCCAAAATCGTTGACCATCCTCGCGTCATCGAACGCGGTGCCTGGGGTTTCGAACAGAAGGGTCATGTCGCTGGATGTGACCCCGACCATGAACGTAGACTCCAACCGAATGATGACTTGGACCATCGATTCTATCCTTTCCAGCGCCACGGCTTGAACGAATTCGACTGACCTTTCAGGAGACGGGAATGATCCCGTCTCATCAAGCGCACTCGCCAATTG
>MU117971.1:215621-270080 GCA_014904855.1 Thelephora ganbajun | reverse complement strand
AGCGAAGGGATGGACATTGGTCGGAGTCCACGGACGATGGACCACATCAAAAAAACTTCTTTCGTTGCGTCATCATGGGCGACCGCCGTCTGTCCTCCCATATACGGTATATCCGAACAGCCCGAGGGGGAAAGTCACAGTCAAGTCATTTGATCCAGGTTACCGTGACTTGAAATCGACCGTGCAATGACTATGTCAAAGTCAGTGACTGGCACAACGCTGTATCGCCCCCAAACTGCGCATCTGGAATCACGACGCTACGGCCGTTTCGCTTGAAGCTCGGCCAATCTTGTGAACTATGGGGCCAGGAAGGATTACAATCCTACCTATTCCAACCCTAGCATGTGCTGGTGCCACTCCGACTCGTGTTCGGTCGTCCAGTTTCGTTGGTGTATGCGATGCGGAAGACTTTGGATATTGAGGGATAAGTCTCTGTTGATGGCACCCTTCTACGACGGATATGATAGTATCTGGTGTTGTGGATAGTCACCCATTAAGGAGTAAAAATAGAATGCAAGAGCGGATAATGAGACACGTGCGGTGCTTATTACTAAGTACTAAGTACTTAATACCGGGGTTGATATCCAGGTCCGTTGTACATACTGTCGTCCACCCATCCTTGTTGGCGACCACCACCACTGCTTCGGGATCGGTGATGGTGGTGGCGAGGGTGTAGCGCTGGAGGGTGAGATATGGCCGGGCCATTGAACAGAAGCGCGTCGTTCTCGTGGGGGAATCTGTGTACACCGATTCCGGTCATACCAGGTCCAGCTTGCCTCATTTGCCTTGACGAAGCGCCATGACCTTGGGGTATGCCATCGAGAGTGCTGTGATCTGCTGGCCAGCTTGAGATTCGCTCGGCGCGTACGCGAGCCAACGCGGGTTCTGCCAATAACCGTCTTGACCGGCCTCCGTTGGCACGTCTGAATGCCACTGTAAATACCATCAACGTCAGTCAGGGCAAGGAATTACTTAGTATAGCCATACCTTTAAAACAGTACGCTATCATCATGAGGACGAATAGACCCGCGACAACGGTCACGGGAATCGAGATCTGCAGGTTCTCAGTATACCATGCCTGGCATGGTACCACATCAGCACCTCGGGGTCTATGAAGCGCAAGCGGGCGTCTCACTGTGAAAGTATCCCAGGCTGAGCCACTGTGACAGTTCCCACTCAAACACGTTCCACCATAACCTGTCGCCATTACCACTTTAGCGACGGTTTCCTCACTATAAACAAAGTTGCCGTACCGCAAGGTGAACCATCGACCAATTGTGTCTGTAGGACAACACACTGATTGGCTGTCCTGGGATCCTGGCATGAGACTTGGCAGGACCTATCATTCTTCGTTGGGCATGCTTTGGTCAGCCCGAGCGTGGAACCCGCAGACTGGCACTGTACTGAGGGACGGTGAATGTTCCGCTAGAGCGAGTGCTTACGACACGAAGGAGACCTACGGTCCAATGACGTGCATATACCGTTGGCGCATGCTAGTCCTCCATTCCCACAGCTTTGGCCTTAAAGGGAAGTATGAGAACGGTCTGGATTAGAGGAGCAAGAGATCCTCACCGTTTGACTTAGTGATATCCGTCGGACACATTGACGAGTTACCGGTACAAAACTCGGACACATCACACCTATCATCCCTGGACTTCCTGCATAACTGCGTTTTTGGCGCAAACTGGCAATCACTTGTGCAACAAGCCGAACCACTTGGGTCGCACACGGCTCCGGCTCTGAATTTGCAAGTCTGCGGATCACAGCATGTTGAATTGTTACCCGAGCCAGGGTCACACTCCTCGCCCGCTTCGACGATACCATTACCGCACATCTGCAGAGAGATAACTTGACGTGTGGGATCAGGGTCAAGAATGCAAGACGTGTTCGTCTGGCCACCTCCAATCCCCATCATCAGCGAACCTTCGAAGTTACGCTACGGTCAGACCTTGAGCGTCGCAGATAACCGGTGAGGCTTACAAATGTTGCCGAGACTGCAAGGGGAAAACTGGGTCTCGATTTCGGAGGCGGTGGGGCTCATGACAAATCGAGAAGTAGCACTACACGAAGTCGTGCTCAAGGGACAACAAGCGCTGGTCATTGTGCAGCCATCCGCACACTTTGAAAGATACAATTAGCGCTGGAACCGACGGGTAGCAAGACGGGCAAGACCTACATCGTGCTGGGGTCACGTTTTTCCACGATCAACGGGTCATCAAGAAGAAAAATGCGTAACTTACAATCGCACCAAAATTGTGACCGATCTCATGGGCAATGACCTGCCACTCCGTCCTTCCGGCGGTCGAGACCCCGGTGCCCGAAACAACGTTGGGAGAGGTTCCGGTCGCAGTCACCTGGCACCTAGACCGATAGATTAAATAGACGCGCATGATCCAGGCAGGAGGGTACATACAAAGTTGCCAACCAGGCAATGCCTACTTCGGAACCAGTTGTGCATCTCGACAAAAGATGCCAAAGGCCAGTGCCGTCCGCACCCTTGTCCCCCCTCCATTGAGAGAAGAGCGAAAGGCGGTCACCGAGCGTCACAGACCCGCAGTCAACGTTCCAAGATATCGCGGGGTCTGTAGCGGTGGGACAATTAGAATCCATGATTTGCAACTCAACGATACCAAGCGAAATTTTAAAAGTGTTCCTATACAATGCGCTTGCCGAGTTCCAGTTGTTCAAAATTTGCTGGGTCGCGTTTGTCTGGGATCCATATCGCTGAGTGTATGTGCAGTCAGCTGCGACACCCATGTAGACGACCTTTTGACTAGAGGGGCATCCGGATCCATCGCCGATGTGGTCGACGAAACTAAAGGCCAAAATTGAGACAACGAAAATGGGTTTGAATTTGAATACTGACTTGGTGCTCATTCCATTTCCAGCGACATCATCTCGCTTGTAAGTGGAAACGTTGGGTGATGTGGAGTACCCGACCAACGCGTTGAATGGGTCATACCATGATGAGGATGGTTGTGGCTTCCTCAACACAGGGTTCTCGTATGGGTCGGTGTTATAGGCGAGGGAATCGTGTGCACATGAAGCAGGTCGCTCGAGAGAAACCTTGGGAGGCAAACCGTATTTCAAGCGAAGCACCTCTTCCTCGTAGTGCGACAGGACATCGGAATCTCTCCAGATCACGAGGTCGGCATCCGAGTGGGTTAAGTCTACGATTTCGGGATCAAGCTGCTGTTTGTTCCGTAGGTAGTTGTCGGAGGTTGAGATATGGTGGGTAACACCATTCACGGTGAATGCACCTTCGAAGACAGGAGGGGCTCCCGTGTTTGAATCACCCTGGTAATGGACCGTGATACGCGCCCAACCAATGCGATTCCCTGTATCTGGCACAACTCTGGCGGTATCAAGTCGCAGCCTCTCTGATGAGAGGTGGACGGGGACGACATCGCCATAGTAGGCTTTCACGGATTCTCGTACAAGGGGTTCCGTGCGGGTGAGAACTGTTTGGCCGTCGGGTGTGGTAGAGAAATAGTTGATGCGTGCAGCAGGGTGGATGAGGTGATCGTTAGGTCGTAGATGAAGATAGAATGTTTCTCCAAATGCAGATAAGGTGAGACGGAAGGAGTCTGAGTGAAGGAGGGTGGACGAATCCAGGGAACGAGGACGGCGATTAAAGACGTCCCAATCATCGGTCTGAGAGCGAGGAAGAATTTCTATAGATAAAGTTTCTGGGTGTGCGATCCGCTTGAGTGGCCTCGGGCTGGTGCTTGAAGCTTGAACGGCGAGTCAGGAGATCTGGGAGTGAGTTTGGAGGGAGAAAACGAACCGATGGCATTGGAGAATGAGAGGAAAAGGGCCAGTATGTAAGGCAAGAACATACTGGGAGAGAAGAAAGAGACCAAAGCTCGTTTCTGCTCAGAGGTCTGGGGTCAGCGGTTTTTTGGTGATGACGGCACAGGACCTGCCGGAGGGCTTGGCAACGGACAGGAGGTACAAACCGAGAAATGTGGGGAACCGCCTGCGGAGTGTGAGAGAAAGAAAGAAAGAAAGAAAGAAAGAAAGAAAGGGCTTAGATGGCCGAATGCAAAGGTGCGTCGCAGGTAATTGTAAGTAGGGTATGTAGAGAGGACGTCTAGTCGTTGACGACCATTTGATCACCATCACCAACAAAACACTACGACGAATCTCACCCGCCCCTCTGCACCCCACGTCCATAGGAAAACCTCTCCCGACCGATCCCGTAGAACCAGCTCAGTCTGCGCGGGCGCAAATGTCGAGGTGATTATGAGAACAGAACGATTAGCAACCGCATCATGAACTTTGGAATGCCCGAAACTGAGTCCATACTGACCGAGAGACGAGGAGAAGGACAACAAACTGAGCAACAAACAGTGTATGCGTCAGTGCCGGTGCGCTGATCTAGGGGGGACAACCCATACTGACCGTAATGTTACCGTGGGTCATTGCGTTCCAGGAACCAAAGTCCCACCGGGCCTCCTTGGGCAGTCCAACGTACGAGATGACAACGCTGAAACTGTAAGGAAAACAATGAACGCTTCGCGCGCGCTAGGGGGCGACATACTGGGTAACCTATCTTAGTGGCAGCTCATGAGCGCGTTGCATCCACAGGTCGGTCGTGAGCTTACATCCGCTACGGCCAGCACCTTGAGCATAGCGCCCACCAGTCTCTCCTGTGAGACTGGATTGGGCACCGAATCCCTTGCCGCTCTGAACACGAACGAAGATATGAGCGACAACAGGAAATAGCCTAAATTGCCCGGTATTGCTTGAGACGCGCGCAGGATGACACAAGTACAGGTTCTACACACAGTTTGCCAATTGCCAGATGACTATCCTTGTGCGGGGTTCAAACACTGATGAGGCAGCACTCCCTGGTATCAAATCATCATAAAATGCCCGTGCGCCCGGATAGATAAAGACGTGAAGCGCAGGATATATTGTAGAGACTATGATTCAATCTGTGAGCACAATGCGAGTTCCACCGCATATTTGCCTACATGGTTCGAGGTAGAGGAAGAGGAACCTGTAGTAGCCAGTGAGGGTCGGGAATTCGGACATGACGCAGCAGCAGAACAAGCGCCAGCAAAACTATCGCAGCCTGGGTCAAACTTCCCTTACAACCACCACCACCCCTTGACCCTCAATTTCGAGACAGGCGTTTTCCAGCCATGAAGGGGATAACAAAGGCTGTTATGCGGTGCGTTCCTCTGCCAAATCCCTGCTTACCATCCTCATGGTCGTCTCCAAGGACGCCGCACATGGTCACGTCCAAAGCGGGCATGTCGAAGCGTACGGCTCTCTACAACATTTTTCTTCCATCTCCACCCATGTCCAAACCACCTCACAATCTTAGGTTCGGTCGACAAGGACTTTGATGAACTCAATCGCAGCTTTACCGCAGTCGAAGGCTCAACCGACAAAATCCTCAAAGATGTGGCTCAGTTCTGTGAACACGTAAAGAGTCCGTACTATGAATCGTCTACGACTTCATCTCCGACCTGACCGCTCGTTTCCCGTCCTCAGCTATGTTTAACGCCGGCGTAGGATTTGCCGATCACTTCATTGCCCTCTTCTCCCCAGTCACTGGCGAATTCGACCTAGCCAGTCAGCATCCAGGTTCTGAAGCAACATTTGAAACCATGGTCTCATACCAAGGACTCATGGCAGAACTCAATGTCGCGGTGCAACCAGAACTGGAACTGATCCAGAGCAGGATTACCGGCCCCCTGAAAGAGTTCAAAGAGGTTGTCAAGGCAGTCCGTAAAAGCATCACAAAACGCGAGCATAAGGTGGGCCACTACTTATTAGTCCTCTCTCCGGCTTTGGCCCTTCGCCAAAGAAATTTAACGATTTTCATCAGTTGGTCGACTATGACAGATATAACAACTCATTAACCAAGCTTAGGGAGAAGAAGGACAAGAGTTTGAGTGATGAAAAGAACTTGTTCAAGGTTCGTTCGATCCTGTGGAAGATCTAGCTTCGCTCATGACCGTCGTAGCTCGAACAAGATTTCGAGATCGCTACAGGCGAATTCGACTATATCAACTCTGCAATGAAACAAGACCTCCCTCGATTCTTACTCCTTGCCTCTAGGTTCATTGAACCACTATACCACAGTTTCTTCTACATGCAGTAGGTCTACCCTAGTCCGATGCAGCCATCATCGCTCTTACCTGATGACAGATTGAACATCTACTATATGGTCCTGGAGAAACTCTCAAGCTTCGCTGAGGCCAAATATGATATCTCCCTTTCGTTTCACGATATCGCAGCCGATTACGAGGCCAAGAGGTCGGACGCATTGCAACAAATTGAGGATATGGCCATCACCAAGCGAATCATCAGCACTTGTAGGGACTACTCGCTTCTCGATAGTTAGATCAGTTCGGTCTGACCCTTTTCCATCTTCTAGCACGATTGGTGCAGTCCAACAGGGCACTCACCGGTGGTAGTGATCTCGGAAGATCCAACACCACTTTATCTACAGCGAGTTCTCTTACCTCACGAACCATGCCTCCGCCATCAAGATCACCTTCTAACGCGTCTTCGTTCAAGAAACCACCACCCCCCCCTCCGGGTTCTTTCAATAAGGAAACCTCTGCGCCTCCTCCGCCATATACTGTTGCCAATGGTGTTGGTGCTAGTAGTGTGGCTGGGAAGAAGCCTCCTCCCCCTCCACCTCTAAAGCTAAAATCCAAGATCGAACCTCCAAAGCAATACGTTGTTGCTCTTTACGATTTTGAAGCTCAAGCAGATGGAGATCTATCATTCAAGGCCGGCGACCGCATCGAGGTTGTGGAAAAGACTGCTAGCGCTGAGGATTGGTGGACCGGAAAGCTGAATGGCATACGAGGTGTATTCCCAGGTAAGTGCTTGCTCCCTCCATATTTTAGACGCCCAACCAAGCCCTCTCCCGCAGGGAACTACGTTCAGGATACTTGACAATCGACTTTTACATCCATATGTATATATCATCACGTTTCTCTCAAGCGGTGACTATTTGACTACGCACACTCTCCTGGTAACAGGATGTCGCTACCGATGAGTTAGACTTCCGTCATGGGAATGTCAGACCTCAGAGAGTATGCCCACGGGTAATAACAGCATGACCTAGGACTGGCCCCTGAGGTGTCTCCGTTCCCAGCTTATGGTTATCAACGAAGAACCGCCTTTATGCCGGACACAGCCATCCACAGGGATAGTTTGCTGCAAACTCCCGGTGACAAACATCAAAATCCCCTTTCCAGAGTTTTTAGGTCATAGTCCTCAATGGAGGGAACACTTCACGCTTTACGGCATACAGCGTGTCACAAATAGGATTCACCAAGACTTTCCGTGTTCCCACCTGAGTGGAGCCGTCGTCGGATGGAAGGATCGCATCACACACAGGTTTTTGGCGACATGATTACAATTTGGATCCCCGTCCCGTAAGCATTGGCACAAGGTGTTGGTGCTCCTGCGAGGAGGGCTCCTAAGAACATCTATTCAGATCCTCACCTTTGAACAGTGATATCCGTTGATGGAACGGTCAGGATCGCCACGACCAGTCATCGGGAAGGAAATCATCTGAGGTTTCATCACGGAAGCTCTCCTCGGCTAAACCTTTGGCAATGTAGGTCTCACCTACACAAACATTAGCTTCTCGACGTAGAATGCACAACGGAAACAGGAAAGATCGGCATAAGATTGTTACAGCCACATTTATGACGGACCAGGCTGTGACAAAACCAATCTGCAGGTTATTTTTCGAATGTATTTTGACTCTTACTATCGGGTAGACTAATGTCTCAACCACCCTCAACATGCGTTCTTCGTTAAGACAGCCCAGTTTCTTGAGATCAATTGAGAGGTGCTACGACCTACCGTGCAAGCCAACTAGGTTACGACCAGAGAATTGAAGCTCGTTATGGTGGCGGCGTACATGTACAGTTTATCGGTCAGTCCCGCCTCCAAATCACACCAAGGGTAAGTGAAGAAAACATGGTCAACGGAACCATAGGTGATATTACAAGTGGGAACAAACTACAACGAAAGTAATAAGCAGGAGACAAATACGTAGAAGTGACAAGGCTCTATCAATCATCGTTCTCGCTCTGAGTTAAGTATTCATCGTCACTGATGATTTGCTTCCTCCCCTTCTGCTTTGAGATCGAAGGTGGAGGCGGAATATCCTCCTCCATAGGCGTCAAAGCTGAGTCCGACATTCCCGGTAAACCGCCAAGGGCGTCAGGAAGCCCTGAACCAGTCATCACACGGTTATAGGTGGCATCGAAGACCCTCTCCATCTCCTCGGCGTCGTTGTACACCCAGGAGCCCTCCTGATTGTATTGCCGAGCGTTATTGAACATGAGTCTGAAGTCATCCTGGAACTCAGTAACTGTCTTGTAGGTCCCTGAGTTGATACGTTTCCGTAGGGTTGACAATGCGATGGGTTTCTCAATCAGTTGGTAGTAGTCAGGATATTCCTGCACCGGATCTTAGTAGAAGAACAGTAATACCTCGGACGAGGAAAAGAGTGCATACCCTGCGGTCGGGGATTTCACGGAAAAGCTCGCAGCGTTTTCGGCCGGTTCCTTCTTCTTCGCAGTTGATAACGGCCTTGAAGCACTCGTTGAAAGCTTTTTTCATCCTCTCCTTGATTGATCCTGGAACATCTTTCGTCTTCGTCTTACGACGTTTCTGGGAGGTCGGTGAGCATCGAAGGCGGTGGGACCCCGCGGTACACTTACCAAATCACGTTCCTCGTCGTCGTCGTTGATGGATGGAGTCACAGATGCAGCCTTCGCACGTTTGCGCTTGCCGCTTGGAGCGCTATCGTCATCGTTAAGTCTTGGTCTTCCTCTCCTTCCACGGCCGCGGCCACGCTTAGACTCGGACGCTTCTGGGATTGGTGTTCCCACGGCCGACTCCAACCTACGATTCCGGTCTACAACCTCGTTGATATCCTCGCCCTCTTCGAGCGCCATGGCCCATTGGTCATCGTCCAAACCGTCATTGTAATTGACGACAGTCCTGCGACGCTGACCACGACCCTCGACCTCGTCGACTGCATCAACGACTTCGAATGGCTCGTCGGTCTTGTAGCAATCGGGGAGCTCCTCGAGCTGGATTAATGGCAGGGGTGGCTTCCCACGGTTTCCGGCAGCCTTCCATGACTCCTGAGCTTCGCGTTCCCGTCTAATATCCATATCACGGAAGATTACCGCCTCCTCTTCGGACCTGGCGAGGATTTCGTTGATCTCGTCATCGTTCATATCCCCCGCCTCCTCGTTGTCATCGTCCTGGTCTGCTTCCAAGATGGACCGCTATAGTCAAAGTTAGAGTGGAGCGTTTGGAGGTAAAAGAAACTTACTAAAAACTCTTCCTGCTCCTCCTGCGTAGACTTATTATCGAAACGACCAGCTTGAATAACCTTGTCGTCGATGTCAAGCTTGAAACGCGCGCGCGAGTACATCGCCTCCTCAACACTCTTGTCAGTGATGAAGCGAAGTATGCGGACTGCTTTTGTCTGCCCGATACGATGCGCACGATCTTGAGCCTGGAGATCAGCGTGAGGATTCCAATCGGAATCGAAGCTAAGAAAAGTGACGTTAAGCCAGTGTTAGTTCAGAAATAATGGGGAAGCCGTACATAATGACGGTGTCGGCAGTTTGCAGATTCAGACCAAGTCCACCAGCCCTAGTGGACAAGATGAAGATCGTGTACTCCGAATTCGGAGCGTTGAACATCTGGACGTGACCAGCACGTTCCTCCGTCTTCGTACCACCATCCAACCGAAGATGCTTCCAACCCATCATTTTCAAGAAATCTTCCATAATGTCCATAACCTTCGTCATCTGGAAGAAAATCAAAACCCTGTGCCCGGTTGCGAAGAATTTGGGGAGGATGCGTGACAAGAGTTCCACCTTTCCGGAGGTACGAACGAGGGTGTCGTTGATATGACCAGTGGGGTTGATCTTGTCCTCGACACTATCGAACAGGAAGGGATGCTGGCAAATCTTTCGCAACTGCATCAGCTCGTTGCTTAGACCCTTGATGCCACCAGGTTTCCTGATAGTACAATCAGCGGGCGAAAAACAAAAGCAGAAGAATGCACTACACACCCTCCCTTCTCCTTCCCATCTGCGATCATCTTGTACTTCTTCATCTGTTTGTACAGCTGTGTCTGCAGCGCGCTCATCTTAACCTTGATCACCTTCTCCACTTTATCCGGCAGCTCAGACTCGACGTCTTTCTTTAATCGCCTCAACAAGAACGGACGCAAGACCTTATGGAGACGTCGGATGATAAGCAGGGCCTCTTCTTCGTTCAATTCCATCTTGTCTCCCGTTCCGGAGTTTGCAAACGGCGTATTGAACCATTCCTCAAACGACTTCACTGAGTTGAAGATCTTAGGCAAGGCGAAGTTGAGCAACGCCCACAGTTCGGGAAGGTTGTTCTGTAGGGGGGTTCCGGTCAGGATAAGACGATGCCGAGTGTGGTAGAATTGCGTCAGGGTTTGAGACAACTTGCTCTGAGTGTTCTTCATACGGTGACCCTCATCTAACGAATGTCGGTTAACGAGGGTCCGCTTGAATGAGAAATCAACCAACCTATGATCATATGAATCCACTTAATCTTACTGAGGTGAGGTCGGTCACGGATAATGAATTCGTAAGTCGTTAGTAACACTTGGAAGTGACCCATGCGTAATTCTCCTTGGAGGGCTCGTCGTTGTGTTGGGTTACCCTTGTACGCGATCATCTTCACAGACGGGGCCCACTTGGCAAACTCACCCTGCCAGTTGGTCATAGTGGTTAGAGGAACGATGACAATGTAGGGGCCGCGCTGGCGCTTGACTTCAATCAGGAAGGCGATGAGAGATATAGTTTGGATAGTCTTGCCCAGACCCTAGAAATAAGAGAATTAACAACAAACAATGACGCCTTTGGAGAGCAAATACCATCTCGTCTGCGAGGATACCGTTGAGCTTGTTATTGTACAAGCTTACCATCCATTGTAAACCCTTAAGTTGGTACTCCTTCAAAGTACCACCGACAAGGATGGAAGGTTGTTTGGTGACCTTCTCCCGAATCTTGTGGGCAACAGCATAGTAATCGACCTTGTCCTTATCCTTCTCTCCATCATCGAGCAATGTCGATGCTCCAAAGGTGGCCTCGCTTGCAGGACCTTCCTCTTGATCGAAGTCGTAGTTCTCTCGTCCATCGTTTTGTTGGGCTCGGACAGCTTGAGCGAGCGACTCGAGATAGTTGTCGGTCTGCCGCAGGAGTTGGGTGATACGGGTATCCTTGGTCGTGTCGATCAACTTCATGTACGTCTCTTCATCGTCAGCCTTGAGGGCCTTCAAACGCTCCTTTGTAATCCTCTCGATCCTTTTTTGCTCTTCTTTCTCAGCCTGAGTATGGAACGTCAAAACAGATTTACCGAGGCGGGTAATCCTGTCTTGGGCATGGCGGTTGACCTGGAGAATTTCCCTTCCATGGGTGCAGATGACATTGAGTTGGGCAACGTGCCTCTGTTTGGCCTGTCTCTCTCTATCGGCTCTCTGCTTTCTCTCCAATGTTTCCGTCTGGCGAGCGTCCCTGACCGTTGGCTTCCTAACCCTCCTGAACTCGACACGGTTCAAGGGAAGGTTTGTTCCGTGAGTCAACCTCTCTGCAACAGCAGCCCTCAACGCACGTTGCTTCTCCAATACCCTGAGAGACCTCAACTCGATCATGGCTTTGAGCTTTCCCTGAGGCTCGACCTTGGCAAGATGGTTCGGCTCGGCACCCTCAACACCGTCGGCCACATTCTCGAATCCTCCATCTCCCATAGTAGCTGGCATCGCTTCGAGTTCTGCTATCCTCTGCTGGATTCTTGCATCGACGTAACGGTTCCTTTCGGCGAGAATCTGGTGGGGATCCAGTCCTCCGGGCATGACTGACGGCACGATGAGTCGCTGAAGCCGTGTGTGGAGTAACTTGGGGTCTTTGAGGGATTTGAAGTGGGAGAAGGGGTGGACGTAAGCATTATATGGGTATATGCCAGAGTCGGTCTGATCTTCTAAGAATGGGCCCTTTGGCAATTCGGAGGCATCTGTATCGCCGTCTTCGACTTTCAGAGCGGTCTTAGTAGTACTTGCTCCTCCGGCAGTGGAGGCTGATTCGGCGGGGCCGGTACCAGGGGCAGAGTCGGTATCAGCAAACTCGGCGGACTTCTGGATCTTAATGACGCTATCCACGATCCTTGCGGTTGAGTCGGAGGAAGAGAGCAGCCTTTCCAATTCAGGAGTAGCGTGGTGAGGATTCCTAATCACATTCTGAATGGATTCTGGGATGGGGACACCGCGTGACAAGAGCTTGAACGCGTGTATCTGGGTACGAAGGTGGTTGATCTGATCGGGGGTGAAGGAGACAGGAGTATGTGGGGACTGTGGGGGCGGGTGGGCTGGATGATTGCGTGGGGGGACGGGAGCGGTGGTGAGATGGACGTTGGAAGGAGCACCGTTGACGACGAGGGCGTGGCCATTTGTCAGCTGACCACTGGAGTCGCCTACGAGAAAAATGTGGGCGGTAAGTAATGTGGAGGACAGTGTGTGGTAGGCAAATTCGCGTCACGTACCTGGACGCGACTGTTGAGGATCGGGGGGATTTACACCCAAATTCGCCTGGAATTGGGTGAGGACCTTGAGGATTTTGTCGAGTTCAGGGCTCGTCTGGGGTGTATGACCCATAGATCTGAGCTGGCTGGCACGCTGAGGGAGGGTGAGCACAAGCCATAGGGGTTGATTGGAGGGGAGCCACACACCTGAACCATTGCCTGCAGCTGTGCATTCGTTTTATTCTTCTGGATGAGGGCAACATTTTGGATATTCTGCTGCATGTTCGGGGGGATTGACTGTGGAGGAGCCTGCATGGTGAGAACGGAAGTGGGAAGCGGTTGTCCGGAATCCGCTCTTGACCTTTCCGTGTCCGCACTTCTGTCAACGCCTGGAGAGCTGGCCACGAAAAACGTACGGTAGGGCCAGAGGGAAAGATTCCCTTTCTGGGTAATGCTTAGGTAACCATCAACAACGGCACGTGATCAAAACGCGTGATTCGCATCGACCACCCCGCAGATATCCACAACGAGTCTCGGGTTCTTTGTAGCCATATCATCCGATATGCCACCGCAGCGAGCTGGAGTAACTATGTAACCCTGCAACTCACCGCTTTTGCCACTGATTTCTTCAGTACACAGCCACTGTATTTGTTGTCGACCTTTCCCCGTCGATGGCAAAGACCAGGACGGTCAAGGTCCCCTCTGAAGACGGTACCCTGACCGTCGAGATGGCGAGTCTCGAATGGGGTTTGCAATATGTCAAGGTGAAAATTCAAGAGATGGTACGTAGTGCTAGCCCAGACCCGTCAAACCGATCACCCCCATCCCATTTCCTCGCAGATATACAACGGCAGGAAAACGGACCAGTGCGGCGTGGTCGTATTCGGGACACCAGGGATGCCACATTACTGCTACTAATGGTATCTGCTCTGGATCGTCTGACCTCACGGTTTAGAGACCCAAAACATTCTCAATGAACGAGGTGACGGATATGAACACGTTTACGAATATATCCCCATTGCCCAACCGAACTCGAACACGATAGCCAAACTTAATGCCCTCCGTGCAACAGATATGTGTGGCGACCGTATGTCTCGACGAGTTTCTTTTTAATTCCCGTTCAAATCGTTATCATTCATCTCGCTTCCCTTTGACATAGCGATCGATGCGCTGATTGTGGCAATCGAAACCCAACACATTTACCTCTCTTCCAAGAAAACCTGGACGCGTAAGATCGTCATCCTTACCGATGGTGAAAGCCCGATCGAGCTAGACGAATGGGAAAACACCGCGCAAGCTGTAAATGATCGCAACATAGCCCTTACTATCATGTGTGTTTCAATTGCATCTCCGTACCCCAGCCCACATGCTCATCCCTTCCCAGTGGGGTTGACTTCGACGAGGATTCAGATCAATTTCGGTATGCGCAGCAGGACAAATCCGATATCAAGGTACCCATTTCGTCACGACATTCGTCACCATCTCTAACCTGGATTGCAGAGGGAAAATGAAAGGTTCTACAACATGTTCGCCTCAAAGTTAACCAACGGGATCGTTGGCACCTGCGAGTTTGCACTCCAGGACATCTCCAGACCTGACATCAAGACTACGAGATCCGCCCTCATGGGCACAACTTTGCGCATTGGTGACGTTCACAACAAGCCGACCGAATCAATGGAGATCCAAGTCAAACTGAGCAAATGTACGGCGATTGCGAGACCCAAAAGCTGGAAGCGAGTCGTGCTTCGGAAGAAGGATAAGGATAAAGACGGGGAAGAAGGCTCGGGCGAGACCGAAGACGATACCGAAGGACAGATGGACGTGGATGAAGGAGATACCTATGTCGAACTGAAGAAAAGCTCCGAGTATTACCGGGATTCGGACAAATCTGGCGAAGATGACGATGAGGAGGATCAAGCACGAATCAAAGAAGAGAAGACGGACTATGACGATGCTCGGGTCAAGCGGGATAAACAAGTCATGGTCGAGGACAATCGTAGGGTGGAGAAGGAAGATTTGATCAAAGGTTTCAAATACGGCTCGACCTACACGCCATGTCCGGATGGCCAATTTGATCGGCTCGAGACCAAGAAAGGGATAGATATCTGCGGATTCTTTAAGTCGAGAAACGTGCGTGCTTCTCGTGTCCACGCTTTGGATTGCCGGTAACAGCCCCAGATTTTAATAGTTTCGTCGAGAATTGGCGATGGGAGAAGTTCAATACATTTGGGCAGATCCAGGCAGCCCACGGCAACAGGTAGCTTTGTCTTCCATCGTGCAGGGGATGACACAAGCCAAAGTGGTGGCGATCGGCCGAATGGTGTCCAGAGATGGCACGGACCCCAAAATGGGCGTCCTCACGCCATGCGGTTTTGAAAAGGTGGACTGTTTGCTTTGGGTCCAGGTGTGTGTGTGGCAATCAGATCGGAGAAAGGTAGGCATTGATCGAATTGACAGGTGCCATTCGCGGATGATGTGCGCAAGTACACCTTCCCGTCTCTGGAGACGGTATACAACAAAGCGGGAGAGGAGGTCATCAAACATCCATACCTACCCACGGAAGCACAACAAGACGCGATGGACAAATTCGTGGAAGTGATGGATCTGACATTGGCAGGCGAGAAAGACGAGAACGGGTAAGTGTTGGCCAGCGGACTGGAGTGTTTGATTAAACCAAGCGAACGTCACGTGCGCTTAGGGATCGACAGCCGTGGTATGACAATCGAATGTCGTACAACCCGGCGGTTCACCGAATCAAACAAGCCATGTTCCACAGCGCGGTGATTACGGACTTGACCAAAAATCCCCTGCCTGCACCACACCCTGAACTCACCAAGTACATGCGGCCACCTGTGAAGGTCGTCAGACGTACGGCCGAAGCGATGAATAACTGCAGGAACGCGATGGGCGTCCAGAAAGGCACGAGTCCCCCATTTCTGAATTAAACCCCTGACCTATCCATCACTCTGACAACGTTTCAGTTGTTAAAGCGACACGCAGACGGAAAGACGACCACGTGCTCGCCAAGGACGCGGATGACGAGATGTTGCTGTTGGATTCGGCGCCTGTTCCTGGCCATCGGCCAAATCAATCGTATACCCAATCCCCCCATGCATCTTCCCCTGAGAAGAAGCGACGACTTGCCCAGAAGAGCGGAAGCGATACGGAGGACGAAGATGACCACCCCCTCCTCGGGGAAGTGACAGCACAAGACCCCGAGTCAGCAAATGTATCAGCCCTTCCCACCCCAAACCGATCAGCGAGTCCAGACCTCGAGATTGATGAACGCGAGGAAGGGCGCATAATCGGCTTTTCTCATCCGTTGGACGATTGGAGGAAAAATATTGCGGAAGGAGACGTGGTTAGCAAGGCGGTGGAAGACATGGGTTACGTGATCCGAGAGATCATCAACCGACCGTTCGCAGAGCGTCGGCACGGGGAGATGATAGAATGCATGCGGGAGATGAGAGAAACGTGTCTGAGGGAGGACGAGATTGATGAATGGAATGGGTGCGTGGGGAGCGGTAAAACGGCCCAACTCTGGACCCCGCTAATAATTGGGGTGCTTCATAGGTTTATGATGGACTTGAGGGAAGAGTGCCTAGAAACGGACGGGGGCGGCAATAACGCATTTTGGAAGGAGGTGTGCGCGGACGGTCGCACTTTGAGCCTGATAAGCAAGACCGAAGCGGCCAACGCGGGAGGCAAGAGCAGGATATCAGAGTCGGTGGCGTCAGAGGTGGGTTATAAAAGACCATATGTCCGTTTATTATTGATTAGAAAGTTTGTTACAGTTCGTTATAATCAAGTAATCCATTTGAAATTAAAATGTATTGACGCTCGCTACCGAATTGCGTCACCACCATCTAGAACTCGTAGAGTTTGTATGTGATGTCACTTTCGTTCTGGACTAGTCGATCACAAACGGTCAACTAGAACCAGAGCACTATAATCTCTTCCTTTCTCTTCTCTCTCTCTCCAACCATCCTTGCAGTAATTCCCTCTCCCCCTCTCTCTATCCCACAGCATCCGACAACGACCGGGAAGAGGCTTATGGCCGACCAGGATTTCTTCTCCACAAATGTCTCCGCCTCTAACCCGAAACCCGGACATACTCCAGAGTCGACCGACTCGTTCGCAAAGGCTATCCAGTCTAGGTTCAGTTCATCATCTCTTATCCTTCCCCCTTCTCTACATCTCCCATCAACGAGCGGTTCCAAGAAAAAACCAAACAAACATGGTTTCTCTCTCTCAATGCCCGCACCGGCTCTCTCTCTCCCCACTCCCGTCCCTGTAGCATCATCATCAGCATCATCATCGACAATACCCACGCATTCACCCTCTTCATCTCAACTTCTCTGCTCCTCTCATCCCCCTTCTGACCTCGACCAATTCATCAACGACCCCGAATGTCTCATTCTTGACATTCGCTCTCATGCTGCTTTTACTACCTCTCGTCTCGCCAACGCTCTATCACTCTCCGTACCCTCGACGCTACTCAAACGGCCCCTCTACTCCCTCGAAAAGCTGACCCTCATGCTTTCTTCCAAGTCAGCTCGAACAAGATTTTCTGCCTGGGCTGAGGCATCATCCATCCTCGTCTACGATGCCGACTCATTCCACATCCCAGAAGGTTCAAATCTTTACGGATTGCTGAAAAAGTTACGGAGTGAGGGGTATCCATCAGAAAAGCATCTAGCCTGGCTTAAAGGTGGCTTCATTTCTGTCTGGAGGGAGCGAAAAAATCTAGTTGTCTCCGGTCCTGACAAAGCACAGGTCGAAGAGGATGAAGAAGAAGAAGACACCCTCGAGCCATTGTCCCCTTCCCAATCTACCGGGCTTTTGAGGACCAGTGCATTGCCATCGTCCGCCTTCAACCTCTCCTCGACCACTTTTCACCGCCCCTCCCGTGCTCCTCAGCATTCTCCGACTCAACCCACTTCATTGCTTCCCCCCGCCCGTATCCACTCGTCCACAGCCAAATCCGCTCCACAGTCTCCACCGCCGCAATCACAGGCTGTTGCATTTAACCCTTTCTACGATACTGTTCGCCAGAACCTTGAGTTACCACAAGGCATCCCGGAACGCATACCTCTCACGTTACCGGCATCTGTTCGTGAACGGATCGCGGATCTGCCATTCCGGTGGCTACGTCATATCGCCCGCAGGGCTGCTCCGGCCTCCAGAGACTACACTCCTCTGGAATGCTCTGCTGAAAATACCGAGGGAGATACTTCGTCGTCTTCGTTATGTTCGTCGTCGTCGTCAGCCGGCGACTCGGATGCGGGCACGACTCCCCCTCTGTCTTCTTCAGATGCTGCTCGGCCACACCAGAACCTCGTCGAGGAGGGAACCGAGGCTCTCGCCATGCAGTTCTACCGTATCGAACTTGGGGAGCAGCGGAGGCTCATGGGTGTCATGCAACATCACTCGAGTGAGTCTGGTCGTGTGTTGACCTCGAGTTCGGGCAGTCCTTCGTCGGAGGAGAATTTCGAAGCACCGGTGCCTCGAGTGCGCCATCCTAAGTGCAGGTTAAACCGCACGGAGGTCTCATTCCCGTACAGTATTACCGCAGGTGTTGAGAAAGGTGCCAAGAACAGGTAATGTCATCTCCACCTCACATTCGATGTCGACGGGATGATTGACGCTTCCGACCCGACCCCAGATATCGGAACATTTGGCCGTTCGAGCACGCCAGAGTTCGTCTCCTCCGGAGTTCTTCCGACGACTACATCAACGCGAGCTTCGTTCAACCGCTCGGAACCTACAAGCGGTACATCGCCACCCAGGGTCCTCTGGAAGCCACTTTGTCCGACTTTTGGACGTACGTAGATCACCAACTCGATTGTAACCGCGGGTTACTGATGGCCAATTATTCTCCCATAGGCTCGTTTGGGAACAGAACGTCCATGTGATCATCATGCTGACGCGGGAAGTGGAAGGAATGCATGTGAAGTGTTGCAACTACTGGGACTCGGGCCAGTATGGCCCATTCTTGCTACAAATGGTTCGGACGACGGAGATTGCGGGCGAAAGGCAGTCACGTCAGACCCAACCGACCGAGTTCTCGTGGAATTCAGGACCTTCCTCTCCTCCTCCTCCTGGGTCCAAGAATCCAACAATTACGCGTAGACTCGAGCTCAGCAATAAGGACTTCCCATCGGCTGGCACCCGAAATATTGTCCAGATGCAGTACTTGGAATGGCCAGATCTCAACGTCCCCGATGACCCAAGGGGTATCCTCAACCTTGTCACCAACCTTCAGCAAGAGGTCGATTCGATTCCCGTAGACAAGCCCACTGTCGACAACCTTCGCCCTGATGAGGCGGACCCCCACACGGGCATCGTAAAGCAGGGCCTAGACCATCCACCCGTCCTCCTTCATTGTTCCGCTGGGGTGGGTCGTACCGGAGGTTTCATCGCTATCGATGCAATTCTTGATGGGGTTCGACGAGAGATTAGGAAGGGGAGGGCTGCCGTGTTGCGGAGGAAGGAAGAGAGGAGGAACCGTGAAACCCACGAATCGTCCGAGTCTCCCTACGGTATCGAAAAGGACGTTGAGATGAGCGACTCGAAGCCATCTCCTCCTCGAGAGAGTATGGTGCTGGACGATCCCACTGACGCAAACGCAATCAGGACAGCCGACTGTCCCCTCGTCATGCCAATTCACGGTACGCCCCATGGCTCCGGAGAGTTGCGTTTCCACGTTCAGGTCGCTGGGTGGGCCCGCGAAGACGGTAGCAGTGGTAGCGGTGGGGAACGGGATCAATCAAGTGGAGACCTGTCGAGCCAGAGGAATTCACCATCTCCTTCCGAGCATATGGACATCGACGAGAACGAGCACACTCGGTCGAAACCTAGGAGGCAGAAGCTAGAACAGAGTCCCCCCTGGACAAGTGCGAGACGAGAATTGAAGGAGTGGCCTACAAGCGATGATTCCGATAGATCCAGTCACCTCGCGCGACCACATGCCAAGAGAATGCTTTCTAACGAGAGTGACGTACATCAAGCCCACTCTGACCGATCTTCCTCCTCTGGCGATTATCGCCACGCCTTCGCCTCTGGATCCGCCACTGGGTCGAGCTCTGGTAGCGATCTCAACCTCGCCACCAGCATCCGCAAGTCTGTGGTGACACAACAGTCGGAGAGTCAGATGGCCAACACTTCGACCAGTGGAGCGCGGAAGTTGTCGCCACCAGCATCGATAGGCTCCTTAGATTCGAACTATCGGACGAGGATGACAAGCACACCTGGAACACTATCGTCGTCTCCGGCACCCCCACCTCCCTCGACCTACCCATCACCGTCTCCCAAGCGCCCTTACCAGCGTCACCGCCAAAGTGACGAGGTCACGGGGCGGCTCTCGTCTCCCCTTGCCTCTTCTGAAGATTATAGCACTGGCGGCTTGTCTACGTTCGGCCTCGCAAACCAGGGTGGAACTACGGCGGTTTCCTCGCTTCCTTCGTCTCATAAGCGTACAAGTGATGAAGGGTCGGCGTCGGCGAAAGACCGTCAGCATTCGTCGAGGGCTTCTTCTGAACGGGAATGCGGTATCCGTCACAACGTCGACAATGTATCCAGATCCCCACCATCTGAGGCAATCGAAAACACTCACTCTCGACCATTCGATTACGCGGACCCTCGAGCTATGTTCGTCGACGATGAAACCCCTCCTCTATTGTCTACGTTCGGGGATCCGATCAGGCGAATCCTCGAAGATATGCGAGAACAGCGAATGAGCCTATGTCAGAGCCTCCGACAATACGTGTTCGTGCACAGGGCCATCATCGAGGGATCCTTGATGATCGTGGATGAGGAGAAGGAAAGGGAGAAGGAGGCAAAGTATGTCCGGCAATACGAGGACCCCCATGTCCCTCCAAAGAGACCCAGTCTGTCGGAGATCAGGCACACCATGAGTTTCACGGAGAAAGCTACCGCACCCAAAGACACGCCAGCGATGCAACCCGTCCAGTTCATCTCCAACCCCCTGTTAACTGCTACTTCCTCAGTCTCCATCTCTTCTGATCACTCGATGGGATTCTTTGCGCCAGTCCGTAACGCCAAGAGGAACGCCAGCCCGACAGAGCTGATGAAGGAAGACACTACCTGTGACTCGGACCTATCGAAGCGGCCTGGTACGAAACGACGGCACACCGAGGACGTCAAGGAGAGGCCCACACGAGTTGGGGGGTTAGTGTCTCCGGTCCGAGCGACGACTTCTTTCCCCCATTCTGCCTCGCATCACCATTCGTCGGCAAGGTGAAGTGAAGGGGTCCCTCCGTCGAAAGTGGGATTCTTTGAGGTCTGTATCACGGTGAAGTCGTTTTCCCCTGGTCAGGATGATGAGGGTTGTGTACTAACGATTTTCACCCCCCGTCGTACGCCCATCGCTATCTGATGATGGTATTGACAGTTGTTTGTGTCTTGCTCCCATCTTTTACGTTCCAGGACATGTCCCGCGGATCTTCTCGTCCAAATTTTCAAGGCATTAATGAATGGGGTTGATGGGGGTAGTACGGGATTGTCTTTGTAATGGACCGAATCGACCACTGCTTATACTCTATTACTTCCGGTCTTATGCTGTTTCCTCTTCTTTCCGCCTTGCATTTTCTAGCAGTGCCCCTTAGGGGACTACGATTTGAAGACGTTGTCGATTACCTGTCCTGTTTAGTACATGATGGCGCTAGGCGCACCGAATACGACAGTTTTTGCAATGAATATTTATCTCAGGTCACTGGAGACGTTCGGGCCGCCTCCTTGGTCACAGTTACGCCTTCTCGTAATCCAAGCGCTTCAGAGGAACATTGTATTCTACTGCGGTGGCACGTACGGCTGAACGAGCATCTGACTAAAGTCTTTTAGCTTCTGGGGACCACGGACCTCCTCCGTGAGTAAAGGGAGTTGGACAATATGGAAAAATTCATCGTAGAGGTCATGGGCTTCGTTCAAGTACTTCTGCTGCATCTTGTGGCGAACGTTACAGTGCTCGCAGTCGGATGCTGAAGCGCCCTCTTGATAAGCGAATCGCTTAACTAGACTGGCGGAAAATACTCACTCGACTTCGGGAATAAGAGTTGATTAACGACGATATTGTGAGTGTCAATTTCGTATGCGGTGAGCTCTTGGATGAGACGCTCGGTCTCATACAAGGACAAGAACTCAGATATGCAGACACACACGAATGTGGTCTTCTCCTAGAGAAAGAACGGATTTTACAGGGCGATGTCAGGCTGCCGCCGCATGTCACCGACAATGAATGGGGTACGAACGGGATCTTTGAACTGGCTGTTGACTTCCGTAATCACCTCACGCATGGATTCTAATTTGGCGAACATATCGTCGGTGCCATCCACTTGGCCTCCCATCAAACTGGACATCTTTAGATCGGTGAATGGGTATTGAGTGTAATGTGAAACGTTCTGAAGCGTGTCTTTCTCACCTGGTTAATCATTGGACCCAGGCGGCCGCTCAGGGTCGAGAGTTTCCCTAGCGCCTTTTCGAGAACTGTGGGGAAAGACAGGAAACGGAGGGTATGTCCGGTCGGGGCGGTATCGAAGATGATCACAGAGTATTCCATTGACTTGACGTGCCTAGGAACTTCGTCGATTATGACCCGACGGTCAAGAGTCAGGGATTTGTAAAAAGACCGACTTCATGATTTCCGCGAAGCTCATGGCCTCATCCACACCAGGGATCGCGAAAGCAAGATCTTGCATCATGCTGCCCATCATGCCGTTAGATTCGGCTGTAAATGGTGGATCTCGTGTTAGAACAGGGTGTATGCAGGACCTTGGGCCAAATAAACCGTACACTGTTCAACCATCTCTTGGATAGCACTCGAAGGGTCGATCTCCATGGCAAAAAGATTCTCAAACCCATTGACTTTGGTGGCATCCTTCGAAAACTTCTGACCAAAGGCATCGGAAAGATTGTGAGCTGGGTCGGTCGACTGTTGGGGCCATCGTTAGAAGTGGAATCTTTTGCCAGGGAGGGAAGCACAGACGATCAACAGAACCGATTCACGATATTGAGCGAGTTGTATAGCAAGGGAACAAGACGTAGTTGTCTTGCCAACACCACCCTTACCACCTAGAGAATGCGAAATGACCGAGGGTCAGGTTGGCTATCCACGGATCGCATCGCAGGGAACAAACCGCAGAAGATCCACTTTAAAGTCTTCTGGTCGAGGATGTTCTGTAAGGTCGGTGGGAGTGCAACGATTTCATCGGTCATGATCGCGGTAGCAGGTCAAAGTCGGGACTTATGTCTGATACCATCATCTCCTTCAGAGGTAGATCTCCTCCTGATACTCGTCTGTCGCGGAATTGCGAAACAAAGCTGACGTATGCCCACAAAAAGCACTCTTGCTCGTGAACGAACAACGCAACACATATGGCCTGCGGTATAACGATTACACACGATACCGGTACGCATCTGTCGACCCTCCAAGACAACTACACCGGCTAAAGTGATTCAGAAAACACTGCACGAATAGGACACACAGACTCAGATCTTCTCTAAAGATCACCCATGGAAAGGGCAGAGAATTCAAAAAATTGGCCTCAATCACACCCGAGATCGTGAATAATGGCCAGTGAGCATCCATAGTCGTTCCACTCCGTAAATTCTGTCGTATTCACATCCTTCCAGTCTACAATTACTTTTATTTGAAGCAGAGCGCGCTTGGGCGCATTCACAGGAGTTGACTACCCAATCTTTGGATCCAGCGAAAGCGGACAAACGATCTGCCCTCCGACACAGCGCCACTAGCCGCTTCTGGCGCGCGATTAACTGGTCGACACGGTTACTCTCCCTCGCACAATCCCTTTATGCCTCCAAACGTCTGTCCGCTGGAAATCTCCTCGAATTCACGATATATACCCTCATTCTCAACGGGCGATTCCTTCGCTCGAGGGAAGAGCAGTTGCAGGACGCACTCTCTCAGCTGTGCATCGCCAGGTATCTACTGGACAACCTCTTCGCCCAGGCAACCAGCAGTCGCGATCAGGCGTTAGCCACTTTGTTCATCGACGAAATTGGCCCGGAGATCAGATATTGTGCTCATCAACTTGGGAACAAGAAGGCCTATGATGTGGATGGTATCGTCCAAGAACTCTCCGCGGTTCACAAAGACAAGCTTGTGGAGGACTGTGACGATATCTTGTCCGCGCTGAGGGGAGAAACTCACAGCGGAACCCAGAATTCGCTCAAGCAAAAACTTGATACCCTCATGTGGGAAGGGAAACCGGTCCCAATCAGAAACCCGGAGCTAGTCGACGCTCTCCTCAGGGTGCAGGAAGCCGAAGCGAGACTTGCGGCTACGAAGAAATCTTCTGGAGGTGACAAGGCGCAGTCGGGTAGCAACACTACGAAGCGCAGCGTGGGAGCCTACGATGCCGTCTTATCAGCTCTGAGCGATTCTGAAGAGGTCGCACGGAAACGGACTGAAACCCAACAGGTCGGCGTGTACATATCTCCCCTATTTGCGCGTGGCTCATGAATCTTGGATCACTCAGCTAAGCGAATCAACTACATTGGTCGGCATCGGCGGTCGAGATATCGAGTTCGTACACGCCTTTATCGTCTATCAACTGCTCGCCAGAAGAACCGAGCGCGATCACTTGCTGATCAACGCTCTTTTATTCTCTCATCAACCCCGCGTCCCGCGTTCATCCCTTGAGAAGGAACAGATTGATGGCCGGCTCTTCCCGGCTGTCGTGAAGCTGCTCGACACGGTGCTTCAGAACCTAACCCAAATGCGGACCCTGAGCGTTGTTGATGAAAGTCCGGACCTCGCCTCGGGTATGGATGCGAGAATATCTTTTACGAAATCAAGAAGGTGATCCTCCTACTTATTTCATGACTGCAATTGGCAATTGACTGACGGCATCCAGATGCTTCTTCCTCGCACGCTGTTACGCGCCCCTGAGGAGGTATGCTGAGGCGTTGACTTTGGTCCAACGATCACAACTCCATCTTCGAGAGGCACGGTCGATCATGTCTACTACCCTTGGAGGCGGCCCTGAATTAATACCGGCGATCTCGTTTTATCCATTGGCGGATTCGGACTATGATAAGTTGGATGAAGAGGTATCACGGGCCAGCTCGGAGCTGAAAAGAGACTGGTTCACTTTCAATGGTGGTTCTCCCACGCCTGACAACGGGTCCCACAAAAAGCCGCTCTTCTTTGACATCGCGCTCAATTATGTAGAGTTGGACATGGATCGGCTGCAACAACGAGCCGGAAAGAAACCTCCGCCGACACCTGTTCCCATCAAGATCTTACAGCCACAACCTCAAATTCCACAGGCACAAAAGGGGCTCACTGTAAAAGCAAAGGCGGAGGAGATCACAAGCCCGGCCACCCTGGAGCCTAAGGTCGAGACCTCGCATGGGGGGTTAAGCAGTTTGTTGGGTGGGTGGTGGGGACGCAAGTAAAGTTTCCACAACTCTATCTAGAACTTGAGAATAAAGCACTCTCATCCATACGCTGAGGTCGTCGTGATCCCCGGGCACTTCTGCCATGTGGACAAAATCAAAACCCGGTTCCCTAGCGCCACTACGAGACCGCTTACTAAGTAAACGAACGTGCGGCCGCCCACAGGAAGATTGTGTGAAATCGCGCTGGAAAAACGTGGTGATAGCTAATTTTATTGTACCCTCGCACGCTTTTGTCCTCAAGTTGTCGGACCCACAGCCCTGCGATCGAGGACTACCCATGAATTGGTGTCTAGGGCTGATTTGCGATCGCGGGGTGATTGCGGTGTTGAAAGGACGGCCCTCGAATGCGACCGGTGATCCGACAGCCAGCGGTTGGGGACTCATGTGGTGAGTGCGGAGGGCGCACCGGACCTGTTCGGACGTGGATCAGTGAGGGATCTGGGGAGGCGATCTGAAGGTCTGGGTGTGACATGGGCGTGCAGGAACAGATCTTCAGCCAGATGCTGTACGTTTTAGCGGCTTACGTTTTATATTTACAGCCTCTGATCTTTCATGAATCTTTACCATTGCGCTTGTCTGATCTGAAAGGCCGCGATAAGTAAAACCCCCGAAGTCGGAGGCAAGTGAAAAGGCTGCGGACGAAATATGAATTCGGAATACAATAGTGGCTACGGAACCAGCGGCGAGAGGTTTTATAGATGAGTATCGTAAAAGGGTTTCCACTGGATGTGTCGAATGAATGAAAGCTTAGTGGTAGATGCACGCATTCAAAGCGTAATAGAGCAAGTTTTCCAGGGTGTCCATGATTCTCACTTTGTCGTCATATCAGTTTCCCTTAATCTTGGTGATTGTGCCATCATCCATCTGCCTCCGCCCTGTTAGAGTCCCAATGTCATTTCCGTCGTCCCCGGGCTTCCACTTGGAACCAGGCTTGCCTCGACGCGGTGTCTGGGGTGGCATGACGTACTGTGGTTGGGGTATTGGTACGGGTGCGGAGTGTGGTGCATGGTAGTGTTTCGATCGATAGAATGTAAACAGAGAGTTAATGAAGAGCGTGAAAATTGCGAGGGAGACCACGGAGAAGAACTAGAAAGAATCTGTTTAGAGAGTTTCGCGAATGGACTGGAGTATCATAAGAGTGCTCACGAATGTCTTCCAGCTGATGTTCTCCACGAATGCATTCACAATCTCAGCCAACAGTTGGGCGCCGATCCTCGCTCGACCGATTTTCGATGGGTCTCGATTCATACACGTTTCCCACTCCCCGCAAGGCTGGAACATGTGAGGTACAATATTTCCTTCACAGAAGTTGTTCTTGTACAACACAGAACAGGCTTTGATCTCCTGCACGATGTCTTGGATGCAAGTCAATATAGCTGGTGTAGCACATCGAAGGGGATCGTCGCACCCATGGAATGTTCCAATATTCTCTGCTGTACATCCCTCTGAACGGTGAGGATAAACTGTAGCAGTAGCCACAGGAACACCACGCATAACGAGGTATTGAAGAACACCTGGAGATATCTATGAATAACGCGTCAGCAACACAACCATGGATTTTACCGGAGTACCGACCCCGAAAGCGTGTAAGGAAGGTCTGGTTTGACCGTAAGAGCACTTGGAGTCAGGTTGAGCGTGTAGTGGTTATTCGTCGTCATCGGCTTGGCGGGCTTTATCACCCGACTTTCGCGATCGCTCTGTTCTTCATCTTCGCTGTTTACACTCTCCTCGTCGGCGTCATCTGCGTCTACATCGCGTCGTTTTAACGCGGCATTCCTGTAGCGAGATCTAGACATCCTTCGAATGCCACTCAGGGCTACAACCCTTGATTCCTCCTCTGGCTTGGAGGGGGAATCATCCCGCACCTGTTGCTGGGCTTTGAAGATATTTGGGCTGACCTCGCTCATGTCAACATCGAATATCTCGGGGTTTTTTACATGAGGGGGTGGTGGCTGCCAGTGGGGCGGAAAGGGTGTGTGTGGTCCGGCTGCTGGAAAGAGGTAGGGTTCGCTTGTGGGAATGAAAGAGCGTTCTGAAGCGGTATCCTGAGGGGGAAAGAGTGATGGTTGAGGGCTTGCTTCATCGTAATTGCCTGCGGCGAGGAGTGTTCAGATGAATTTGAACGGAGAGAGGCAGCGCGTCATACGTTTTTGGGGAGCATGGAACGAATCATCCGCAACCCATGCGGGCTTAATGTTGGGCGACGCTCTGTTGGTGAACTCAAAGTCCATCGGAACAGCGGTGGATCTGTTCGATATCTGCCTGCGCTTTTGCTCGACGTTGAACATTACGAAGGTAAGAGACGCGTTCAGGTCACGTGTGGCGGAGCACTCTTCATCCACTTTCCTCCACCACGCGTCGCTGGACATGGCTGCTGCGGGACTGAGATTACTACGGTCATTGAAGCCACGTCCTGTTTCCTATCGTGGCTTTCATAGTAGCGGCGATTCAGGCTGGCAAGGGTCGTCCGGGAACCTCATTCCGATGGTGATCGAGCAGACGGTGAGCTGCAACACGGCCTGTATTGTTTCAGAATTATGAATAGAGCTGAAAAACGACGTAAGGGCAGGGGTGAAAGAAGCTATGACATTTATTCTAGACTTTTGCGGGAGCGTGTTATCATGCTTTATGGGCCGGTGCGTCGTGTTCGTCGGACGCAGAACGGGATCCTCATGCGTATAGGTATGGTGCGTCAGATTCGGGATGCCGATTCCGCAAGTATTGTGTCGCAGCTGCTATTCTTGGAAGCCGAGGAAGCGTCGAAACCTATTCACTTGTACATAAACTCTCCAGGTGCGGGTTTAAGTGTATGTGGTTCCCGTTTACACCAAACGATCTAGTCTGTTGCTGGTAGGCGGCAGCGTGACTGCAGGGTTGGCGATCTACGACACGGTGAGTTCCTGGAAGATGGTTGGAGAACGTGCAAATAAGCTGATGTGGGGGGCAGATGCAGGTTTGAATTGACCCTAATGTCCGAGTGTGCGGGTACATTGAATCGAATTTGTGACACAGTACGTCAATTCGCCCATTCACACGTACTGCGTTGGCCAAGCGTGTTCAATGGGATCATTACTGCTTGCTGCAGGTGAGTGCAGAGGAGATGAGGCAGACGGATAATAGTGGACTCAAAATAAGTATACAGGGGAGAGGGGGAAAAGACATTGTCTGCCAAACGCGAGCATCATGATTCATCGTACGTAATACATATCCGGATCCGAGACGGAACTTTGAATACTCCTTACAGAGCCATCGGGAGGAGCGTCAGGTCAAGCATCCGATATCGCAATCCACGCCAAAGAGATTCTGCGTGTTCGTCACCTTCTCACGGACATCTATCAAAAGCACTGCAGCAGACCGGGAGAGTCCCGAGAAGCCGGTCTACTACGCTTTGGTATGTCATCAGCAACCATCTACAGCTAAACGCTCAACACGGAAATCCTAAATTCAGAGACGGCGCTCGAACGAGACTACTTCATGACAGGCATGTCAAATCCTCCCCTTTGTTTGATCCCGTTCTCACCTCCTCGCGTCTCACCCTGACAGCCAACGAAGCTTTGTCGTTCGGCATCGTTGACAGCATTCTGGAGAAGCGGCCGTGAAAGGCGAGGGAAAGGGGGATAAAAGAAAAGAAAAAGCTTCCACTGTTTCGGAGAACCCATGCCCAGATAATTAAATCATCCTTTTGCTCTGTCACTTTGGCTGAAGTTTTCGACTAGACTATATATGGATCACCACGTAACTCTTCCCAATTTAGTCCGTCTTTGACTCACACGACACTTTCCCATTATGTGACGTGTGACGGGTGACCGCGTGCCTTGGTTTGGGTTTTGAATTACACAGATGACGCCTAGCTTTCATCAAAAGTTCTTCGGGTCCTGACACAGGAGACCAATGGCGCTCAGCGCCTATTCTAAACCGATATCTCCATGGTTCATCTTTTCCCTGTATTTCTCTCTTTTCCTATTCAATCCGAGCGAACTCAATTGTGATAATAATTATTTTTAGGGGGATTTACCTTATCAGTCCCGGTGTCTAAATCTGTTGCCCCCCAAACATGTCATGTTATGCGCATGCCCCATTGTAGTTGCGCTTCCATATATGATCGGTTGCAATTTCCGACGGATCGTAATCTTCACTCAGAGGCGTGTCGTTGCTGTCATGTGGAATTGGTCTAGTCCTTCCAGAATACGTCCAAGTCTCGCCCATCCGATTCGGCCCCTCGGCGCTCTCCCCGCCCTCCATCTCCGTCGCCTCCCGTAACACCCCACGCAGTCTTCGACACCGCACTTGCAAGGGAAAACGGTATATGCCGCCGTATGGGCGCCGGCCCGGAACTCAGGTCATTTCTTCCCGGTCGCCTCTGCCGCCCCTCGTTCTTCTTCCTTTTTCTGTAACGGTCCCGTCGATAAATATTGCCCGCCCCATACCCGCACAGATACGATATATGTACCTTTTGCTTCTGTCTCAAGATCTCTGCGTCCCTGTGCGTAGAGCAAGCGATGTATCCGATACTCGTGCCAATCGCGATCTAAGATCAAAGAAAGACTTACGCTTCCTTTCGTTTCGCCAATGAGGCACCACTCTCTTTGGATTTCTTCTGAGCTGCCACCTTCTTCTGTGCCTTGAGGCGATCTTGCTCTCGTTGGTTACCGCCTGTAAAGTACCATATCGTCAATATCGAGCGATCGGTGGGGACACAAGCCTATCGCCCTCACGAGTCATTCTGAAGGACGATGTAGTTTAGTGTCAAAGGAATCGGCCACGTTGCAACTTCCGGAGCTCAAAGCCGTGGGGTGATTTTCCAAATTTGTAAATCAAACAAGCTTCCCCCGAGGTGTCACAACAAACGCAACACATCGACTCCGTTGGCCGCAACAGGCCGCAACCGACAACGCTGGTAATTTCATCCCCATTCATGGATCATTGTTCTCGCCCTCACCACATTTCTAGCGACCGCCGTTCCACCACTGCCAACCAATATGACAAAATATATACGTTCTTTCTGTCCCTCGAGCTAAAAGCCCAAACATCCGCGACTTTTCCGGTCTACGGTACTTTTTTCCCTCGTTTCACAGCCCTGAAGGCCCGGCAGCTGCATCAGGGTTAGATCCATGAATACGTGAATCTTGGCCAGGGACCAATACGGAATGGCCCCACGTGCGCTTCTTTCAGAGTGATGGACGGAATCTGTGAATGTCAGATCTCGCATCGGAGATCTAATACATATCCCTGGAATATCAAATTTCTGGCGGCTGATCTCCGACAGTTTTCTTCTTATACTTACTAACACCATCTTCTCCGCTCTTTCGCTCTTTTCCCCTTCTCCCCCCTACGCGCTCCCTTCCGACCTCCCCCCTCCCCATTCCCCTCTTTCCTCTCCTTCTCCATCCTCTCGCTCGTGCTTAGACTTCATTTCTCGTTCGGTAGTTATGTCTTCTCGACATACGCCACGCCAGTCCGAACGTGATCTTCGTGTTCACGATTCAAGGCCGCCTCCAAACCATGTCCACCCTCACCTGAACGGTACCTCCCAGCCGCCACTCAACACGTCATCGATACCCCCCCAGCCAAGGAGTCATGCTTCACCAGCAGTTTCTGCCAACGGAGCTGCCCCCATTTCGAATGTTCAAAAGCTCGCGCAAGCGAATGAGCAGACGTGGTTACTGATTGGTTCGGATATTTCTTTAATTCGTTCCCCCACCGGAGGATAAGCGTCTGACGGTTCCTCGTTACACCATCAAACAGGTAGAGTAGCCGAGCAGATGGGCAACGTGGAGCATGCCCTGTCCGCTTATGAAAATGCGTTGCGTCACAACCCAAATTCATTACCTGGTCTGATTCAAGTTGCTGGCATCGCCCGGATCAAAGAAGATTATCAAAAGGTTGGTAGCAACCCCCTCGGTCCGACGATTCCGTGCCGATCATTTTCTTGGTACTTATGTAATCATTCACCCAGGCGATCGATTACTTCCAGCGTGTGGTTGAGTTGCAGAACGACAACGGTGAAGTGTGGAGCTCCCTCGGTTCGTTCGTTTCTCCCTTCATCAAGTGCCTGTGTACGAATAACCCGCCTTTCATAGGTCACTGTTATCTCATGCGCGATGATCTGCAAAGAGCATACTCCGCTTATCAACAGGCTCTCTACTTGCTTCCGTCTCCCAAGGTACGAATCAATTGAATTCGTTCTCACCGCCTCTTACCTTATGAAACATCTCTTTGCAGGATGATCCCAAGTTGTGGTACGGTATTGGGATTCTCTACGATCGTTACGGATCCTTGGACCACGCTGAGGAAGCCTTTGCTTCGGTCCTCCGGATGAATAAAGGTATGCGTGTCCTTTACACGACAAATGTAACCGTACCGATCCAACCTTTGCAGATTTAGACTTCGACAAGTCCAATGAAATTCTCTTCCGACTGGGCATAATCTATAAGCAGCGCAGCAAGTACAAAGAATCTCTCAGCTGCTTTGAGAAGATTCTCCAAAGCCCCCCAAATCCCCTCGCCCACGCGGACATCTGGTTCCAGATTGGACACGTGCACGAGCAACAGAATGATGTACGTTTATTGGTCACCCCCATCCAATTCCAGCTTAGCGCCTTTTTCGTAGCTTGTAAACGCTAAGATGGCCTACGAACGGGTCGTAGCCGATAACCCAAATCATGCCAAAGTCCTCCAACAGCTAGGTTGGCTTTACCATCAGGACGGATCTACGTTTCAAAACCAGGAGACTGCGGTTACTTACCTCACCAGGAGTCTCGAGGCCGGTTCGTAGTTTTAATTATCTTAGCCCCACCATCCCCTTACATCAATCACACGTTCTAGACCCACATGATGCCCAGAGCTGGTACCTCCTTGGTCGTGCCTATATGGCCGGTCAAAAATACAACAAGGCCTATGAGGCCTATCAGCAGGCCGTATACCGTGATGGTCGTAACCCCACTTTCTGGTGTTCTATCGGTGTTCTGTACTTCCAGATCAACCAGTACAGGGACGCTTTGGACGCTTACTCGCGAGCTATCCGCATCAACCCCTACATCTCGGAGGTTTGGTTTGACCTTGGGAGTTTGTACGAGAGCTGCAACAACCAGATTTCCGACGCCATTGACGCCTATGCTCGAGCTGCGGAGTTGGATCCCAGGAATACAGCGATCACTCAACGGTTGGAGCTACTGAAGCAGGCACAAGCAACAGGTGCACAGCTTCCCGCAGCACCGGGTCCGCAGGATGTACATCCAACTGCTTACGCCAACACTGTTGTACAACCGCCCGGCCTAACCGGGCCTCCTCTGCTTCTCCAAGGCAGTAATGCTAACCGTGTCCCGCCCAGAGGTGATCTGCGAAACGGCGATTCTAGCCTACCCCTCCCTCCTCCACCCAACACCGTTGGTCCAGGGCGTCCCACTTCCCCGAGACCTTTCCGAGGGGGTCCGCCTCCACCGGTGATTGTTGATGAGAGCCGACACAACCAATCGAGGCTCGCGCCGATGGATATCGATCGCCCTCCCGCTCATAACCGTGACCCCCCGTCGTTATACCCCTCCAGCCGCGGCCCCTCTACTAACAGACATTCGAGCATCTTATTACACCAGCCCGTACCTCAGCCCCCTCCCTCGGATGGTCGCAATGGACACCCCCACGGTCATGACCCCCACTTCCCCTCTCGGCAGATCCGACCCCCATCGACGTCGACTTCCCCTGTTCCACGTGGCCACACTCCTAGAACATCCTCCTACTCCAACCACCCCTCCCAACGTCCGCCTCCTCCCGGTCTCAGTCATCCTCCGAGGTCCCCACGACCTTATCCCGCGGAGGTTGCCGATCGAGACAGTCGACGTGACGATCGAGATTGGGATCGTGAACGGCGCGGCAGACATTTGCAAGAGTATCCCGCCCCTCCCCCTCATCAGATGTTTGCCACTCGAGCCCACTCCCCTCCTTATCGTGGTCATAGCCCTGGTCCTCGTTCTGCTCGCGACTACAGTCCACCTCAACCATCCCCAAGGAATGCTCATCAGTCCGTTCCCGGCAGGTCGTACCCTTCCCCATGGACTGAGAGTAAACCCGCTGCGCCTCGTTCCCCACCTACTCAACCCCTCCCCGAGCCCCACCCGTCTAGGAGATACGATCCAAGGAATGACGGCCGAGATCCCAGGGAATTAAGGGATTACGATCCGATGGATACTCGCCCAGATCTTCGCAGCCGCCCTCCATCTCATCACGGTTCTCCTGAGAGCGTACGAAATACTCTTCGCCAGCCTCCTCCACTTCCTCCTACCTATCCTAAAAGATCTCCAAGCCCACACCTTCCATCTCACGCTGGTATGCAGATGTCGGAAAACCGTGGTCCCACTCGTCGTAGGGGTTCTCAGAGGGAGAAGGAACTTGAACCACATTATTCCCCGGGTTCTGCGGATGCCAAACGCGATCGCAAGAGGAAGAACCTCACTGGAACCCCAACGACCGGCATAAAGAGGAGGGACGAGGATATCATGTATGTTGACCGGCCACCAAACAACGGTCAACCCTCTTTCAGGGTTAACACCTACCCTACAAGGGGTGAGAGCCCTGAACCCCTCAGTTCAGGTGGTTCTGCTGTCCGTTCCGTCCACCAGTCTCCTACTGCTGCTCCCGTTCCACCGAAGCGTTATGTGGACGAAGACTACGATGAGGGTGTCGCCGAGGTATTAATGGACTTGGCCTCGTATCGCACTCATGTACCGTCCTCTCAGCCACTCCCTCCTCCGCCTGTGCAGGGCCCCAGTGGACGAGCTTCTCCTCGTCCGATGAACTCCCACCGGGGGTCCATCTCCTCGAATAGGGGTGATCGTGACTCTCCGGCACTCTCTACTGGATCCAATCAGAAGCGACCCTTAAGCCCCACGTCCGAGGACAATGGGAGTGGAGACTTGAAGCGACCCAAGGTCGACGGCCCGAAATTATCTCCCACGTCGAAGCAAACGCCGACCCCGTCCACGAGGCCATCACCCATCCCTTTCAGAACCCAACCTACATCCTCCTCCCCTGAAGTCCGTCAGTTGGACGCTAGTCATTACAGACAAGCGAGTCCACCTCCCCTTCCTGCCGTCCTTCCCCCACACCCTCGTCCGATCGGTAACGGGATGGCGTTGCCGCCCATTGCAACCATTTCGCCAACTTCATCGGTGTCTCCGGGTAGAGATGAAGACAGGATGGCTGTTGACAGGCCCCGTTCCACAACTCCACCTCCTTCGCGGGCTAAGATATCTGAGGTCATGAATAGACCAAATAAATCACCCACCCCAACCCCCATGGACAGAGAACACGCACATTAGTCTGATTCCGGCCAGCGCTCTTTCTTTTCCTCTTCTCTTATTATTGTTTCAGGTGTTTTCATGTGCATTGTTTTCCTCCTCTCACCACGCGTTCGTCGGCTCACGCCCCGCCCCTGTCCTCTCTCTTTCTCCTCTTCGTCAAATATATCTCACTTTCCCTGCCCTCTCTCAGATCCGTAGCAATAAGTCGCCCCAGGTCGTTGATGTATTTTTGAACCATGAATAATGAACAGTATGATATCTCTTTTGACAAGAGCGAGCGGGAGTGGGCCATCAGGCGTTTTCCGAAAAAGGGGAAGGCTGGTGGGAAAGGTTGTCGCCTCACCTCCTTGAGGAGCAGCACGCCTCCGGTCCAGCCATTCGGCCACTCTTCATATAACGCCTCACCCGCTCTCTCCCGAGCACACATTCTTTTGACCTATCTACCCAATCATATACGCGCGGACAGAATCATTAATCCATCAGCTAAAAAGGCGGTAGCCACGGACGAGTGGGATGAAGCCAGCAAGCAGGAATAATACCTCCACTCCAATTGTCATCACCGCCGCCCTCGACCTACGCCGAAAGCCGTCCCTATCTACCTCGGTGTCATCGTCCTCGAGGCGTTCTTCGACGTCTGAAGGCTCGGAATTCAAGAAATCCGACTTAGTGGCTGACAAGGACTCGATTGACAATTCGAAGCCACTTAACCAGGTCTATGCACCAGCTACGATGTCGAGAACCTCAATTAACGTGCACAAGAACGAACTCCCCGCTGCCACCGTATCATCCCTCCCAGAGGCAAGCAACCTTAGGGAGCTCACTTCCCCGACACCCTCGGGGGATTCCTCACCGACACAATTCACGAATCCTTTTACAACCCTCACAAGACCGGGAGACGAAGACCTCTTCGTCAAAGTTCAACCATCCCTGCCCGAAACGACAGGTGTCAAAGACCAACAATCTCAATTCGTTTTGCCGAGCCCTCCGCTAACGAGAGTAGGTACCAAGTCCACTCAGAAGTCCACGCCTTCGCGCCCAGGATCGGGACCACAGGAAAGTCAGAACATGGGGGATCAAGAAGAGGTTGATCTTGCGGATACTCAGAAATGGCAGGATTCACACGCAGGCGATCCAAACCTTAGCTTGGATCCCGAAGGTGGTTTGGAAGGGGGGGAGAATATGGACTTCACACGGAGGATGACGGCCATCCACCCGCTCAAGTTGGACATTCCTCCAAATTCGCACTCGCCACCCCTTTGGGAGATCATTGGGCCTCCAGAGGAGAATGACGTTCCCCATCGTACAACTAACGAAGCATTCGACACACAGCAGTACATTCCTCGCCTTCGGCTCTGCGACCATCCCTCACCCGTTCACATTTCTAGATCTTACAAAAGGTTGATACCCAAGTCTTCCTACTACTACGGACCCCCACCCCCCGATACGGCGTTTGGGACGGACCCAATAGGCCAGATAGGAATCCATCACCCCCGCGAGATCGTTCGGATAGAACGTGACTACTCTGGCGGCGAGATCATCCAATTTTCGGCAGTGTATCCACTGGAGTTTGAGGGAAGGGTATGTCCATGGACCTCGTGAGCCCAGTCCCCACAACCACTGATTTTAACGCGATTTATAGATAACGCCGACACAGTTCCTCGAGTCGGTAAACGCGATCAACGAAATCCTGATTTCTGCTCATAGTTTATCTCATTCGTGCCTGGATAACATGCTGGCATTTTTCACGTTGCAGTTGTCGCGACTGGTAACCACTACTCACTATGAAAAGGTATGTCCGCGGAGTAGGCAACACACTGCCTGGCGGATTCTAATCTCCGCGGGATTCGATGTCGCACAGGAGATGAGTCGGTTGCACCAGTTGATCAAGGATATAAACAAGACTACGTTCAATCCTGTGGGCCTGAACATCGTGTGGCCAAAGAACGTTGCCTTCATCTTTGTGAGCGACGTGTCACCTTTCGTCAATGCTACAGGACACTAACTTTACACCTTGCCAGTTGGAGATCGAATACTATGTATGCTCCTTTTCATCTTTATCTCTCTTGTCGTTTGAGCCGACACGGTTTGGACAGTGACCTAGCTTCGAGCAGTACGGGTGTTGATATTGTGTATAACCGTCATGAGGTCAGTACTTGGATCATACTTAAGAGGAGTGTCAATGGTAACCCAGGATCCGCTCGTCTACGTCACAGGAACTTCAGTGGGATCGAGAGTGCAGGGGTGATCGACTGACTGACATCTACATTTTTTTGACTTGGTTTTTCGTTTCCAACCTTTCCTCGTCCTCTTTCCTTCCGTGGCTTGTATCTTTATCGTGATTTATTTCCAAGGTAGTAACCTACAAGATTTTTCTTCTTATCTGGCTAATGTTCTGTATATGATTACCATTTAACCACGTTCGCCAATAGGCCTGAGCTGTAGCTTGCACCGGACCGGGATTCAAGTGGGTTCCAGTAGGGGACGCCTGAGCCCGGCGATGGATGGCCGAAAGAAATTAGTAATAAACAAGGATTATTTTGGGGGAATTTCTCTCTCACGCTCCTGACTGCCTGACTCCCACCCAGCCCGTTTCTCATATTAGGCGACGACGCGATATTGGACTTCTTGACCTTTTGCTCGGTTTCCATCCTTTTATCGCTTGTCGAACCCCTTCTGTTATTTTCGCCGGGCTGACTCTTGCCCCGACTATCACCTTCGAGCGTGAGATCCGTGGATTATCAATCCTACCCACTGTTATCCCCCCTACTCCCATAATCCCCTGCTCATACCCGTATTCCCAAACCTCCCCTTCACAGCAGCAGATGGAGTTCAACGCGAGTTCAATGCCCTTCTGGGACGTCTCTCAAACCCCAATGACCCTCTCCCAGATTGCAGACGACGACTTCCTCACCCTACTCCAGAAGCAATTTCCTACCGACGTCCAAATCCCTTTCGACCTCAGTTTTCCTGGTTACAACAACCCTACTGTTGTGAATCCGCAGAGTCTCTCGGATTATACGTTTCCGATCTCCCAGTCCACCCCACCGTCTAGTGACGGTGACAACAGTCCTGTTTCGACTACCAACGATAACGATGACCGCTCTCTCAAGCGCAAGGCCAGCGACGAGAGGATGGACGTGGAGCCGGCCTCAAAGACGGCTCACACCGGTACGTCAAGACCCACATCCTTCCCGCTGTTTTTTCTTGGGCGGCTGACACTTGACTCTCCTTTATCAGCCGCCCCATCAAGTACCACCGCATCCCCTGGAAACCCTACCAAGAAAACCAACACTCGCCGCAAGTCTGGAAATCCAACACAGGTACCCATTCAGTCTCGTTTCTCGTCACTCCTATCCTCATGCCATTGCCACTACAGGATGAGCTCCGACTGCTGAAACGCAAGGAGCAGAATAGGGCTGCTCAACGCGCATTCCGCGAGCGGAAGGAGAAGCACGTCAAAGACGTAGGATCAGTTCATTTGTTGTCGGAAACCCGTCACCTTACCTAAAGCCTACAGCTCGAGGACAAGGTTGCGGAACTGGAAATGAAGAACCAGCGAACCGAGTCCGAAAATGAGAACCTACGCGACCTCTTGTCCCGTTTGCAGGAGGAGAACGTGCAGCTCAAGAAGAAGCAGCAACAACAGGAACAACAATGTTCACCGCCCCAACCCTTCACATTCGCAATCTCAAAAGATTCCCCGGCTACCGTGGGAAACAACGTCAACACGCCCCTGCAAAAGGATTCGCCTTCAGCTTCATCTACAGTCTCATCCGCTCCTCCCCAAACCAACTTCTTCACCCCATTTACTGGGTCCGAATTTGATTTCGGCTCGTTGATCCCCTTCGACCCCGCTGTGTTGAACGCCCTCGATGATACATACACATCGCCGTCAACTTCTGACGACGTGATGAATCTCGACTTTGGGTTTGGAAAACCCAACCGACAGACGTTCAATATCCTGGCCAGCGACCCCGCCTACATGTCGTTCGCTGACCCATCACCGCCTGACTCAACCTCCGTGTCAACGCCGATGAACACCATAAATCCATTCGACTTCTCGGCGCTCGACCAATGGTCACGGTCCGGACCCCGGTCGAATAGCGGGGACACCATGCAAACGTTCGATGAATTGTTTGGCGGCAGTAGCCACTTCCTCTCCTCGTCTAGTGGCATTGACTTTGCTGAGCTGATGAAGAAGTCGCCTTCACTCGTGGCCTCAAGTCCAGTCTCTCGCACCAACAACAATGGTAACGGCAGCGGGACATCGAACGTGGACCCGCCGTTAACGTCATCATCGACAAACTCACCTGAGATACCGCATCACAAGAGTAGGGACGGCTGTCCCAAGACCAAGGAACAACTCTTGGAGACCATCAACAGGACGGGCCTTTCATCATTCGTGGTGGATAGTCCTGGGAACAACAACTCTTCCACGCAGTGCGAGACAGGTTCTATCCCGTTCCTGAGGAAAAGCACCAACAAGGACGCGCCCATGGTCATGTGTCGAGGGTCTAGCTTCCCCAAGACGGAACAAAATGATAAGAATATCGAGGTGCTTAGCGCTTGGAGAAGCATCACCTCGAATCCTCAATTCAAAGTGGGTTTTCCATTGACTATTCTATTCCGAGCACCGGATCTCTGATATTACCGTAGGACATCGACATCAACGAGCTGTGTACGGAATTCACGAACAAAGCCAAGTGTGATGGAACGAAGGTGGTGCTCGAGCCTTCGGGGGTCTCACACATTATCGACACGCTCACCGCCAAGGTGCAGCGGAAAGCTGCCGCAGGTAACAAATAGAGGACGGGTATGCATGTTCATCTGTTTCATACCACAGTCCTGCCGGCGCCACACATAGGGCGCCTCTGTACTACTGCATATTGAGAGGCTGGCGACTGCCTGGAATGAGCCGTTCCCGTCAGGTTGATGGCCGGACAGTGGCTACGCACAACATTTTTCACGCACATTACACACTCTCGTCGGTTCCACGGATGTAACTTTAGTCCATGCAACCCGCTCTGCTCTCTTTATGTTTTTTGTCCTGTTGTATGTATTTTCTTCCTTACGCACACAGACACACATCTCTCGGTCGCTCCGTTGCTTCAGCATTGCTCGTCTGTGCGTTCTACCCCTCATTCATGACCGGTACCTTATGTTCTGCCTCGTGCAATAATGAGTTAGATTGTGGGGATCCCTGTAGGAGAATGAAAGAGATATGATAACGTTTGGAACAGACATCGATCATGACGTCGATCGAGGTTGGGTTCAGGTCCAACCCGATTGCTGAAACGACGATGAACGACGGCTGGCTATCGAAAGAAATATCGCAAATCATCGTTTCTCCCCACATCTCGTTCCCAAAACCACCGGGGTCTTTGCTCAGGATGGGACCTGGCCCGGTCGATTTGTTCAGCACGAGATTCAACAATACGTTCGCGTTTGACGTGAAGGCTACCGTGGCTGGGAAGAATGTATCGAGAGATGAGCTCAAGGAGAGGCTGTTGGGTCTGCAGAAACACTGGAAGGCTGAAGAGGTCAACTTTCAGGACGAGTCTGAGGGACCGGTACGGCGTCGTTTTGGTCATCGTGTGTTAGACCGTCTGCCCCCGCTGACCGTCCGCGTGAAGCATTCCGAGACTGTCGTCCATGTCTCCTCTGGCAAGACCATCTCTATGTCCGCCGAGTGAGTTTTTTCTCTCTCCTGTCTCAACTTATTCGCTCATTGGCTAATATTGCTGTACCTAGAACTGAAGTCGAGGGTGGCAGAAGGGTGATAAAAAAATTCACCCTGGACGGAGACCCCTCGCTCTTCGAGTAGATCCTTTAGGTTGTGCCTTCACCCCGTACCACAATTATCCCTGCCGAGCTCCTCTATAGTTTGTAGGGCTTGTAACGAAAACATACGCGATCTGTTCATTGAATGCGAATGATCGTTTGGGACAACCGGGTCACCCTCTACCTCCACCACCACCACCACCACCACCACCACCACCACCCACTCAGCACAGCGGGCGGATGATGCGTACTTAAAGTAGTCTGGGGACTGGCAACCCGCTGCATGGCTTAAGGGACCCAACTCGATCTATGGCACACGTGATCTAGAGGTGCGACACCTCAACTGAGCAAATCGGGCCAGCCCTTTGCTCCCTCCCGCCCAATGTCGTCGACATCCCGACCCCACTCTTCCCCGTCCTCATCGCCTTCGACGGGACTTTTCAGTCCGGCAAGGGTAACAACCTTGTTGGTTTCGGTCTTGGTCGCCCTCTGTTCGGGCACCAACTATGTACGCGTCTGATTGGGCATCCCATCGACGGAAGGAACTGACCGTCACCTTCCGCTCATCAGGTTTACTCTGGTACGATGCACCCGGCCTCCGCTTGAAACACATCAATGACCAACTCCATCTCCAGCTTACGGTCCCCAACTCGGCGTTCGACTAGGACTATCACACATGCAGCAGAACCTCGTAGGACTAGGCGGAAACGGTATACTGTCCCTCCCCTATTCCACTATCACCCCTCATATCTGATTCTCTGACTCTTCGATCAAATCCCTCTCGCCCCTCCTGATCGTCAGCTGGAACCTACGGTACAGGTCCCCTCCACGGCAAACTTGTGGATGCGCGCGGTCCGAGGTTATCCCTCGTCATCGCCTCTTTTGCCCTGTCCGTTGGGTATCTGGGCACCAAGATGATCTTTGATGCTGGACTCAAAGAAGGTCAAGAACGAGCACCAACCATGATCGTCGCTCTATTGATCATCTGCGGCTTCCTGACCGGCAATGGAGGCGCTGGCGGTGCAGCTGGCTCACTCAATACTGTTGCCAAAAGCTTCCCAGAACACATGGTAAGGACCCGAAACCTATTCAATCGGTTCTGCACCTATGTCGACTCCTCGATTGTTGCGCACAGAGAACCAGCTTTACAGGCTTGGTATTATCCGGTTTCGGACTTTCGGCCTTCTTGTTCTCTACAATCGCACATTCGTTCTTCCCTGGGAACACCTCTGACTTCCTCCTCGTCTTGGCAATAGGCACCTCGCTGCCGATGATTTTAGGATGGCTTTTTGTCCACCCGATACCTCTCCCAACGCCAAATAGCGTAAACGCCCCCGAGGATGGGATTCCGGTCCCACGCATCGCTTCTACCCGGAGGTCATACTTCGAGGGGGGTGATGGTAGTAACATGCGCTTGTTACCTGACAATGAGTTTGAATATGACGAAACTTACGTTCAACCCTCGAGACGACACACGCGAGTTGTGAGCATAGCGAATTGTGGAGAGGTCGGTACCGGTGTCCTTTCAGGGAACGAGCTACCCGATATCAGTGGCAAGGAATTGTTCATGAACCTCAAATTCTGGCTGTTGTTCTCCATCACATCGCTTTGTGAGTCACCAGATATACGTCACATAAAGTAGGTACTGACGCTTTCCAGTGAGCGGTGTCGGTCTGATGTGTAAATCACCCGGCTTGCTTCAGTCGATCAAGAACTGATTGACTGGTGTACAGGGATCAATAATGTGGGTTTAGTCGCCCAGTCCCTTTACGCCAAAGGAACCCCAATATACGACGAAGTTGAGAGCTTCAAGTTCCAAACGCTCCAAGTCTCCGCTGTCAGTGTCATGAACTGTGTCGGGAGGATATCTATCGGTGAGCCTGATTGGTATTTGGGGGCGGACCAACAAGGCGCTGATTTGCATAGGTATATTCGCGGATTTCGTCAAGAACAGGATGGGTGTACGCAGGGCGTATTGCATTTCTCTCGTTGCTATGTTGTTCTTTATTTCCCAGCTAGTGGCAATGTCCATCGTGGATGTGAAGGAGCTCTGGAAGGCTAGTTCGTTGGTTGGCTTCTCATACGGAGCTATGTTTGGACTGTTCCCAACGATTACTATCGACTGGTTCGGAATGCGTACGTCCTGAACCTTGAAACTTGCATCGATCCTGAGTTTTTCCGACTCGATAGCTCACTTTTCCGAGAATTGGGGATTAGTCGCCCTATCACCAATGATCGGGGGAAACATTTTCTCCATGACTTTCGGAAGGAACCTCGATAGTCACACCTCGCATTCGGGTGAATCCGACCTTCCACCGACGACATCTCCTGACACAACGATACACGCCCAGTGCATGGAAGGCGTGGAGTGCTATATTTGGAGCCTCAAACTAACAACTTGGGCGTGCGTCCTCGCGTTCGGATTAGCAGTTTGGGCGGGGTACAAGGATTGGAAGAAGAGTAGAGAAGGGGAGAAGGATGGGGGGTATCGTCCGGTCCTCGGCAGTGACTCGCGAGGCTGAGTTTGTATGCGGCCCCGTATGGTTTCGTATGACTATTCGGTCTTGGATTTGCTTTCAATTGGTATCACACCGATTCCTCCACAATAAAACTATTTGCCCATTTCGAACTTCGCTGGTACGCAACAACTCATGGTGCTTGTAACACGAGACCCACGACCTCACGATACATGTTCACCCAGGAATTCGTTGGCGAGCTGGCGACAGTCCTCAACGTATCAAAATAGATCCCGTGCACGATGACGAAGCAGGAGCATATAGATGCAAGCCTACAAGCGTATACGGAAGTTTACATCTGGGTCGTCAAATAAGAACTACGCCTGGCACACCGAATACGACTTCGATCCACGTCGTCCGACTGCCGGATGGCCGATTAATCCTTCCTACCGACTCGAGGCCGGAGTAGCCAGGCCTATGAGACCTCCATGGGAGAACATCGTTGCATGACACCACTACGCAGATCACTATTTCTCACCAGGTCGTGGCAAGTATTCTCGAGCAATTGTCAACCCGGGGTCCGAAGACAGTGTCTCCAACAGAAGCAGTTGGGCATCAACCTACTGTACTACTCACGGAAACACATACACCCAACATCGATGGTGGTCGGGATAGTGTAACTCTAACGCTTGATTAATTGATTGCTTACTTCGTTATCACTGAGCCTGCGGAGTCCGGACCACGCATAACTACATTGCCCGTGCCGCCGCATGCGTTAGCGATGGAACGTCTCACAGCAACCCGATATCGATTTTAACGCCCCCAGCAAAATATGTGATCAATGGTCAGGGGATTCGGAGGGATTTACCATTTGCATAGAACTGTTCAATCATAGTGAGGAACGGGACAGGGATATGCAACTAAATGCGAGGTTGGAAAGGCCAAGTAATACATTTCACAGGCGTCTCTCGATTAAACGAGAAGCCACAAAGTTTGACTGAGTGCGAGAAAGAGATGGAGTTGGCCTGATGAGTGTTTGCTGGGTGTGGGGAAAGCGCGCTTGTTACACTTATGAAGTGGGCCTAGAAACGAACGAGGAGGGTATAAGAATTCTGAAGTATGACATGTGTATATGAGTGCGTATAAGTGGGTCAATAAAAAAAAGGACAAAGTCAGGAACGAGAAATGGAACCCAAGCTTTCTGGATGAGATCTGATATCTGGATCTCCGCGGCAAAAAAAAGAAAGGAGAAAGGAGCGATTCTAAAGCATGGGTGGGGAAGAAACAGGCGGAAAATAAGAAAAAGTGGGGATGAAGTGGAAGGGTGTTATGCGAGACTACAACCGACGGAAGAAATGGAGGAAAAAGAAGGGCATTACTTAATATAGGAGTGAGAGCAGGCAGTGGGAGTGAGCGTGATGATGAAAGGAAAGGATGTCCGTTGTGTGCCGTTGAACCTGTATATACCACAGTCGAGCGTCTTACACGAAGAACTGGGTGCTGAAGTGATTATCAGCTCCCTGTAGTGAATAAAAAAGATCAAAATATCACTTACTGGATCCGACTGGCGGCGTGTACCTCCATCTCCTCCATTTTGTATGAATTCAGCTCCTCCTTAATCCTCTGCGCCAATGCAGGCGTTAACCGACTCCACGTAGCGGGTTCGCTGCGGCGATCGTACACGGATGGTGGAAAGGTGTCGTACACCGAAAGGTTTGATGCAAAGGTGAGGCGTTTCACGGGTGCGGTGGCCGAGCGGTGAGCCAACGTTGGAGGGTTGGGGGAGAAAATAGCAGATAAGACCGGGGCAGACGAGTTGGAGTGACTGAAGATCGACCTCTCCGTTTGTGGTGAGGGATTCGAGCCAGTAGAATCGGTTGCTGAGTCTGACATGAACGAAAGAGGTGGGAGGGACGGTATGACGGAGGGTTGGTGGGGATGGGGATGATGCAGGCCATCGATATGATCTGGATCGGATGATGGGATACGTGCAAGGGGTCCAATCTCTGTGGTGTGCGTGGGGACGGAGTTGTATGAATTTGACCTGGCCCTAGCAGTGAATGCAGGTCCTGGTGGCTCAACCACAGGTGTCGAGGCTAGATAAAGAGCGAGTCAACGAGGGCGCAGCAAACGCAATGAATGCCCGTACGTTTCAGGATGCCCTTGGCGGGAACTCTCGTCCTCTCAACACTCCTTCGTAGACCGATAGCCCAGGGCTCCATATCTTCATCGCGGTTTAGATCGATGCTATCGACGCCACCTCGGATAGTGATCTCTTCATCATCTTCACCCTCGCCCCAATCTTCGTTATCATCCCAACCATCAAGCGATTCCTGACTGACATGGCTATTACTGGGACCAGTGAATTTGTCATCATCACTATCAAAGTCCTCGTCAGCTGGCCGTGTACCGTCTTCCGAAACAGGACCATTCGCAAGATCTCCCTGGTGATTGCTGGAATTCTTCTCCCAAGCTGGTGGGGTGTTAATCGTGTTCTTTTGAGCCTCGGCCTTAGCTCGCTCAGCAGCCTCGGCGTTGCTCTTCAAAGTATGTTGTCGGGCTAGCCTCGCCGCAGGAGTAAGCCCGTTCAACTCGGCACTCCACTCCGAGCGATCCAGCTCCACGGTAGCAAGAGACACGCTAGCTTCAGAAGCTTCAGCCTTGGCCCCTTTCTTAACCTTCTTTTTCGACTTCCCTTCCTCACCCTCCTTGTCCTTTTTGTCTTTGAACAGTGAGGTGATTCCAGCCAGAGAATTCCGCCGTGTAAGCTTGCCGATGTTCCCGAGCTTTCGAATCACCATCGATGCAGAAGACATCGTTGACGACAGCGATATGTTGTCTGTAGACGCGTTCAACTTCGAGTTGAACAACGCCTTGCGAGACTTCTTCGGGAGGGTTGACGAAGCGGTATCCGGAGAGTCATGAAGCGACCCGATTGCTTCGGACTTGGCAGGCGTTTCCGTACGAGTCTGGGGCGCCTTTCCCTTGGATGATGTTTCCGTCTCCTCCTCCTGGAGAGCATTGAAGGATAGAGCACGTCGGAAGCGACTTTTGAGACCACTGCGAGAACTACCAGGCGTAGAATCGTGCATTTTACCAAGATCGCTGTCATCTCGCGACATGCGCTTCTCAGCCACGGTGTAGTTCCCTTGAGACAAAGGTGAGGGTTTAACGGGTCGCGGGGTGACGGCCGAGGATGTCGAAGTGATGGCGTTGTTCGGAGCAGCGCTTGTAGATGGGGAAGTTCCGTTTGGTCTGGCAGCAACGGACGACGTTGTAGATGAGGCAGAAGGGTGTCGATTATGGGGTCGCTGGTTGGTCGAAGATGAAGATCCGGATGCGTTGTTACTCAGCCGCGTCGGAGCGTTCGTCGGAGTAGACCTCGATGGCTGTGAGGGGTTGGTACCATTCTGGCCGCCGACGGTTGACCCCTGACTGTCTTTCCGACGACGAGAACTCTGGCTAGAGGAGGAGTTGACGGATGTAGACGAAGCGGATGCATCGTTGCGAGCGTACGGTGGCTGGAAGACCGGAGCGGCACCTGGATTTGATCTCCAATCGTGTTGTTGAGGCGGGGTAGCATCTTGGCTCTGTTGGCGATTCGGCCGGCGATAAGGGTGGAAGCCTCCATACGGCTGGCCGGAGTCACTAGTTATGTTTCTAGGATATCCGTTATTACCAGGAGAGGGGTGGGGAGGTGGAGGCGTTCCGCTTGGGAACGGGTTGAAGACGTTGTTCGCAGGATAGAATTCCTGTTGGGCACCGTTGCTCCCTGACCTGCTGCGCTGGGAACCTGAATTAGCGGGATGCTGGGGGTACATAGGCATCTGGTGGTTTTGCTGGGCGTTGAACATCATCTGCTGGTATGCCCATTGTGCGAACTGACTGTTGGCGGCGTCATAGAACGGGTTGGGGCTCATCTGGGCCTGGTGACCTTGATGCATGTAGGGGGAGTGAGGAGTGTTTTGATAGAAGCCCGGGTAGTAGGGAGTGTTGGTGGGGGACCAACTCGCCTGTTGTTGTTGTACCGGGTAGGGATACGGTTGCTGTTGAAGGTGAAGCGGGAGCTGCTGGCCGGACTGCTGAGCCATCGTGGAAGAATGACTGACAGAATTTGGGGAAGGGGTGTGCTGTTGCCGGGAGGGGGATTGATTTGCGGTCGTAGGGGAATCCATAGCTTGCGAGGGTGATGGAAGATGCCAGTCTTGGGCAGCGAGAACAGCCATGGACTATGAGGCGAGAAGAAAGGAACAGAACTGTATCAGCGAGATTGATGCAAGAACATACGCAAAACTGGAGGCAAAAGCGAGGAAAATGGTCACGAACGTCAAGAAGAAAAGTTGTGGTGGAAAGGTGGCAGTATGGAGATGACAGGCAGAGGCGAAAGGGAAAAAACCCACCAGGCGAGGTGTCCGAATAATGGAAGGGGATGGCTCGACGCTTTAAACAAGGATGGCCGTCGTCTTCGTGGTCGTCGACTGAGCCATCCAACGATGCAAGGGAGAGGAAAGCCTGCGGAGTGCAACCGGTCACTCTGTCACACAACATTCCGTCCACCGCTGCTCATCTATTTCCCTCTAAAAAAATTTTTTTTCTATTTTTCTCCTGCAAAAAGCCTACATCCCACCAGTGCATCTCCAACTTTACGGAGAAGCGCAAACAAAAAGGAGGCCAGGCGCGCCGTGGACTGCCAGCATCGAAGCACTCGGTACAGCATCCGGTGCAATTGTATCAAGAATACCGCGCCACCCCCTGCTCGTTCTCCCTTTCAAACCTAGACACGACCGACGCCCGTTCTCGCCTCGCAAACGCCCACCAGCTCCGTGGAACACAAACACACATCCCACCTTAAAAGGAAGGCGTTCCGATCGTGCGAATTTCCAAGTTTGATCTTTCCTGAGTTCTCATTTCATCTTGGCCATGGTCACCCCAGAGGATATCGCGGAGGAGATTCGCACCAGCTTTCCTGGAGCCGAGGAGATCGTCGTACAGTACCTGGCCGGCTATCTTTTGGACGACGCTGGCGAGGATGAAGACATCCTCCAAATTGCCAGGCTCATCCTTGAGTCTGTTGCTGGCCGTAATACAAAGGCTCTGGAAACCCTTATGACAAAACTTACAGATATGCTCGAGGACCTCCTAACTGCCCGAGCGTCTCAAACAAGCCGCGGTACAGAACTCACCAAGCTCGACAGAGCTATGGAAATCGGAAAGACTGCTGCCATGTCCGGCACCATCGCCATGAGCCAAGGCGTTGATCTTGAGAGCATAAACAAGGGAAAGTAAGGAATTTCTACAGCACGTACACATTCCCGGTTTGGCGATATTTTTTTCTAGAGCTTCCCGTGTCGATATCAAGAAACTGGAGAAGCAAGAGGCCAAATTGAGGGCCAAGATCGAAAAACGGTCCAGACGAGACCTGTACGAGGGTTCCAAGCTCTTGGACCAGGCAAGGAAGCAGGTGATAAGATACTCCGCGATGCGCACGAACTTTTCCCTGATAAAAGCACCGTAGCAATCGTACGAGGAGATGTTTATGAAGGCGAGTGCATTGTGGTCAGGATTACGTCCTCAGCTCATGATCCACAGATCAATCCACTCGAAGCTGCTGCTGCTTCTAAAAACAAAAGCAAAGACATACATCTTACAAACCTCGAAGTCAACTTCGCCTCAAATCGCATCCTGTGAGTGGACCTGATTACCATCCAAGCCCTTACGAAATGCTTGAGCTCGCAATAGCTCGGGGGCAAACCTCACCCTTGCCTATGGCCGAAGATACGGCCTCATCGGTCGAAACGGCAAGTTTAATCTCTAGAGAATTTTCGCGTAACCTTACTTCCATTAATTAAGGTGTCGGTAAATCCACCCTTCTTCGTCACATTGCCATGCGTGAGGTTCCCATCCCTCCCCATATCACGATTCTATTTGTCGAACAGGAGGTGAAAACCATCGTGCTGGTTCCTGCGGTTCGCTCACATGATCTATCAGATCGTTGGAGATGACACCATTGCCTTGGATTCGGTGCTGAAGGCTGATGTTTGGCGGGACCATCTGCTTCAGGAAGAAGCTGCTTTGAATGCAAAGCTTGCTGAGCTTGAGGCTGAAGGCGATGACAAACGTTTCTTCGATGCTAGGGAAGAAGCTTCCTCGAGGTTGGCCGAGGTCCACGCCCGGTTAGCAGATATGGAGGCGGAAAGTGGTCCTGCTCGAGCGGCTGCCCTGTTGGCCGGTGTGTACCCCAGAATGCTTCACCGGTATTTCATGCATGACTCTCGTCACCGGCAGGTCTGGGATTCAGCGAAGAGGACCAAAAACGTCCGACCAAAACCTTCAGTGGCGGTTGGAGGTACATACATCCCCACGAGATTGGCATTCCCGGTTTCTGACCGACCTCTAGGATGCGTCTTGCCCTTGCTCGTGCGCTTTTTGTCAAGGTTAATCTTCACTCATACTTATGCCACCACGCGAGGACTGATCGGCCTTCTAAGCCATCGTTGCTACTGCTCGACGAGCCTTCCAACCACAGTATGCCCCTTTTACGCTGCCACTTACGTATAACCGTGTTTTACACGTGCCACAGTTGACCTCAATGCTCTCGCATGGCTAGAAGATTACCTTCAAACGTGGCAGGGATCTCTCTTAGTCGTGTACGTGAAACAATCTTGTCACGCAATCAATATTACTGAACCACCCGTTCTCAGGTCTCACGATCGCGCATTCCTGTGAGTGCGCGCGCGAGTTACCTACTATCGTGGTTATAACCATCCACATCTAGAGACGCCGTAGCAACAGACATCATCCACCAACACTCTGCCCGCTTGGACTATTACAAGGGGTGAGTCCAATCTTCCCACCCACGATAGTATCCTGCTTTGTGTGCCGTGAAGATATGTACGCCATCTGTATCTCGACGTTTGACGCGAGACAGGAATGGACATCCCTCAGGGTCTCCTGATTTCTGATGGAATGATTGTCAGGAACTTCACGCAATTCTATTCAACCAAATCAGAGAGAGATCTCAACCTGCGAAAAGAGTATGAGGCGCAGATGGAATATAGAAAACATTTGCAAGCCTTCATCGATCGATGGAGGTATAATGCAAATCGAGGTGCGATTGTTCGGAACTCGTTCTCATGGCGGAGTCCGCTCACTTTGGAACCCAACATTAGCTGCGCAGGCCCAGTCCCGGATCAAAATCCTGGAGAAGGTGGTGTCTATAATATCACCCCAGATTTACGGCGCTGACCGCCAGTTCTGACTGTGTGAAACAGTTACCCGAGCTAGAGCCGCCAGAGGCGGAGGAGTCCGAGACCTTCAGGTTCGTGGACTGTCGACCGTGGCTCTGCGTTTTTATGACGAGGGAAAAAAAGGTTTCCGGAGACTGAGAAGATCTCCCCGCCAGTGTTACAGCTGAATGAAGTCTCGTTCGGGTACACTCCAGAAAAATTCCTTCTCAAAGGCGTCAACATCGATGTCGGTCTGGACTCTCGGATTGCCATTGTTGGAGCCAATGGTGCCGGAAAGTCGACGCTGTATGTATCAGGCTGATCGTGTTCGTGGAGATTGCTGATTTGATTTGATAGGATCAAACTTCTAACTGGAGAGCTTAAGTCAATCTCCGGCCATGTAAACTCAAACGGACGATTGCGAATGTATGTGGTCCCTGTGCTGCTGCCTCGCAACGGCGTTGATTCTCCGGCAGTGGATACTTTGCCCAGCACCATGTGGATAACTTGATCCCAACTATGTCCCCGGTTCAATTCCTCGCCTCCAAGTTCCCCGGGAAGACCGAGCAGGAGTACCGCTCACATCTGGGCAATTTTCAGATCACAGGAATGACCGGATTGCAGACCATAGCCACCCTCTCTGGGGGCCAAAAGTCTCGTGTGGCATTCGCTGTCCTATCTATGCAAAAACCGCACATTCTGCTACTGGACGAGGTATGTTTTCCCCGAATAACACCTGTTTACTCTAGGTCCGCCACTAACTCCCCGCCGCGCAGCCGACTAACCACTTGGATATCGAGGTCCGTTCTCTGGATCCCCGCTCCATTGCATTCCATATGGTATCGGATAGTTAACCATCCATCCTCCGTCGACCTTCGCATATTCTAGGGTTTGGATGCGCTGATGAACGCGCTGAAAATATGGAACGGCGGAGTCATCTTGATCTCTCACGACGAGAGATTTATCACGTCTGCTGCAAATGAGGTATGCCTGCTCTGGCTTATCCGACAGCTATTTCTGTCTTACCTCTATTCAGTTATGGGTATGTGCAGACGGCAAGGTGGAAAAGTTCAGAGGGGACGTGCAGGCCTACAAGGTGTGTACACGAATAACGTCGCGTCGTCCCACTGACGAATACCGACAGAGCTTGATCGTGAGCAACATCAAAACAAGACCGTAGCTTCACCTTTACAATATTCCAATATCATAAAATCACACCAAACGGGGCTGTCTGAAGTAGATCCAGTTGTAACAAGAACACACAGACCCGTTGTTGGTGACAATTATGGAAGCACAAAGGGACGTGTTACAGTAGGAACGTTCATGAGAGGGAACAAGCAGTGTATGATGCAACTTGAAAAAGAGAAACACAGAACAAGAAATAGGAGGGGAACACCAGAACATAAGAAGCCCGAGGGCAGATATGTCCCGTACGTCGTGAAATACAAAAAAGCTTGACTAAGGAAAGGGCAAGAGGAGGAAAGTTCCCCGTAGAGTACCCGTTGTGAACGGGAGGGGGTGCAGCACAGCTTCTTGGCACAGCGAACGAAGCCGTTCTCAACGAATCTGGAGTAATTGACGACGACCCGGCAGGTGGCAAACGTTCACGGCTCCTGAAGAAGGCAGACTGGGAGCTAATGCAGCAGCGTCAGGTTGAAACTCTGTGGTGTCATCGCAGTTGTCGCCATCGAGACCGGTCTCACTGGGTGATGATGGGAGGATGGCCTGAACTCATCTTCAGAGGAGACTCGGGCAAAGAAACGATTTCGACATATTTTCGACCTCACCAGTGTTGAAGCTGCCGGACTGAAATACCGAGAGAAGTTATCTGACATGGACCCGATTTTGTGCATGGTAGAAATCTTAGAAGTAGATACCGCCACCAACTGAGGATGCAGACGAGAGACGACTTGGCCTTTCGTTCTGTGTAGGTGTTGGCAGGCTTGGAGACTGAAGAAGTGATAGATTGTTTCTCAAGTTCTGCATGAACAGAGTCTCCGAGGAAGGCAAACGAAGGGATGTTATTATAGGTCCAAGTGTGTTCGTGTTGATACCCAGGCCAGAGATCATTCATCTCCTCCCCCTTGGAAAACTTGGCTGGCCGGGCTGCCCTCAGACGGGGTAAGTACAAGGTATAAAAAGACCGAGGGAGGGAAGTATATATCCGGCCTGGAGAAATCTTGAACTGAGCCTGATCCACCGCTAGGCACGTGAGGAAAAATCTGAGAAATCACCGACCTCGGAGGATAGAACATGATGCTTACTATCCTTCTGACACATGGGGAGTGTCGTTGGGCTACTCAGAGGGATCTGAGTTCGGACAGGTAAGGACTATGGCCTCGTACAGCGAATTTATGTCGAGATCCTCATTCTACGGAAGGTGATTGGTGATGATCTCGGAGAACACCACCCCAAGGGACTATATATCCGCTGACGGACCACAATCTTAACCACGGAAGGCCACTGGTGCCATAGACCGTAGCGTGCCGCGACGGCAGTGATCACGGTCGATGTAGAAGTCCGGTGTATTTCGAAGGTAACCTTTCGATCGAAGTACGCCCCACCTGTTGGATCCGAGTATCGTAACGATCCCAAAATCGCATATGGCGACATGGCCGTCCTCGGTCTTGAGATTACGGTGAAGTATGTACCCGAAGTGGAGGTCGTTGACGACGGCCAGGATCTGACCCATAAAACGTGCGGCCTCTAGTGGGAGGTCCCCAACTTTCATGACTTCTTCTCGGAGGTTCCCAGGATAAACCGACCGCAGATGCAGGCCACGAGAAAAGTGAGAACCAGCCCAATAAAATAAGATAGAAGTTTAATTTCTCGTTTCAAGTTGGACAAGGAACGGATACCCAGTATCCGCAACACGAAGTGTGTATTGTCCACGAGCGACTTTGTCTCGATTACTACCACCGATCTTGGGCACGAGTAGCAGAACAAAGACCGAAGATAGAAAAACAGAGTTCGTGAATGGGGGAAGAGAAAGACGGAGTTGGGGTCCTGAAAAGAGATACCTACCTTTTTGTACTGTTCTAGAAAGCACACGGAGATGCGAGGTAAGGTGTTCACTTGGACCTAACGGTGGGACATGGGACAGCAATCAGTCGACGACGCGCGAAATGTTCAGTTAGATCATCGTTGTACATCAACCTGCAACGCAGCGCAGGTTTGTAAGAGTGGTGTCGATAGAAGTAACCTGAGGTCGGAATCAAACGCTGCTTGATCGAGGACATGTTGGTCGGTCGCGCCTTTCTGAGGGTGTTTGGGAGGGATTCTAATGGTCTCTCAGATCATCTTCGTTGTTGCGGTCGTGGAGGGACAGCAGGCGAATCAGCCACACGAGAGTCGAATGTGAAGCCATGGAGTCGGAGAATTCAACGAAACGCCGTTTGGTTACACACAGAGAAGGTCAAGAGGCCCCTATCACATTTCCCACCAGAGGTAGCAAAAAGCGGGGTTCGATTCTTGGCTGTATCAGACGGGTCATGCCAACTTCTCAAAACCCTTGACACCTTCCCGACCCAACAGGGTTGCACACCCAACGACAGCAGCCCCGACCTTTCTCATCCTCTCTACACCTTGTTTATCTACCACCCCGCCCACTCCAATCAACTTTATCATCCGTACCGCTTTATCTTCGTGGTTCTCCAATAACCTGGCAAACGAAAAAACGTTTCCAAGCGAGAGTGCGTGGATTGGTTCCCCAGCCAATCCACCAAGGACAGGTCCTAACGCATACATGTCTGCTCCATTTCCTATAGCGAGCGAAGACGTAGTCTGGTGAACAAACAGAAGGCTGTTTCCGACCGTGTTTGTGCACGTCAAGAAAGCAAACGGATTCGCGCGATTCCCATCTTCCAGGTCGTAAGAGGATGTGGCAATAGATTTGACGACCTCTTCGAACTGGAACGATGCGACGTAAGGTGCCAATTTCAGCCCAATTGTTAGTGTCCTATCCGTCCGATAAGCCCGAGTCAGGACTCCAAGGATTGGAAGCAGGGTGGTGAACGAATAGGCAGGTGGAGGTTTCCCTCTGATGTTGGGACAACTGGTGTTGAGCTCTATGGCAACCCGGGAGGGTATGTCTTTAACGCTGTCTCCCAGCCTCTGGCGAAGCTTCTGTACGTCTTCGACCATCTGTACAAGTTCACTGGCGGAGTTTGATGTGATGCTTATAATGAGTGGTTTAGACTGGGTATCACGTGAGAGGATAGCGTGCGTCCACTTGATATAACTGGACAGTGGATGAGGTGAATAACCATACGAATTCAAGGTCGACGCCGATGTGCTCCCAAAAACTACCTAGTAAACGGTTGGTAAGTATGGCCCCCCGCAGATAAACCAAATTACCCACCGCATGAGACGAGTCCTCAGCAAACCCCCCCAAGGTCGCCGTTCGAGTAGTGACGGCACCAGTGTACGGCGATTTGTACAAATCCTCGAGTTGAGCAAGTTCAGAGGCCCACGCGCACGAAGTGTTTATGATAGAGGGTTCGATACGAATTCTGTTGATGTCGACCATTTGGATGAGATAAAGGGAAAAGGAGTGTCGGTCCGGGGTTAGCCGTGGACGAAAGATATTTTATTTGAGCAGTTCTTCTCGTTCTATTACAGATCTCTCGAGTTTTATCAGTATCGTCGTCCTTCCGGGATACGCATCGCTGGGTGTGTTGTGAGCGGTGACTCTGGC
>MU117971.1:197246-215297 GCA_014904855.1 Thelephora ganbajun | reverse complement strand
TTTTATCAGTATCGTCGTCCTTCCGGGATACGCATCGCTGGGTGTGTTGTGAGCGGTGACTCTGGCAGGTTGCACATATTGGATTGGGAGCGGGGTTTTGGGGAGGATCCAGTCATGTACGAATCCGAGTCCGTCTAGCACTGCTTCCACAATACCAGCAGTAAACGAGGAACAGCTAAGCTGACTCATGTCTCGCGGAATGGATATGTTTCGCGTTATCGGAGGCTCGTTGTCGACAATCATGTCTGGGAACGTTCGATTGAACGATCCTGAATAGACAGAGGATTGAAAACGTACACTCGTCATCATTCTCCACGCTCTTCTCGATGGCATCGGCAGGTTTCCCAAATACAGCCCTCCATACCTGGGTGTGAATGGACATGAGGGCAGGGAGAAACCTTATCTCTCGTTTTGGAGCTTTGGAAGTAGACTCTGTCCTCCACACGTTTAGCTCAAGAACTCTCATCCCAATCCTGTATCCCAATATGTTTAGCCTAGATAACCGAGCCATAAGTTCCAAGGCGCAAGCCGAGAAAAGGGAGAGTACCTTCGTTCGAGGTCATTGATCCCACTCACCCTCTTCTGGGTGTACTGGACAACTTCGGAGAACAGGTAAGCGAAAGAAGATGCAGAGACCTCTGCAGCACGCGTCTTGCTGAGATGCCTATCGTAGATATTTGGCCGAAGGTTTGGTCGTGGGGTGCCGAGAGTTGTGTTAATTGAGGGTGTGTTTGGGAGAGAGAATCTGCTTGAATTTGGCGATAGGTGTTCGGCTGAGGAGAGAGAGGAGGAGGAGAGGACAGAAAATCGAGGATTTTGCGGATTTGCTTGCGTGTATGCCATGGGGAGAGGAGGAGAGGAGGAGAGGAGGAGAGGTGACGTTGATGGCCGATTACAGCTTGTTCTCCTTGGCTGACCTGCACTCTCGAGTCCAGCCCACGGCAGCCAGCAGGAGAAATGGACCCGTCCCCTTTCCTCTCTTCTCCCATCACCCCCCCATACACTCCTGACGCGATGGTCGCTCATTCCCCCAGGAATTTGCAGGATCATCTCTACGCCTCCTTCCTCGAGGGCAGCACTGCAGATGTAGCCCTGCACATCTCTGGTTCCTGGCACGCTGTATACAAACTACACAGAGTAGTGCTAATCCAAGCCGTCAGCTTCGTTCACTTATCTCATTTGTGTCGCTGTGCTCAACCGGCGTACCCCCCGCCACAGGAATTCTTCCGACGCCTCTTTACCGCAGGTTTCTCAGAATCACGTTTCCGCCAGAGACCATCGCGTTGCGGCGGTCCTGAACCGATCCACATCCACTTTTCAGATCCAAATATTACAAGGCCAGGTGTGTCTGGTCAGCTCGTGTGCAAGGCGTACTGACAGTGACCTTCTGTCCCCTTCCATCATAGCATTCGAGTGAGTCCAGAATTTCAAATAGTCGCCATTCAGATGCTCATGATGCACAAAGGATCTGTATCTCTCGTCTTTATGGCGGAGGGCCGCAGTTATATGTCCCCTCGATCCTGATACCAACCCCACTGTACCCCCTCACCAGTTCCTTCCCAAACTACACCGAACCCGAGGCTACACCACCTGGGTACCATCCCGTGACTCCCCGCTTCCTGTTATCTTTGCTCGCAACTGCCATCTATCTGTCCATCCCTTCAGTCACCGGACAATCACTCAGGCACATTCTCACTACCGTTGGCCCCACCACTGTGATCCGTTACCTCAACTTTGCTATCGGGAAAGGTATTGGTCCCGAGGAGGAGAACGCCCCCGAGGCTGCTGTCGGACTAGAACACCTTGCGGAAATCGCTAAACCCGACACGGCGGATGTTGCTTCTATTTCCAGCAGGCTCTCTTGCCTCCCCATGGACGATGATGAGACTAGGAAGGAAGACCCTGCCGAGGCCGCTTACGACGAAGATTGTGATGAAGAATCCACTGATGAGCGCCATTTCATCTACGGAGGTGTTTCAGACAAGGTCGGCGAGGCTGCCGCTTGTTGGCTTACCAGATGGGGCTACGATATGCTCACTTACGAGGAAGAAGAATCGTCCTCACCTGTTATCATCTCGGCATCCCCCCTTAAGAAGCACTCTTGTAGTGCGTTTTCCTCTGTTATGTCCGCTCAGACTTTCCAGTCTATACCTTTGATCTGGAGGAGGGGTGGTCTCGATCCTCGCTGGGTCAGGGCCATTCTGTCATCCGATTTGCTCTTTGTCAGGGGAGAGCGCGAACGGTATGAGATGGCAAAGGCGGTCTTGGAACTCAGGAGAAAAGGCGGAATCGACGAAGAGGAGGAGAAGGAATTTGTCGATCTCTTTGAGAACGGTATCTACTTCATGCATATGGTCGGTTGGTTTATGTACAGCCAGCCAGAAGTCTGACCATTTTTTCCCAGTCCACCGAGGATCTGATGCTTATATCCCACGACGTTTCCCGCACCACCGGTCGCCCCTATGTGAGCACGAACCGCTTGTACAGCTCTCATTGGAAACAGTCAGAACTCAGACTCAAAGTCGGGTCAGCCGTGCGCGACAAAGAGCTGGGGATAACATGCTTCACCTCGGAAATGACTATTCCACCTGATGTCGCCTCCCCTCCACCAACGCCGTATTGGGTAGTAGCTTCTGATTCTTCGGAACGCATCGGCGATGCTACGGGTCTCGAGAACGCTACCATGGACCAACTTTTCACCGGTCTGCCACACGACGACAATAAAAAAGCCATCCCAGCCAACACATCCGAAGTCAACTTTTTCGGAATCTTTCCACCACTTCAAAACGCGGTTACGGCTGCTCATTTTGATCCTGAATCGAGACGGAAGTGGTCGCCTTTCCCTCCCATCCGTTTTGGAGTCGAATTTTGGGACGTCGACTGCTTGAAAGAGAAAACCAGGATGCACTCTCATACCATTTGGTACGCGGGAAGTCTATACAACTCTTATGTGCAAGTTATACGCAAGAAGGGTGTTCAGCTTGGCGTGTATCTTCACCGACAGTCTCACATTGACCCTCTACCATCGTTCTCTGTCCCCAGTCCAAGGCGATCAGAATTCCCTAGAACCACATCGTTCCGCCCCCACTCCAACTCATTCAGTAGTACCATACAATCTACGGATCCTTGCAGGTTTCCTACACCACCCAGTGCTTCCACACTTACCCTTGGGGGTGGCAGGAGCACCACACCAGTCTCTGCTCAGCCTGGGTCTCCAACGTCCAGCTCCCCGCCTTCTGGAAACCGAACTACGAGCCCAGTCAATCACCCCACCCAGCCGTACAGGGATCCTCGCTCAGCGATTTCTGCCTACTTCTCGATTTCGTGCGCGAGCGCAACAGGAGCATCGGTCACGAGGTTCTCGAGTGGACCGGACACTTTTGCGATTTCTCAGAGTTGGGGCTGGAAGAGCTCGACGTTGAGAACTGAAGAGTTTTTGGAACTCGGTGATGATGGACAGCCTCTCCCTATCGGTCTCGTCGACGTTGGTGCTGGAAAGTTGGTCAGTCTCAGAGCGACCATTGTGATTGGCATCATTTAGGTCCTGACCCTTCTCTGTAATTCGTTCTAACCTATTTGACACGTACATTTATTGCTGACAATTTGCGATTTTTCGAGTCCTAGTTCTCGTCCTACTCCTTATTGACGGCTCTAGCATTCACCCCCTCTTGGTCTTTCGTTCTGCACATATGTACACTCGCTACTTACTAGCAACATCTGCGTATTCTTTGGTTTTGTCACCGTGTATCCTTCCGCCCGTTTGGTAGCTTGTATCTTTTGTGGTATTGGGTTTCTGATCTCAGCGATGGTGTTATGTGAAGCGCCCAGCGCAGCCCGAAAAGTAAGCGCTTAAGTTATCACCCCTACCCTTACCGTGATATACGACCACAACCTGAAACTCAAACACGTCTTCGGTACGCTTCGCGCTACCAGGTTATGGGACAACGGGCGATTTACACTCTGGAAGAATCCGTATTGACAATGGTATTATTAAAGGTGAGGTAAAGACCGAGAAGGGGGGGCTGTCGAGAACTGACTCAGTCGTGGTGTGAAACGACTGTGATTATTATCTACCTGTCGAGAACTGACTACAGGTAGAGGAATGTATGAGTAGTGTAAATGTAACGGGTATCGCATGTAAGTAGGCTCACCTCAGTCGTGGTGTGAAACGACTGAGGGAGAAAGAGGTGTCGCTCGAAATCAACCTTATGTATCTAATCCGCTATCACGTGTTGGAGCAAGCTACCCGTCCAACAGGGGCGAATGGGAAGGCAGAGAATACCAATGCATCATACAACAAGATAAGTAAAGGCACAAGCATAGTTACAGTAATAAGTCAGAAGGTTGATTCAGAGAGAGTTCTGGGTCAGGGACATGTGGCTAGTTTTGAAGCTATCTCTCCGCCCTTATACAATACGACAGGACAAGTCCCTCCCCTATGATCATCATACAAAGTACAGGTCATCGCGTGGGGTATGAATTCCCGATGGATAGTCTCCCCAGCTAGTTATGGGGCTGAATGGATTTTGGCTGCCGCAGAGGGATATCGGAGTTGTCTCTGGGGAAGCAAGGTAAGCGGGCATACTAAGGTATGACTGGTCGTATTGGTATAACGGGTATTGATATTGTGAGCTATCTCCAGAACTTGCGGGAGTCATGGGGAGCGGTAAAATATCCTAGAACAGGTCTAGTGAGTAAAAGTCACCGTTTGTTTAAACTCTTGAACTACCTCAGGAGGGATTAGCATCGACAACGAGAATGTAGGAAGCTCGCGGGGGAAGTTCTTCTGCGGCAAGGAGAGTTTGGAGGAATGCTGAACGTCACTGCGATAGAGGGGTTTCAAGCTGAATAGGGGAGCGATGGGGCTCTGGCTTGAGGTTGGTGAAGTGGGTGAGTCCTGTGCCGAAATTGTGGAATAGCCCTGGTTGTTGGCATCGAGCTCCTTTACTGCATTCTCAAGAGCAGATCCTTCGGTTCCAGCAAGCAACAACTCTGCGACCTTTTTGCACCTCTGCTTATCCTTCTCGCCATTCCTGTTCACGTTGCGCTTGATAGGTTTGTCTGTCCTGGTAATTGGGGAATAACGGTAACCTGGGTACTTCTTCAGGTGTTCCTGTTTCTCTTCCTCGGCTTTGGCTCTCCAGATTCGTTTCTGTTCTTCCGGCAAGCTGTTCCAGCAATGGCCAATGATACGAGAGATGTGGCGATGATCACGTTCAATACCCGTCGGGATCTTCTGTTGTGCCCAGACCGTGGATCGATAGATCATGAACGCGTTTCGAGGGCGTGGGATACGTCTGGCTCCGGGCTTTGCTAATGCGGCGGAAGACTTAGACGACTTCCTCTGAGAGGTGGATGGTGATTCCTGATCGAGTGGCTCAATCCGGCGGCGGCTCTTTTGTGGCGAGGGGGTAGGCAACTCCGCAGGGGTATCATTGGCAACTAGAGTCGGATTCTTTGCCACGACGGTTGGTGCGAGGCGTGAATCGTTCTCGTAAGCGAATGCTTCAACGACGTCGAACGTTGGCCACGGATCACCTGAAAGCGGGACGAGTGGCTCAGCACAAACAGCCAGACCGCCGAAGTCGATGGTCTGTTCTTTGCTTTCGGTGGTGGTGCCTTGACCTTGCGCAGCGTGTATAGTCAACTACGACCTTTCGAAACCGGTTACGTTGATGGAAACATACCAGAAGTCGTGGTATTCCTCGCCCGCATCAGTGGAGATTGATCCAGGAAAACGCTAAGAATACTTGTCCGGTGAATTTGGCTGAGAAAACTGGGACGATGCGAGAAGTCGCTGTGAAAGAACGAGGAAAAGATTGAGAGTAGGGATGAGCGATGATTTGAGAGGAATCGGAAACCACTCCGGAGAGGATTTCGACCGCCACCCACTGCCGGATGTGACGACTTCGAGGGTTCGATCGTTGAGTGGCGCGCCCCGACGTGTGGGATGTGATTTGTAAAGGGACCTGATTACGTAAGAATAAATGAACCTTTTTGTGGGTTCACCGCCTCCTTTGGGATGACTGGGCTCGGCAGATTCCCAGCACGAGACAGAGTCATGCCTTGATATGCGTGGACACGCCGTGTTTTGGTCGAGTCTGACTCGCCCGGGAATCCTAATGAGATGTGTTCCTGTCCCATCTATATAAAAGCGATGGAAATTTGAGACCTGGCCGATCGTGCCCAGACTCGACGCATCCGACATTACCGCCCAGCACCCACCCAACAACGACTGCAACCAACTCGACCACAACTATGCCTCCCAGGAAGAAGGCTGCACCCGCCGTCACCGACTCTAACGCGACGCCGGACCCCCCAACAACCAAGGCGGTCAGGTCGAGCGCCAGGCTTGCCTCTCAAGCAACAGCGGTGGTAAATTCGGACTCGACAACTGACAGAGCCACCTCCTCCAAATCCTCATCCAAGACGAAGACTAAGGCTACTCCAAAGCCTAAACCCGCCTCAAAGGCTGTTAACCCAGCCAGTAAAGCCAGGTCGAAGCGTACTAAGGCGGACGCTAGTGACAACGAGGATGATGCCCCCGCTTCCAAAAAGCCAAAGATCGCGACCGTTGACGAAGAAGACGAAGAGGGTGCTATGGACGTAGACACTCAGGGTGACCGGAAAATGGTAGATCTGCATCATATACCAGTAGTTCGCGCCAGCTGATATTTGCGTCAAGGTGACTATCCTACAGCGTGGTGCAGCTCCCGTTGATCCTCATTCCGGGATGGTTGGTCAGTGTTCGATTGCGTCTAAGTATCCGATTTGCCGATTACGAATGTTACGACAACTGCAGCCACCCACCAAGTGTATGCAGGTAACGGGGAGGTCTGGGATGCCACTCTCAACCAAACCGATCTGTCTAAGAATGCGAATAAGTACGTGATCTTCAATCCTCACGGAAACAATGCAGTTTACCAAACATTGGCTGTCACAGGTTTTACGTGTTGCAACTTTTGCACCCCATTGGCAACGATTTTTCCTGCGTGCTGTTCACACGTTGGGGTCGTGTCGGAGAGATTGGTTCGTCGCAGCGCAAGGTTAGACACCTCTTCGCAGTCATCGAAACCGTTTCTAACGGTAATTCTCTCCAGGGTCCATTCCCGGCTACTACCGCTATTTCTGAGTTCAAGAAGCAATTCAAATCGAAGACGGCCACGAACTGGGAGGTCCGCCGATCAATGACATCTGCGAAGTCAGGTAGGACCCAGAGAACCCCTCATCACGCATGCTTCTGACAACTTGCCTCAAGGCAAATACATGTGGATTGGTGGGTGAAGTCAGTCACTCAACCAGTAACACGTTTTTGAAGTGATTACAGAACGTTCATTTGGGAATGACGAGGAAGAGGAGGCAGGGGCCGGAGGGTCTGGGGAACCCGAGGAAGAGATCAAGATCCCAGAACCAACTCTTGATCCCGACCTCCAGACCTTCTGTAAACTCATCTTTAACTCAGAGTGGGTTCGCTCAAGCTCTGGTTTATGACCGTCCCGAAGCTCACTTCAAGCACAGGATCATTTCCAATGCGCTGTCCGAGATGAATTATGACGCCAACAAACTCCCGTTGGGTCTGTCTCACATCTTCATTTGTGGAGTACTTGTTGACGGAAGTGTCCGCAGGGAAGCTCGCAAAATCGACAATTCTATCTGGGTTCTCTGCCTTGAAAGAACTTTCAGAGGTCATTAGCCAACCAGACAGCGTCAAAACCCGCGGTTTCTCGAACTTCAGGGCGGCATGCGAGGAACTGACCTCCCGTTACTACTCGTAGGTTTTTATTGCGCTTTTGTGAGCAAACATCTGATGTGCATTCTTTAGTATCATTCCCCATGCGTTCGGTCGTAGCCGCCCACCTCCTATCACCACCTTAGAAGTCTTGAAGAAGGTTTGTCTCTGGTGACGGTGACGCTGGCTATAATAACTCAATATTCCGTAGGAGCTAGATCTCGTCGATGCTCTCGGAGACATGGTATTTATATCCTTTACGCACATTTTGGACCGAAGCTGAGCCAAGCCTACAGGGAGTTGCTTCCAAACTCATTGCCGATTCTGCACCAAGGGATGCGGACGGGAATGTCATTAACCCGCTTGACGCACAGTTCCGCTCCCTCCAACTTACAGGCATGATCCCAATTGACAGGAGAAGCAGCGAGTTTGCGAATTTGCAAGCTTACGCCAGAGATACTCACGGCGTGACGCACGGATTCAGGGCGCAGATTGAGTGCGCGTTCAGGGTCGATAGGTGACACCTCTTTTTCAACACTTCAGCGCCCCGAGATCTGACCTGGGATTAGGCAAGAGGAGGCCAAACTCTGGAACGCCTCTCCGACATGTAGCGAATTGGGGGATGGAGACCGACTGTTGCTTTGGCACGGTTCAAGGTCCACGAATTTTGCTGGTATCTTGAAAGAAGGATTACGTATCGCTCCTCCTGAAGGTGAAAACTCCCACGACTGGTGGCCAATTCCTACCGCTAACGTTGATGTTTAGCTCCTGTTACTGGTCAGTTTCCCGAACTTTGACTCGTGTCAAGGCCTCATGACCATTTAGGCTACATGTTCGGAAAGGGCGTGTACTTCGCTGACGTGGGTCATCGCTGTCACTACCGCATGGTGTTGATTATTGATTTTAATAAAATTTCCAGATGATGTCGAAGGTATGTCCATGGTCCGCCCGTGCTGTACGGTTGTCGCTAATCACTTCTAGTCTGCGAACTACTGTCACTCATAGTAAGTCTATTATCGAACTCCGCTCACGGGCCCATCTGATGACATATTCTTCCCAGCCTGAGCGGAAATGTCGGCGTGCTGTTGCTTTGCGAGGTCGCTGTTAAACCGTGGCTCGAGCTAACCAACGCCCATTATGACGCTGACAAGGACGTTAAAAATGCCAAGAAACTGTAGGGCCGCTTCCTGCTCTCACTACCACTCCCGCTCATACACCTTACGTAGGGCCACCAAGGGAGTGGGTCGCACGCAACCACTAAATTGGAAGGATGCTGGTGAGGCCCTTGGACATGATGAATTGAAGGGATGTTTGATGCCCAACGGTTTGGACGATTTGTCAATTCACCCCGGTCGCATGCTGATCTGGACCGTTGCGAATTTTAACAGGGAAATGTGCGGACGTTAACCCGCCCGGTGCTTATCTGCAATATAACGAGGTTCGTCACGTTTCAGAGTTCTTGTGCACATTGCGAACCGAGCGGCTGAACACGTTTTTTCTCATGCCACAGTACATCGTGTACGACACCGCGCAGATTCGCACACGATACCTATTAATGGTGAGGATGGGTTGAGTCGAACTAGCGTGGCTATCCTTGTCGGACCACGAGTACCTTTTTGTGGAAACGGAAAAACTGCAATATTTCTTCTCCGTATTATTATAACCCTAGTCTACCGTAAAGAACATTTTTCCCCACGGCGAATGACTTCCATTTTTGGAAGGAGAGACATTTTCAACTGTTTGCTTGCCACCAGGGCAAACCATCTGTTCGTGACCAAATCTTATCTCTCCTCGTATGAGGTGGCCACTCCAGGCTCACGGTTCACCTCCTTGTTCTCCAGAAACCCTACACCTCATGACCGAGGGCGAAGGAAAACGCGTTGCCTATGCGACAACCAGTAGCGCCATCAGTTCCTTCATTCTGGCTGCCGGACCTAGCACGAACCCGTCCACGTCTATAACCACTCTGTGGAACTACATCCAGCCGGCGTTGGATCACATTGTTCGCTCGTCGACAAACAACATTAATAAGGCACCTGCGATCGACGTACAATACCACATGGGAATCCATACGGCTGTGTACAACTACTTCACCTCGAGTGTGGCACCGACTCGGTCTGAACCAGCTTCGCAGAAGTCGCCTTCGTCTAAGGCAGACAACGAAAAGTGGATGACTGGGATGGACATTTACGAACGTTTGGACGACTATTACGCCTCTGCTGCACGAGAACTGTTCCTCGGTACGCCTATGGATGACAGTGCACTGGTTCACTACCTCGTTCCATGCTTTCATCGCTACTCGGCTGGCGCACAAAGCGTCAACAGGCTCCTCAATTACGTCAACCGTCACTTTGTCAAACGGGCTGTAGACGAAGACAAGGGATGGTTGCGGCTTAATGACGTACTGGGTGTTGTTGCGAAGATGATAAAGGACGGCGACGCGAGAGATCAAATTTCCCTGAAATTGAAGCAACGCCGGGCGGAGGAACTCAAGCGATGGGGCTACGAAGAGGGAGATTCCCGAGAAGTGTTAGCACAGGCGGAGGCGAGTGCGGAAGCGGCGAGTGATGTGGACCGGGTGGTACCCCTCTCTTCGTTGGCATATCGAAGGTTCCGAGTGGAGGTGTTGGATCCCCTTTTGGCAGTACCCAAGGGAAAAGGGAAGAAACGGCCGAAGAAACCCCCACAAGCGAATGGAGAACGACCGTTGCCGAAAGGGAGGCTCGCACGGGCGGTGAAACGGTTACTGGAGAGCGAGGACGAGGAGAGACATGGGCTCGCAGAGGGACTGGCGAATGCGTTGCGAATGTGTGGGATACGGGTTGACCATCCGCTTCGGAAGAGACTGGACAAGTTTCTTCTGATGAGTAGTCCCACATCAGGATCGGCAGATGTATCGGGTGGCGGACCATGATCCCAAATATATTATATTGATTGCGAATGTGATTGACATTCCGGACCTGATATCCTTTTCTGACAAGTCCGCCCGGCGGAGGGCCTCGTTTTGATACGGGCTGAGGGTTTCACTGACGACTTGTCTCCTCGTGGCAAGACCGCCGGAAGCAAACGGCGCTGTAAATCATTTATAGGGGGCACCTTAACCTCAGAACCTGACACTTAGCGAGGGCGACTGCCATCCTCCCATTCGCATCCCCTTTGTACCTCCTCCATGCAGAATACCTTGTCGTCCAAGCAGACGTGCACTTCCTGCCGGTCAGTGTTTATCTTGACAATAGTGGGACTTACACTCGATCTTACCCACGCTTGCACAGATCAAGAAAAGTCGTCAGTCTTGTTCCCATTGTCTCTTTCAGCCCCTATCAGCCTTGCCTAAACCCCCTCCATTACACAGAGATGCGATGGCGAACAACCAAGATGTGGCCCATGTAATGCCTCACGTCGTGACCTCGACTGCATCTACGAAATCCCGCTGGCAGAAATGCGTAGGAGAGAGACTCTCAAGAAAGGCGAGGCCTGTATACCGTGCAGGTAACGTACCCCCACTCATCAGTCTCTCTCTCTACGAGGTCCCTGCTCACACTCTTTCCGCTTTCCGCTGGCATTTAGGAGCAAGAAGAAGGTATTGTCTCTTTTCCCGCACTCAAGCCGTAATTGACTATCTCCGCCTAGAAATGCGACGGCGGGCGCCCACGATGCACGACCTGTCGAAGGGCCCGGACCGTACAGGAGTGTGTGTACGAATCAGCAGACCACCCTGCCCAACCCACATTCTCGAGCTCCTTCGAAACCCTACCTCCCCTCAGGATTCCCGATGGCCAAGTCTTCCTTCATGACCCTACACGTGCGGTCAGTTCATCAAGAGTCGGACCGCCATCCGCCCCATCATTCCCCACCCAAGTCCCAGCTCCCCAACCGCCAATGAGCCACGCCGTCGTTCGTGGATCAGTCCCAGTTCGTTATGAGTTCGTTCATGTGGCTCCTCCTCGGCCAACGTTGTACACTCTGCCATTTCGTCTGGTCGATATCATCGATCCTGCCGCATTTCCCATCTCGGATTCCACAACAAGTGAACTGAGCATGAAATTGTGCGTTCCTCGCAAATCATTCAAACAAGTGTCTGATATTTCTCCCAGCCGTATCCTTGCGCTGGCCCATCGATTGCAACTGGGCATCCCACTAACCTTCGCCAAACAACACGCTATCGCTCTGGGTGATATCTCGAACACCATCATCCACCGGTTTTTCACCTACTTCATGACCGTCTACGGCTGCCACCTGGACCAGGAACGGCGGCGGAATTTCGATCTGATTCACGTTCAAGCACTGTTGACGCAACTCTGCCTTGAAACGGTATTAACGATGGTGGAAGCAGAGAACCCCTTCTCCTTCATCCAGGCTTACTGTTTCATGGCTAACTCGTGTTTCTACACGTACACGTATGTCCCGGGAAAGCGATATCTCAAGAAAGCGATAGATATTGCCAAGAGGAGTGGCATCCGGATGGTCGACCGGTCCTTCAGCGACAGCTCTGACTCCCCGAGCCACAACACAATTATGGACCCTCCTCCAGAGTACCTGGAGTCGGTTCAGGAACGGGTAGCGACGCTCACTCAATTGATTTTCACGCCACTCCAGCACCGGCTCTTGACAGGGGAGGATATTCCCCTCTCAGATTATTTAGAAGATCAATTTCGGAATGAGCTGCCGGTAGGTTACACCCTTCGACATTGGCCGAGCATCCTGCTGAATGGTATCCGCTAGTACGCTTATCCTCGTATGTGGGATGAGATGCCGGAGGTTCTTCGACTCCGCGCTCTGTTGCTTGTTGATGACACGGACAAGTTCATCGAAACTTATAACTTGCCCTGTGAGTCATCCATCACCTGCGACATTGGGCCGTGTCTCACGGTACTTCCAGCTCGTTCTATGTATGCCTGGTTGTCGGAATGCCGAGGCGTCGTGCCACAACTCACAGATCTGAACGACCTACTCGTGAAGAGGGCCGCTGGAGCTGCCGCACTTCCGGACCGCGAGACATACCTGACGTTTCGGTGCTGCAGTATCTTCGTCTTGGCGTCGCTGGCTCAACTATACGACATAATTGCTCGGTCCCCAATCACACCTCCCAACGAATCCTTTAGGTTTAGGGTTATCTGTGATGACACGTTGAAGGATATTGCCAAGATCACAGTGGATTTCACGAAGGATGACTACTCGTTTTTGGAACCTACCCTCAGCGTAAGTCCTCCGACAACTTGCAACCGGTGTAGTGCTGAAAGACCCCTAGGTGAGCTGGGTACGTGCGTCGAGTCTTGTTGTGGTCGAAGAAGACCCAAGGTCATCTCCCGTGTCCACGGGCACTCGTTCATCGGCTTCCCCGGACCCAGAAAATCTGCCTTCGCTCATCCGCATGTTCCTCGATGCGAAGAGCAACCTTGAGACCACTATACGCCTGACACCTGCTGGCATGGGTGTTTCTGTCGTTCATTCGATGATCGCCGTAAAACCGATACGGCATGACCCATACACACCTGATCTCCTCTCGGAAGATGTCCGACTGAAGCTCGGATTATAAAACCAGACACCCTACAGACCGACGCAATGTTACGAAACAAATCTTACGCTGTAGACCCCACAATCCCACGACCATTTCCTAAGCTTCGCACGCATCAGAATGACACTATCTTTCCTATGACCTTTCCCGATTTTGTCTGGATCTTCACGCATTTTCATCCCCATTACATTTCCAAAGAGGTATAGTGCCTTACCCACTATTTGTATTTGGTCCCCTGTCGAATTAGTGTAAAGCCATTCATCCCAGGTCCCCCAACCCCCATGTCCCCTCCATGTTCGCCGTTCGCCTCTCATCCAGTTAGCCGGTGTATCGATACGATCAGGAATTCGGTATATAATACGATTTCAAGATATATTCGGTAAGGTCTATTCTCCTTTTCTCCATACAATACACACCATATATGCCCCGAGGACATCAACTTCACGGATTGAATTGATCGTAAGCTTGTGGCTAGAGTGAACAAAGCTAATGTATGCTCTGCCAAACGGGAAGGAGTATAAGCCGACACTTCGTGGCCGGCTCTGAAGGAATCTCAAAGTTGGAAAATTCCGATAGACCATCAATCATTCCTGGGCCTGAATCTAGGGTATTGTTTCGTGAATCCAAACAGAAGAAATGGTACCTGCGTTCTCAAACTGTCTAACAACGGCACCGTCCGTTGTCCGGCCTGTCCACTCCTTCTGGGCGTGCTCAGCGGAAGGATTGGGAGTCTGCGCGACATCCGATCATCCTCTCAACTTCCGCGCAGTCACAAATATCATCTGTGTCGCCATTAAGGGGGATCATCTAGGGCGTTAACGAGCTGCGACCTGTGGTTGGTGAATGTATTGCCCACGGGTAAATGAGGGATTCAGGCATTCAAGGAATGTGGTGCGGTACCTACCAGAGATGATAAAATTGAGGTGGATTGTACCATTTGGCTATACCCAGTCCTCCTCCGGTTTAATTTGGCCCGTTCTAGTTTTCAGACTTAGGGGCTCAGTGTCTCCAAGATGGAGATATTACGGTTCCACCAGGGCCGCTCGGATGCCTCTGTAGCATTCAAGGCCTACTGCTTGGCAGGAGTACCTGTTTCCTGCGTTACAGTCGCCAATCTGCTCGTACAAGTCATCATCAGCGGTACGATCCGTTACGCTGAAGAGATGTTGGGATACTCAACAAGTATACCACGCGGAACGAAAGGTTGCTCCAAGCCTTCCCTATTCTACTAACCGATACCAGTTGACAGAACCTACACGTTGTCTTCAGCAGTTTGGGATTGCGATGACCCACAACCAAGTTATCTCGCGGGTTTGATTCTGCGTGTCAGGTATGGGCCGCTGTCGCAAGGTCCTATCCGTTGCGTTCGTGTTAATGCGGATACCGTCGGCCTTAGGGGATGCTGATCATCCTCACCGCCCCGACCCCGGGGACCTTGGGGTTGGCAATCAAGATTCCACGAGTACTGCGGGCCTCGCTGACTCCGGCATCCTGGTCAAGGATATACTTGAAGCAATTTTTGATGTATTTCAAGAGGGCATCTTCACGATACGCACAAAGGTGTGACAGGCCCATAGTGTCCCCGTAGGACGATGTCATTCTCGGTGTACTTGCCAAATCGAGGATCGGAAATGAAAATCTAAGAGAATATCGGGTTTCTTGGGGTGAGAGCGGAGGGTGCGCTTCTACCTGAAACCTTTTGGCTGTTTGAGGAGAACTCGAAATCTCGTCGTTGCTGTGGAACCAGGCTGGTCAACGTGTTGTCTGTGGCCGAGTGGTCACACCAACCAGAACGAACTGTAAACCGTAACTGACGGATTAAAGCCTTGGTTCGAAGCAGCAGGATTTGACAGACGTCGTTGCTATCATTAGCAATATTGCGCGATCCATGTTTTGGAACAAATCAATCATCAACATCCTAGCAACGTTAGTTCGGCGATGTAGGTTTCTGGGCTCTTAGCCGCAAGGACGACGTACCTCTCCATTCAACCAGAGAGTGAGAGGTACATTATCCGGGTTCTTGCGGGTTTCGAAGGACCAAGGCCAGAGATCCCACACACAGACGCTTGGCTAACACTTGGTAACGTCTCTGGTAGGTATCGTCAAGAACCCACCACCGTAATGGGGTTGCAGGGTACGCACTGCAGACTCTAGAGTTCCCGACAGCCTGAAGCCTCCCCGCTTTGAACGTTAAGAGATTTTCTAGGCCAACAGCCCTAAACGCGCTCTCGAGCCATCCAAGCTCAAAGTACAACTGAAGTACGTTCTTGATGGTTCCGTTTGCGCCAAATATTGCGCGGTTATAGGTGATAAGGCAAGGGCAACGTAGCGGTACCACCGTGAGGCCAAGGTACCCCGAAGGATCAGTAGACCGCGCTGACCAACATCCGAGAGAAGAGAAAAAAGACCCTTGTCGTGTAAATCGAACGGAGGCTCGTGAGTACTCATGCAAACCCACCGCTGCTGCTGAATTCGCGGCACCAGGATAACTACGCCCCTCACCCCCAATCGCCCTTTGTTGTCAAGATCAAGTGATCAAAGGGTGCACCTCTGGCCGGCCATGTCGGTGGATGTTGGTGAGTCCTGGGGGGAATCCGGCTATAACGGAAGGGGGCCACAGAGCTCAGTGTTCAACAAAATTCGCAGATTCCCACCAAAAACTGAGATGCCCGTAGTCTGCCTCGACACCCAACGCGCCCCGTCAACGGTGTCGAAGCGTCGATTCTGAACACCAAATGAAGTCTTCGACAAACTCGCCCGGAAAAGGTCAGCCCACAGAATTGGGAGTGGGCACTACCAAACAAGGCGGGAGACAGGAGAAGAGTACTAGTTGAAACTAGAGGAACACCCGCCTCATGCGTTCCGGTTGGTAGCTCGATATTCGCTCAACCACAGAGGTATAGTCGATGAATATTATTGAGATAAGGTCCTCTAGAGAGTTTATCAGCACTCACATCGAGTACACGCCACGATATAATCATAACTCTGCTTATCGTCAGAATATTATGTCAGCGAATACTTCTCCACCCGTGCCACTTCCTCCACGTAACTCTCCACCCACAGGTCATCCTCATCTTTCATCAGCTTACTTAAAACACCTACTCTCCTCACTAGTTTTTCCAGCTCTCTTCCGTTATAGTAGTTATGCCCCCCTTTGGGGTGAAGGGGGGGGCGGTGCGTCTTCGATGGGTGGGAGATTGAAAGATCCGTGTTTTTTCTCGCTGTCGGGTATTCTAAGCATTCGATTGTTGCGGAGGAATAGAGGGTTCGTGGTATGATGGGCGTATCCAGTTTTCACGGGTGGCAGCATGGGAATCCCTAGAAGAGGTAGAGGATTGTTGTTTTTGAGTGGGCGGTCTACGACTCCGTCCACTCCATCCGACTCACCGTCATTGTATGCACGGACGCTATATTCTTGAAACGAGTCCTGACCATGACTAAATCTGTACTCCTCCACCTATCTCTTCCAAAAGGAAGAGAACGCTTGGTCCCCAACACGTGGGGAACCAAAGGTAACAACCTTGATTCGTATCCCTGGAGGGAGCATCCCATCATTCGTCAACAACCCCACCGCGAGGTAATACGAAAGAGCGGCTCCCATAGAATGTCCAGTGAGCTAGTCTTTTCAGTAAAATCGAGAAATCCTATCCACAAGAGAAGGGGAACTTACGACAAGTTCTCTGACCTCTTCCTCCTCCAGACCTTTTCGGATGTCCTTGAACGCGAGGGCTTCAAGGCCGGTATACATTGACATGAAGCCACTGTGCACGCGATATGATTGTTCCCCTTTGGTGCAACGCAGAAACAAGGAGTTCATATCATCACGTGCGAGTACCACATATGCTGACCACAAGTTGTTTGGTTGTTGGTCTGTATGCCACGAGACCCATGACGTTTGCGACCTCCCCTTCGAACGGGAGGATGAGATTCGAAGATGTCACTGCTTCGTAGCCTTCCAACGGGAAGTGTTTCCGCGAGAACAGCTCTATCCGTTTGAAAACCCGTTCCAGGGCTATGCGGCTACAATATGAGATATCCGCGAGCTCGCCGACGAGTTGGATCTCTCTGTGAATTTCCTCCGAGACAACATCCTCGATACGAAGTGGATGTGAAGATTTGGACGCGAGGAGAGTGTAGAGAAAACGGAAGTTGTCAAGCTTTTCGATTTTATACATGTGCCGCTGATAATCACTGTAGCGAGTATCTGGAGGCGACACGGTGGTGTAGTAGATGGGTGAGGAGCGCAACAAACCCATGATACGGCAACAGGGCAGATTGTGGTGGATAAGTGTGGACCACCTAAATCATCTATCTAAAATCTACTTAAAAGAAAAAGGGAACCCGCAGGCAGTCTCTCGGCATCAGCAAGCCGTGGAAAGTCCGATATATCATATAACCTTACAGCACCAGGTGATCGGACCGCTTCCTCGACAAGGGCTTATAATAAATTATATGTCGTTTTCCGCACCCAGGAGATAATCGATTATAATGTGTTATAATCGAATATTTGGGTCTACCACTTTCGTAGACCCATGTATTTCATTGTAGTACTTTCCACGATTTACTGATGGCCACTCGCATCTCGTACCTTTTTGCATCCCCTGTGCCATTCCTGGATCCCTTCCGCTATGGTTGGGCTGTCTACATCTGGGCCGTCTGCACACCACGTGGAGGAGTGTAAGCACGCTTACTACGTCACATGTTCATGTTGAACTTTCACAGTATATAAGCCATAGATGTTCGTCGATAACAGTAGGATACCTTTCTCCTCTCCCTTCATCTCTGCGAAATCCACACCGTTGTCCTC
>MU117971.1:0-197131 GCA_014904855.1 Thelephora ganbajun | reverse complement strand
AGGATACCTTTCTCCTCTCCCTTCATCTCTGCGAAATCCACACCGTTGTCCTCTCCGTCGTCGGTCTTGAGTGTTGCCGCTGTACTCGGCTTCCAACCACCTACATTTTCAAACAATGTGTGCAGTCCCTTAATGTGATATCACTAGTTTTTTTTTTGTTTTTTTTACAGAGGTAACATGCCAGCACCCCTTTGGCCATATCACAAAGCATCGTGTTAGCGGTGCACATTGCTTGAAGGTGCACTGACCATAAGGGGGTAAGAGCCTATCCGGTGCCTGAAACGCTCCGGCTACATCAGACGTTCAAGAACGCCGCCCGCCCACGACGAGTAGGTATATGAATCAAAGGTTCTTGGAGGCAGCCCGTCACCTCGGTAAATATGTGTTTCCATCGGGATCGCTGGATATGCCCGACAAGCGGTGGAGGCTTTCCGTCCTGGAAGCTCCAGGAAAATCATGGAAATATTCGCGCGGCAACGATGCTGGCTGTTACTGGGAGAAGGCAAGCCGTTGGCTTGCGCAATCGTTGAAACGAAAGGTAAAGGGGAGATCACTGCGATAGTTTTATTGCGGGGTCTCTGAGACGCTCACATAGGTCGATGACCGATGGTGTTCCTGTGGCTCCTCGAAGTGGCTTTGCGTTTGTAGTTCAGCGTCGGTTCCCTCTGATCTCCAACCTCTTCAGCTAGGGAGGGCTCATACCATCGGATTCGGAAACAGCTGACAGACATATTTCGGAGTTTTGGTCTCCTGACCCCAGGCCCAACCCCTCAGGCCTCGACGCGAGCACGGTCTGTCACGGAGTTCGCGCGGAATAATGGTCATCGATACCGTCGCTGATGCCGCAGGCAAGCCCATGATTGGTGTCTTCGAGTATTTCAGCAAGTAAGATTATGTTATTGAGCCAGAAAGCCGGTGGTTCATCCATGTAATAGTAAGATCGTATTACATTCTTTTGGTTATCACGACTGAACAAGATTCTAGGTCGCATTGTTTTATGCTGCAAGCATTTCCAAGGTGGGGGTCACCATTTCTGAAGACGAGCTTGACATCGTGGATGGCATCCTTCTATGATGAGTATAGTAGTATCTGGTGTTATGGATAGTCATCCATTATTAATATTGCTTATATCGCGGAATAAAGTTTCGTCCATTTACATAGATTTCGAGTTTTTTAGATCACTTATCACGGGTTCCTGTTAGTTGTCCTCAGGTGAATGAAATGAGCTCGCTGCATCGCCAAATCTTTTCTAGGCAGAAACGTGTATAACTCGTGAAGAGGTATAATACAAAAGGTAGATGCACAAGATCCATAAAAACGTAGGGGAACCGTGAGGCTAGCATCGAGGCCGGCCAGATACTAGCGGTTATGAGGTCACAAAAAAATCAGATTCAGAACCCTACGTTGTGACCAACCATGCGACCTCTCCAGGAAGCAGAGTTAAAATCAGACGCCGTAATAGCTGTTACGCTGGAGGAGGACGCTTTCAGTCTTGGATGCCAATACAAGGGAAGAGGACTAGAGACAGACATACAGGATTAGTTTTGCCGGCAAGAATCCAGAGAGTGGTGCTGAGAAAGGTGAGGAGACAAAGTCCAAATTCGGTCCATCCCAGGGCCTCGACCGTCAGGGACTGGCGGCATCTGTGGAGGCCTTGTGACAAGAAGGGCAACAAGCAAAGCAAAGGAATTTACCGAGAGATCGCAGGTCGCCCTGGACAGCTTCCGCCTGTTCGGATGTGATGCAAAACCCCAGCTGCAGCGCCCTAGATGCTATGGTTAGCGTGGCATCCTCGATAGGGAACAAGGGCATTACCCATAGGACCGACGTGACAAGAAGCCAGATGAATGAACTAGCCATGCTGGCGAGCAGGTGTAGGTCGCCATTCACGATCCAAATCGTGTAAGCAGCCCCAAAGATAATAGTCCAGACCTGGGAAAGGAGGTAAATGGCACGATCAGGATTAATGGAGATGATGCGGGGACTGACCGAATTGAAGAGACATAAGATCAGGCTAGGGCACATAAGTAAGATGCGGAAAAGCAAGGGGCCATTATTGCTACTGACAGGGAATGATAACGAGCTTCAGTGAAGCCAATCTGGTTGCCAAGATTGATGAGGTAGGAAGTGAGACCAAGCTCAGCCATGGCGCAGAGAGTGATGAACAGGAAAAGATACGGGTGATATCTCGCCTTGACGGGGGTCATCTTGGAGGAGAGAGGGAACTGTGTCTGGTCGGACGCCGCAGTCAAGAAAAAGTCTGTAAAGGGGTCTTACACGTGTAGAACATGCTAGACGACATCGACGCCGTTGACGGCAAGGATAATAGTATGAGGATCAGGGTGGGATGATGGCGGCAGAGTTCCGACCGTCCCTCTCTTCAACACCGCCGACGACCGTCCAGGACGACGACGACGATGCCAACCGTTGGCAAGCCCGTATTGCCCCCCATAGATGTTCAGAGTCCATTCATGCCCTCCACGACGACCCGCTCACCCTCAAAACTAAGAAAGTCTCTCTCCGTCGACTCGTTCGTCCGTCTCACTCGCCCCGACGAGCCATCCACCAGTTCCGTCCCCGCGACCGCCGCCCGCTGTACGGCCCCTCCTAATGACCATCCCCCCTCTCCATCCAGAGTCCGGACACATAGTGTCAGCACTGCTGATACCAGTTCCAGAGAGTCCTCGCTTCCCCGTACCCTCTCCGACCCCACCGATCCACCTAGGCCATCTAGGGGTAGAGACAGACCCCGTCGCACCTCGGAAGAACCACTACCTCTGAATTTACCCCCAACCAGACCCCGCCCGTCACCTTTGAACGATCTCGCTCGAACGGGTCCCCTCCCTGGCCCGTCTCAGTATAACCCACTCCGAAAGTCTTCCACTTCGAGAGCCCGGAGCGGCAGTCTTGGCATGAGCAATCCAACTGGTGGTGTAGCCATGGTCATCAACACTCAGCTTGCTTCCGTATGTTCCTACACCTCACCTCATCACTCGTGAACCTAAGCTTATTCACCCTCAGATGCCAAGTAAATCGCTGATCACGGTCGCTGTTGTTGGCTGCTCTGGGTGCGGAAAGAGTAGTATCATCAAGAAAGGTTGCAAGGCATATGCGATGTCTGAGCCTACCACCGGCATACCTCCAACAGACGGGAAGAACCAATTCCGTTGTGAGTTGGTCGATTTATTGACTATATATAAAACTTCACATCCTTCCCGTAGACACTTCAAGGCTCGGCAAGATTAATCAAGGCCCAAATGTGACTGGGTCCCTTCGTGTCCTCGAGGCAGATCTCTCGGATTTCCACCTTGATGATGTGTCGAGTAGAGTTTGGCCCGATTCCGCTCCAAGAGTTGATGGTGTCATTGTTTGTTATGACTCCTCGTCTTTGAGTTCGTTCACACACGTTGAACGCCTAGTTTGTATGATCCACCTTCCCTGTCCCCCGAACGTATTGACGAAGGTTTTCAGGCGGTTACAATGACTTGGAATTACCGACTGTTGTCATGGCTTGCAAGTCAGATGTCACTAAAGAAGTCGACCCACACACAGCTGCCACCATGCTCCGCGACCATAAGGTGGGGTTGGTAGAAGTCTCCATGTACGACGATTCCGGCAAGGATAAGATGCGGAGGTGTTTTGACTGGATGATCCGTGCAATCTATCGGGACAGATGTGAGCATGTTCTGTCCCGTCTGTCCCATCCTCGGTCGTGGCCCCTAATATCCATAACAGCATCAGTCCGTGTCGACTCGAACTCCGTCTATCGTAATCCTGCTTCCCCTGACGTACTCAATACCCCTAACCATCCGTGGGACCTTTCCAGGCCCTTGCTCAATTCCCTTCCCACTGATGGAATCCCGATGAGCACTTCTTCGAAATCCCGTGCTTCGTACTTTACCAATTCTCCGCCAATACCTCACACACCACCAAGGTCTCCAACGCGCGCGCGGTCGCACAACGACCTCCTATCTCTTGTCCGTGAAAGGGAAGAACGAGGGGCTGGGAATCAAGCATTCATCAATGATTACAACAGTCGATCATCTTTACCTGTAACAGGTATCAACGGAGATCTGACGAACCGCGGCGCTGATAATTTAGGTTCCCAATCGGCCCCAAAACGACAAGACCAGTTGAGTGCCTTCCTTCCAAAGGTCCCGGGCGGCCTCGCCACGGGATCGATCCGCTGTTACAGTGACTCAAGGTGGTATAATCTGATAGACGACTCTCGCCCTGGGCACGCTTGGACGACCTTTTCGAGAAGTTGCTCTTCTCGGTAGTCAGTGACGATGGTAATCGGTCTCGATCGACGGTATAACCTTGGCTAACTTGGTCTTTCCAACAGATGCGACATTTGTGTCAAATTTCATGCTCACTTATCGAAGATTTGCGACTCCTCGGAGTGTGCTCTTGACCATGCAGAAGAAGATGCGACAACTTGACCAAGAGACTGCAGACCCGATGTTTGCATGCTTAGCTCAGATGAAGTACGTCCATTCCCGAGGTTTCCGACCCGTCAAGGTTTTTACACTTGATTAGTATCTGCCGTCTGTTGGCGGACTGGATTAGGGATTATCCCTATGATTTTGCGGTCCGTGGGACGGCCGGTGCATTATCGGCACTCGTCAAGTCCATCATTGCGAAAACGTACCTCATCCATTACGGACTAGAGTTCCTTCCCTTCCTGGAAACGTTGCCGAACCTTGAGGATAAAGACGCCACCTGGGCATTGAAAGTCGACACCTTAGTAGAAGAGAGCGATGATTCCTATAGCATGCTCGACGAGGAGGAGGTGCGCTCTGCTTCCCCCGCACCCGAGAGCCCAGTTGTGTCTTCCGCAAGTGCACGCCCAGCCTCGCCCACTCAAGTCTCCGGCACCAGAGAACGGAAGCATAGTTTACCACTCAGCAGATCAACACCCAAATCTGCGACTCCTCACAACGGAGAGTTGGAATATTCGCATAAACACATCATTCGGGAACTCCAGCGCATCAGCGTGGAGCTGTCTAGCCTGAACCCAATGGATGTTGCCCAAGAAATTACAAGAATTCAGAAGGGATTGTTTCTCAATATTCAGGTGGGCTGTTACTTATACGGGCTAGCCAACTTTATCTGAAGTCCTCGTTAGCCACGACATTGGTTGAAACATACGTTGTCTTCTGGGCCGAAGGACCCAGAGACGGATACAATTGCACGATTTAACCGTTTCTCCAATCACATCGGCGACTGGTGGGCTCGACATCATGTAATGACTTGCAGGAGCTGACTGGTCCCTCTTTTTCAGGGTGGCCTCTTTGATTCTTTGCCATGACCGACCAAAGACTCGCGCAAAACAGATAGAGCGATTCGTCGATATTGGCGTTTCGTTGCGCGTCCTCAATAACTACTCCGGCCTCCGTGCCCTTGTCGCTGGTATCAACGCTGCGACATATTCTGGCGATTTGCCTATGGAAATATTCAAACAAAGAGCTTTGGAAGCCTACAAATCATATCAATCCTGGGATCTGCTGTTCCAGGCTATTAGGTCACACCGAGCATACAGGATGGCACTACGGAACACCAAAGGGGCGTGTATCCCCGCTCTGTGAGCACCATGCTCGGTTATATCTGGTTAGGAGACTAATCAGTATGGATTAGGGAGGTCCACCTGCTTGACCTGATTCGCGCTCATGAAGGCAATCCTGATTACAGCAGTGCTCATCCATCAAAGATCCACTGGGCTAAATTCAATATGATTGGAAGGTTCATCGCTGGGACTGTGCAGGCGCAGGAGCAATGTCGACAATCGCCTGAATATACGTTCGAAGAACACCCAGCGATCAACCACTTGTTGGTCACGGCATATATTATGGATGTTGAGGTGAGTCTATTCAATGGCCCAATGCTCTCATGACTTGACATCTTCGCGTTCCTAGATGCGGGATGCCCATATGTCTGCGAATGACCTGGATGGTGAGCATGGCGTCAACATCAGCGTATCACAACACGGTACCCGCGAACAGTACTCCAAAGACACGGCAATCCTCCGCAAGATTATCTTTTGGGCGTCATAGTACCACTGTGTTTATCTCTGTGCGCACGCATTGTCCTCTGCGTTCATTTTGTATCCCCCCTCGTCCGCCTTGTTTAATGATCTTGCTTTCATGTTCTTGTTTATTCTTTGTACCTATGCACCTCCGCTGCCCCATCCACATCCTCACGTCCATCTACTCCGACTATTCAGCCACTGGCATCCACTTTCGCGCATCATCATATTGCTCTATTGGGCAAGGTTTTCTTGTAAGGTCCAGCGTACTCTAGTGTCCTTGCTTCTCGCTCCGTGCTTTAAGCTCATAGGGCTTGTTTCCTTTTTCCAACCCTCCATATTCTTTTGGTTGACACTCCAACGAACGTAACATACACCACCCCATGTACTGTAAGATCTCTCCTGTTGCGGAGTTGTTACTAAGTTTGTCACGAAATACCCGTCAGTTAGAATCTACTCGCGTATTGGACACAAGTTGATGGCGTAGTGAACGTGGGAAAACGCCATCACCCTCGATCACGAAAAACTTGGTCGCGCTCAATTCTGTAGCGGTTAAGAGAGCTACTAAACTCTGCACCATGCTCTCTGGTGACTATGTGATGACTATCGATTCGGACGATGAGGTCCCGATGCAAACCATCAAGGCCAAGGATGAGATGGTGCAACTCGATATGGACTTTGTGTTCAATCCTTCCGTTGATGCCTTGGAGACGTGGAATAATCCGTCAGACTTGAAGGATTTCATAAAAGCTGGTTCCAGACCTGTGCGTATGCCACTCATTTCTGTGTGCTCGACATATGCGCGGTGCTCACGGATACATACAGGAGCCTATCTCTGTTGATGACATCATAGCACGGAGGAAACAGAACCGAGCATCGAAGAAACGGAAACGGACCCTTGCTGAGGAGGAGGATGACCAACCCTCAGGCTTGGAGGCGGGCCGGTCTGGAGGCGAGGGCGGTAACGAGAGTGATGAGAGTGGGTTCGCCGGGTTTGAAGTTGGGGACGCAGAAGACCCGCTCGCGTCCTCAGATGAGGAAGGCGGGAATCCTGGAGTGATTCGATCAAACGAGGGTGAAGAGGAGGACAACGGCAAAGGGGATGGAGAACCATCGGATTCTTCCGAAGAGTCCGACGAGGTCGAAACACAGGTCGAGAAGGACAAGAAAGCGGCTTTCTTTGCAGACGATGCTGGGCCTCCCAAACGACACGGCTCATTCCTCAGTATGAACCTCTCACGCCCTATCCTCAAGGCTCTCACTTCCCTTGGGTTCGCGACTCCAACCCCAATTCAGGCCGCTACAATACCTGTCGCCTTGCTTGGGAAGGACGTAGTTGGGAATGCTGTCACTGGCTCTGGAAAAACAGCAGCATTCATTATTCCTATGGTTGAGCGTCTGCTTTATCGTGAGCGGGGAAGGAAGGCCGCCGCTACTCGTTGTCTGATCCTGGTACCAACCCGAGAGCTGGGTGTCCAATGTTGCGAAGTCGGAAAGCAGCTTTCCGCGCACACGGACATTAGATTTTGCTTGGCAGTCGGTACGCCCCGTTGGATCATGGGCGACTGTACACTCATGCTCTTGAATAGGTGGATTGTCGTTGAAATCTCAGGAAGTCGAGCTACGGACGTTCCCTGATGTCGTGATCGCGACCCCTGGTCGACTTATCGACCACCTGCGGAATTCTATCGTATTCTCACTCGATGCCTTGGACGTTCTTGTCCTGGATGAAGCCGACAGGATGCTTGAGGACGGTTTTGCTGACGAACTTGCGGAGATTGTCAAGTCGTGCCCTCAATCAAGGCAGACGATGCTTTTCTCGGCCACCATGACGGACTCCGTTGACGAACTCATCAAAATGTCTTTGGACAAGCCGGTTCGCCTCTTCGTAGACCCAAAACGCACCACAGCAAAGGGCTTGATACAGGAATTCGTCCGTGTGCGATCGGGCAAGGAAGCCGATCGGCCCGCGTTGCTTGTGTCGCTATGTAAGCAGACATTCAAGCAACGGACTATCATCTTTTTCCGCAGTAAGAAACTCGCGCACCAGATGAGGATCGTCTTCGGCCTTCTCGATCTGAAGAGCGACGAACTGCACGGAGATCTGACACAGGAGCAGGTATTTCGCCAACTCGGTTGTGACGCCGGTGTTGTTCTGAAACCTGATCCAACCTAGCGATTGAGAGCCTTGCAAACGTTCCGAGATGGTGCCGTTGACTATCTCATGGCCACTGACCTAGCCTCTCGTGGTCTTGATATCAAGGGAGTCGAAACGGTGATCAACTATGACATGCCTGGTCAGTTCGCACAATACTTACATCGTGTGGGCCGAACGGCGCGAGCCGGGAAGAAGGGTCGGTAAGTGCATTGCGATGCAACGTTCGTAGATATAAGGTGCATTGATTCCTATACAACTTAGATCTGCCACATTGGTTGGAGAGGCAGACAGAAAAATGTTAAAGGCTGCCATCAAACACAGCACTGATGAAGATCTGGTTCGACATCGTGTCGTCCCTCCCGATACGGTTGCGAAGTTCGCGGAGAAACTTGAGAGCCTGAAGGGTGAGATAGCTGAAATCATGAAGGAGGAAAAGGAAGAGAAACAGGTTCGTAGCGACGAAATGTCCCCCACAGCACTCCATTAAAGCAACTTCCCAGCTACGTCAAGCCGAGATGGAACTGAAGAAGGGCCAAAATCTACTCGAACATGGTGATGAGATTTATTCCAGACCGGCCCGTACTTGGTTCCAGAGTGAGAAGGAGAAGCAGCAGGCGAGAGGTACATTCACAGTTGGTTCTGGAAACCGGAAGCTCAACCCTCTGCAGCTGTAAGCAAGCAACAGTATGAATCGGGCATGTCTTCCAAGGCATCCGACAAGAAACAGCGGGCCCCAGAGGACAATAAAGTACGGCCGGTTCTCCCTTCTTTCCGTAACGTTGGTGATGTCTCCCTGCAGCCCAAACGCGACAAATTCGCTGGCCTAACACGACGCGCAAAACGTCGAAAAATGGCAATGGAAGAGGACGAAACGGACCAGCGTGCTATCGGAGCTTCCATCCGTAATGCGAAGAAGGTCATGAAACCCACAAAGATTGGTGTGCCCGAACCCAGGCTACAAAAAACCGAAGTGAAGAAGACGCGAAGTGCACCGAAGAAGCAGAAGAATACTAGCTCTTTCGACCGCGATCTTGGTCAACGTACAAAAATGGAGGGTATACGAGCGAAGAAAGGAGATTCTGTCGGTCGAGCTGGAAAGCGACAAAGGAAATCACGGTAGTCTAGCTTATGCCTCCGGGTCATTGTATACTTCCGTAGGTCTACGCAGGTCACAGGCGCAAGTTGGAGCTGAGCTGGGATTCACGATGCTTTCTCGGCAAGGTGCCATGAGCGAGCGATCAGCACCGACGTCTAACGGAGTAAGGCGAACACTCCATCGATGTCATCGATAAAGCTTGAGTGCTACGTCGTCATAGGCTGAACCTCGCACTGAGTATCGACGATGGAAAGTCTTGCGTCTTCGTTGAGGCACGTGACTGGGTCTTGACTTCTTCATCCGCACCTTTCGCAGAATGCAGAACTCTATCGATTTGCTTGCCTCGTTTCGATTACCATCAACGGCACGTCTGGTACCAACTGCGCTGTGTCCTGACAAAGATCTGCTGCTCCTCATTACCAGCTCAAGTAGTAAAGATCGCCTGAGTTTGTGGAATCTACAAGGGTCAAAAAAGTGGGAGGTGGAAGTGGACGCTTCAGGACCCAATTCTGAAGAAATAGTCGCGCTGACGTGGAGTCCGGATTGTGCGTGCTTATTCCGTCACGTCCAGCCAGAACCCGGCCCCTCGTCGCCTGATTACCCATAGTTAGGTCAATTTATCGCCGTTGCACACGATCCACCCCGCATTACTATCCACTCTGTGCAGAACGGGCACGAGCAACGCAGTTTATCCATCAAACAGAATCTACTCCGGCCTTCGCTGCGTCTCACAATAATCTCATGGTTCCAAGATGAAAAGTTGAGACAGGAGGATACGACCATCCCAGATATTTTGAAGCGGGGTAACGACATTGTAAGCGTTGAAACGTGCCTAAACAGTCTTCCCGATTCATCGATCGCGACGCAGCCAGGGTCTGCACACTCGATGCTTAGAATGCTGCCTCTGCTTGATGCGTTACAGGATGACACAAAGCCTCTCGGGTATCCATATCTGGTATCTGGAAATCGATAGTCTTCGCTGATTTGACACAGTGCGACAGATCTTTTCGCATTCGAAGGGTCGAAGAAGCGACCTTCCGTAAATACCAAATTCCCTGAAGTTATCGCCAAATGGCCAACGCTCCCACCTGACCCATTATCGGCTTCGATGAAACCTGCTGATGCCCCGAGACACCGTCAGGGGGGTGAGGAGGACACCGATGAGGTCGATGACCGCAACACCAATAGCATACTCTGTGCTGGAGATGACATGGGGAATATTCACTGCTTTCTCGACGGAAGTTTCCCGCTCGGCACCTTCCTGTTCAACACTAATTTCTCGATCGCGAGCTTGTACAAGAAACCGGATGAGCCTACTTTTTCCATCAACATCCGGACTGCGGAAACCGGTACATGCCTGGCGCCCACTATTGTCGACATGACGCTGCTGAAGCGTCGAAGCATCCGTGACGTTGCAAGGACCTCATCAAACGCTAGAGAGCTGACCTGGTATATCATGCGATGCGTGAAGGAGATGCAGAAGTTCTGGTATGGCCAAGATCTCCAAGGTGGTGCACGGACCATGGGCCCCAAGTGGGTCGAAGCCCTGGAGAAGAAGCAGACACAGTTCGGTCGTACGTCGCACGTGCTCCGCTTGACTTTTCCCACCTTAAACCCCAAACCGCAGGGAAGCAGCCATCGGCTGTGCTGGACTTGTCATGTCTGCTCTTGACGGGACGTGCTTCGGACGCTCTCAGCGACTTTTTAGGGAGTGGAGAACAAACCACCGAAAGAGTGAGCCAAAGAAGGAAAATCCCCACTCTATTTCTCACACTCCATACGTCAGGGGATGAACAAATGGGAGTCCACCGTCTTCGAGGCATTATTAAAGGTGCGAGATTATGCGGAGAAACGGGTTGTGCCTGCTGCACACCGGCTACACCTCATGATAGAGGAGGTACAAGGATGGGCCCAATTGTAAAGGGTGTTCTGAAACGCCCGGGCGGTTCTACGTTGCTGATCACACACGTTATTAGGCCGAATTTTGCTTTCTGTGAATTCTCGGCGAGTGAAGCAAAGGGATGCCTGCAGGTAATTCAAAGGCTGATTATGGTGGGGAACTGGCTCGCCAAAACGGCGCGGGTGGAACTCACTCGCTTTCGAGAATTCATGGGCTGGCTCCGATACGGTAAGAACAGCTGCGGGTGTATTCGGACTGCGTGGTTGATCAGGCATGTATGGGGCGTCGGGTTCACGTTGCAGAGATCGCGAAGAATGCGCAAGCCCCAGATTCACAGGTTCACATCCCGCCTCGGTATGATATCATGCAAGCGAATGAATACATGATGTCTGGCCTTGCGGAAAGCGCTCTCGATAAGTGGTTTTCGGGGCAAGCTCCGAAGTTCTCGTTGGAAGAACTGGGGAGTGTAGGGGAAGGGACAGGTGATTTAACTGAAGTCATAGAAAGGGCGCGTAAGGTGGCAAACGATCCGACAGGGATCGAATGGCAACATGTGCGTTCATCCCCTTGATATGAAATTACCGAGCCAATTTGAACGTCGTTCATCGTGTCGCGGGTCGTTAGGAAGTGAAACGGAGAGATATGAGCGGGTTGGATCGGAATTTGGAGTTGTTGGCCCAGGAACTCGCGCTCCGAGGTTCTCGATTATTCAGCCGCACCACGAGCGCGGCATGTGCCTCCGCTTCTGTTTCACACGAGGACGGCAACTCGCACTTTACGGCCGCAAGTGATGTGCTGTTGGGAGAAGGTGAACGGATTGTGATACGTGAACGAACCGCGAGGGGTGGGGAAGAGGTACGAATCTATACTCCTATTGCTTCACCTCGTTTCGAAGTGGGATTGATCGGGGTGGAACAGGGTCTTGGAGTACAGCAACATTTAACCATATGGGTAGCTGGAGCAACAGTCAAGAACCGTACGTTGTGTCAGGAATACAATTGGAAGGGGCTTGCTGAAACACGTGGCAGTCGTTCTCATCGTGCGGATTCGGTACAAGCTGCAAGTAGGAGGTGGAATGCCGGAGGCAATTGACTTTGCACTGTGCGAATGCATCCACGGCTCAGACTCAATCGATATCATGGACGCGGACTTCTTTGATGAGTCCTTGTTGGTGATAGCGTTTCGGAGCCAAGAGGACGGTATGAGCCTGAGGTAATCAGTTTCTACAAGCAGCTGATCGAACGGGGGCTTAGATTACTACTCTTCGAACGTTGGGACTGCCGATTATGGGGGACTTGAGTATCAAGAACGCCCGGTTGACGTAAAAGGACTGACAAGGGAACAAATGATAATAGACGCACTGAAGGAGTGGAAAGACGGAAAGGTGGGCCCTTTCCGTTGAAGGATTTCGCAACAAAGGTTTCGCCGGAAGCTGATGTGTTTTTTTGTGTGTGCTAGCTTACCACTATCCGACTGGAAATAGGAGCCGGGAATCGGCACCTGACGGCTCGGGCGGATGATGGGATTGAACTGGCCCTGAACGGACGGGTCGGTCGGCGGGTGGCGTGCGTTCTGGACAAGGAGGATATGGGGCTGGAGATTCTTGACATGGCCGGCGAAGCGGACGCGATCAGTGATGATGGGGAAGGTTCGGGCGGATTTTCGCCGGGTATACCTTGACGGATATCTCGGACTGTGAGGTGAGCTGTCCTTGACGATTGGTGTGTGAAGACGGGGGCAGATTGGAGGCAGGCAGCCAGTGTTGTCTCGCGGCCTGGTGATGGCCGATGTTACTGAGGACAGCCGTTACCGTTGGGGGATTAGGTACAATGATGGGAATACAGAATTTACCGAATAAGGTTTGAGACCCAAATGGTTAAGCTGGGTGAGAAAAAAATGAGGAGAAAATATCAAAAAAATAAAACGCGGAGCATGAGGATTTTTATTGTCCGCTTCTGTCCATCTCATCATTTCCCAGCTTGTCCTCCTCGTTCCCCCTCCCTCCAACAAGGATGCCTCCCGCGAACGCGAAGTCCCTCACCGACGACGCTGCGATGCGTAAAAAGAAAAACGCTGATGCCCAGGCTGCCTTCCGAGCCAGGCGGGCAAATTACATCGCCACCCTCGAGGAAGCTGGCAAGTCTGCCTTCGCAATCCTTATCCATCCTAACTCTCCTCTGATCACGTCGATGTCCCCGTCCCAGTTACGAACCTCGAGTCGGTCGTCATTCAGCTTCAGGAGTCGTGCACCGAGGCCAAGGCACAATCGACCGAGCTTCGCAAGGAAAACGCCCGCTTGAAGAACGAGGCCCGCGAACGCGAGAAATTCTGGCGCGCCCTCTGGGCTCAAAGGAAAGGACACGACCCTCATCCTGATGACTTTTCCCAGATGCCCTATCCCTCACCCAGTCTCTCGTCCAACCAGCCCCAGCCGTTAGCCTCCCCAATTTCCCCGTCCCACGTCTCTCAATACCCGGATCAGAACATGTCCCATCGTTATTCAGCCGCTCGGGACGCTAATGGCCAGATGGGCGGTGGTATGCCCTACTCCGCTCAGCCCCAACATGACTATCCGTCTCGTTCGCCGTCAATAACCTCCTACGCTGGCGCAGAAACCATGGATACGCGTGGTTCACCCATACATACCCAACAGCGTCTGCCCAAGTATGGTCCTTATTCTCCTTATGACGTGGAAGGTAACGTTCGCGATCCCAGCTGGACACAGGGCATGAATCAATCCTCTATTACCCATGCCGACCCCATGAACACAGGAAGCACCACCCCCACACATTCCCCCGCCTTTGTTGAAGGCTCAGCGTCCAACCTCACCTCACCAGAAATCCCCTACCTCCCGAGATATGTGGAAGACCAAAAGATGGGTTTGCCCAATCTAGATACCTCTACTCAGTATACCTTTGCTCCCAACCGTCCCTTATCACCCACCGCTTCCACCACTTCTAGCTCCTCCAGCACGATGACCTCACCATTCCAGTTCCCCTTCCCGGAGAATCCAGTAGCAAGTGACCGGTCGGACTTTAATTTCCGACGTCATTCTACTAACGGGGCGGAACTCACCCTCCATGGCGGAACAGCACACATCTCGGTTGTGAGCAATGACGAACGCTACCGGATGGCTGCTCCGCGCCGCCCTACAAACGGTCCAGACCCGCAACCTTTCCAGATTATACCGCCCTTCAATAACACGGAGACCACTAGCCCAGATCGCGAGAACAGTGAAGCAGAGTCATACCACTATCCACCTCACAACGTTTCACGAAGAACAACAAATTCACGTTCAAGATCCCCGTCTCCTACTGGTCCTCCTATTTGCTCGACGCTCGCGGTCATCAAGGCGCAGGCATTCGGTGCCCTGCGCCGCACCCGGGCCAGACAGAAGAAGGGATCTGAGGGGGCTGCGAAGGCAGCTATGGAGGCACTTGAGGCCCGAGGCATCGGGATCGGGATGACAAAGAGCAACAAGCGACCGAGACTGGAAGATGACGACGACGACGCCGAGTACCGGCCATGACATACCCCTACGGTGTTCTTGCTATGCTCTGCTTCGCTTTGACAAATCTATACGCAATGCTTGTCGTACCCTTGCTTGCCGCATCAACGCACGATCGAACTCTCGCTTTCTCAGTCCATTTGTTTTCCACATCTTTTCTTTTTTTTCTCCTTATCACCCCCTCAATTCACTCTGGTCTTTCCCGTTTTCTTTCATGTTTCACTGTACCTTATTAGATTTATAGCATCTACTATCCTCGAGCACCTGCACGATGACTTCCCCACACACTCACATTTGGATACACCTAGTCATGTATGATCAGTGTCAACCACCCTTTTTGATATATACACAAGTATGTATGTAGTATGGGCTCCTCCCACTAGCATGAACACGATCTCTTGCGTACATAGCGCTCTCAATCGACTTCGGGGGTGCGACCAAGTTTATTGAAAGCTCGGTTCTCGTTAGCGTCAGCTGTCCAGGGTAACGTTGTGGCGATTATGTGATTGCCTGCTGATCTGTCGCCCGGAGTAAAGGATAAGAGGCGCTGGATCAGTGCGCGCTCGAGCGGATTGGAGGCCATGTTACGGTCGGTTCCTGCCAAAACAAGGTCACCGTCCTTTGGAGAGCCTGTTTACTTCCGAGCGGGTATCCCAACTGCTCTATACGTCTCTCTTCCAACATACAGTTGGACGTGGACACAGGGGTTAGGTGTCACCTCAGTACCCTCAAACTAACGGACCGAAAGCATCACTCCCAAAAGCGGGCAAATTCCCACAAAACCGACCCAAATGTGCGTGGCCTGGACGAAATTTGTATTTCCGGATACTATTGTTCCACCAAGCGCTTTGCCCGTCTATCTCCTCTCCGCAAGCCATAAGGGAGGTTCGAAACGGAAGTGGGGCAGGGAAAAAGAAAAGTAGAAAGAAAAGAAAAAAGGGATAAAAATTGGGACTGATGTGGGAGATAATTGAGAGGGAGCGAAACCGGACGATGAGGGCGCCTCAGCAGTCGCCTATGTACCTGATTTCCTCCGACCGCCAGTTGACCGGGTTGGGAGGCTGAGGTAACGGCAGTGGGAGGGCGCCTGGGGCTTCGAACGAACGCTCTGGCCGTTCAAAGGGATCAAACCAGCTGGGCGAGCGCCTCTCCAGGCATCCACGCTAGCCTCAGATCGACCGTATCAGGCGTTTTCAAATTCGCGAAGTCCATGATCGGACTCCGGCCTCTGACAGGGGGGAGGTCCGGTAATGCAGCTCGAACGTCCCTCAATGTACGGCGCGGTCTGTGCGCACGTCATCCATCCGTCACCCTCACAGTTGCTGCTGATGCAGATGGTCCATCATTGCCACCGACTTGCTCCGCTTCCGACGATTCACTCGGGGAACAGCGACATCCCACGAGCCCTTCAATTCACTGTCAAGAAACGAACGCACGTCAGCGTGTCCTTCTCGTCGTCGGATGATAACTGCATCCCTCACTTTTTGTACCTTTGTGCCCAAACGAGTGAAGCCGGGGCAGCGAATAGGACCAGGCTTAGAACCCCTGCGTAAATCCATGCAACCAATGGCGATAGGGGGGCGGTGAGGAGTAACGATATTGCAGATAGAAGGATCGTAAGGAATGCCTGGAAGAATGATGGGGCAGCCTATCGATGGAACGAACGTGTCAGCGAGGTTCTTTGTATGTCGGCCTCCGTAATTAATGTCCAAAACCGTGATGAACGCAGCGGGCTCGACATAATGGGTCGATATGATGCTGTCCCGTCAATGATACCCGATGCGTGAATGACCGTTTGAACGAAGCTCTTACCTGTAATCGATGGCGTAGGACGGGAAACATTGCGAACAAAACCACGGCGTACAACATAAGGGCAAACACCGAGATGTCGTCGGGCAATCGCGACGCGAGCACAACAGATGCAGATATGGCAGCATTAATGGAAAGCACTGATGTAAGGCTGGACGGCTAGCAATCAAATTCCTGCCTCGGGCCTTGGGAACAACATAATGACCGCAGGCGCACCTCTCTCTGGTGTAAATCTCTGGACGCGGGGAGCTGTAGTCTGCAATCAGGGCGTTGAGAATAAACAGGCACGCAGAAAGTGCCCAGATCGAATCCGAGGATGTGGACGCCGTCAGCGTCTTCATTACTGGGGACAAAGACAACAGCGCCAGGAACGCCAATATAGACGATTTAACGGTCTTTGCATCTGTCGAAGAAGCAAACGGAAACGGCCGATTGAGCGCACGGGCTGTGTAACAAGGAGGAAGGGGGATTACGAGACGTACGATTTGTGGGTTTCCGCACCTGGCGGAACTTATTGGCCAGTTGGATCTCAACGACTTGCCAAACAGGATACCCTAGGGCAAATGCGAATATTGATGCCCAGACGAGGAGACGTGGGTCCAATGTTCGTTCCTTGATCCGCACGAACGTCGCGAGGAAGATGAATATAGTGCATATGTGCTGCGCAATTGGATAACACAGGGAGACCAATTTCCAGTAAGAGTAGGGCTGAAAGTTTGCTGGGTTATAAAAAGCGACGTTAGTCCTGGGATGGTAAAGAGTCACCGAGTCGAGGTTCACGCACAATTCCTCCTGAGAGAGGAGAGGAAGGAAGGTGGGACGTAGTTGTCAGGAAATGACTGTCTCTTCCAAAGGACTTTTTCCCATTTCTCGTTTGACATTCATGTGGCCTCCAGGAGCCAGTGAGATGGCTTTTGGGGGGATAAAAGTACGATTGGGTTTGAGCAAAATCGATTGTCGACGTGGGAGGTGGAATCATAGTCACGTGATATTCGGAAGATGGGCCGACCGACCACGGAAAGAATCCGCAAAGGATGGGGCCCGGGGGATTGAACGGATGGAAAGGAACAAACTAAGTATAGGTATAGATACGAGTAAAAGGAGAAGAAGACTGCGTGAGAGAAAGGGTATTGGAAAGGAAAGGGATGAGATCTTGAGAGATCAAGACCCTCAAAGTGCGAGAACGAAAAGCGGATTCTGCCATCTGCTAGAAGGGGGGGGCTTGATTGGAAAATGAATTCTATGCCAGCAAGAATTGAGATCGAACCTTATCTAGGAGAGATAAGTCAAGCCTCGCGGCGAAGACATGTGAGGCAGCATTTTTGGTATCGCACTTAGTTCCATCGTGCTTCAATCCCACTAGTTTCCCATCGGTCAGCTAGCCGTAATCCAAACGACAGCGAAGCAACAAACGTGTGCTCACCACGGGTTTGTCTGGTTGTCGGGGTTCAGGGCCCTTGCTTTTGTTTTTCGCCGCAAGCTGGCTGGAAAGTTTGCCTGCGTTCGGGTTGACCGTGTTCGTCCCCCTTCGTTGTTCCTGTCCGAGTAAAGCGAAAATTCAGATCGTCGTCGCCGCCACCTCACGAGCAAGAAACAGACCCGTTGTTTCCTCATCTCCGCAGCCTCCAGGGCAGCTTGGCGGGGGTTGACCGGTATTCTATCCTCCCCGCTCGCACCGTCGCCGTTTAAAGTATGTGTTGTACCGATAACTTTGTGTCCTCCTTCAAGCGTTCTTGGCTTCGAGCAGAGTACACCCATCCGTGTTGGCGATCAGGGCAAGAAGGTTAATGTCGATCCCAGCCACCGATCGCCCTGATGATCCATCGAGTCCTCCCGCAAGTCAGCCGCAGGTTACGTGCTTTTTATGTCCTCGCGGAGATCGTTATGAAGTATATAATACGTGTAACGGTTCATACAAACTGTAGCGTCAGTGCGGAGGCGAATCCGACAGAGGGTTGTACTCGTCCCGTCGATCACCATCTCGACGTCCGAACAGATTTCGCACCCCAAGACCAAACTCTTCTGAACGTCGACGCGGTACGAGTCCCTGTATAATCGAAAAACTTGAGTCTTAAGCTTGCGCGAGTCGACTACATAGGGCAACGCACCTCCCACAACTCCCTGCCGACCGTCCAGTTGAACCGCGGTTCCAAACCCGCCTTCTCCATCTTCCTTTTGATACCTGCACCGAGCAACAAGCCGAACACGGTCAACAGGAACAAGGTTACAACAAGCTGATCCCTGGGCGAGTCCCTCTCTGATCACAAGATGCCCCCATTGTCAGGTATCCCTACCCGAACAGAGATACGAACAAGAACACTCACGGAAGCAACGTGCCTCTACATCACCTTCTTTTCCTGTAGCAGTATCAGGGTTGGCATCTCCCAGCGTAGCGCCGGTGCAGATTGACAAGTTCTGGTTAAGACACCACTGTTTCGTACAAGACAGACACGGCTTGTTCGGATTATCTGGAAAATCCAGACGTAGGATCTTATAGCTGGTGCCAAAGCACACGCCTGAGATTTTCGGTTCAGCGTTCTGTCCGCATGACAAGAAGCATGGGGGATGGGGCCGGTGTACATTTACAGAAGCTGGCCGCTTCCCATTTGCTCCCCTTTGCGGTCACTAGCGATATCTGGACACAAGACATGAGTGTACGCGCCACAACCCAGGCTGAACATGCTTACCGATAAAGAGAGAAAGAGAGTTAGATAAAGGACGAGGTGCGATACCATGAAGGTCGAGGATGAGGACAGAAGGAGATGATCATACACGCCACCGCGTCTGTCCCTCTGTGTCCCATCAAGCTCACCCCTCCTCGACATGTCCGCAGAATTCGACGACGTCCTAACCAACCAACCAATAGTAATCGACAACGTACGCTCCATAACATACACCCTCCCCAACCTGAGTCTGCCAGGGATAGGACGCTGACGATCGTTTCGCGTTTCGCACTGGACAGGGATCTGGAACGATAAAAGCCGGTTTTGCTGGTCAAGATCATCCAAAATGCTTCTTCCCGTCTTTGTGCGTTTCCACGGTTAGGACCGCGTCTATGTATTGCGATTCCAGTACTGGTACACTGACTTTGGCTTTCCATCTATCCACCCTCACCGTCCGTCCGATCTCGACTATGCGGCATTCTACAGTGTCGGACGGCCGAAACATGTTCGCGTCATGGCCGGTGCTTTGGAAGGGGACGTCTTCATCGGACGCAAAGCACAAGAATACAGAGGTCTGCTAAAGATCAAATACCCCATGGAACACGGCATTGTCACTGATTGGGATGACATGGAGAGGATATGGAGTTGGGTATATGCTGAAGAATTGGGGACCCTGAGTGAAGAGGTAGGTCAACTGATCATCCTTTACGGTCGCCTCACTGATCCATTTGTAGCATCCAGTGTTATTGACCGAGGCACCCTTGAATCCGCGGAGCAACAGGGATATCGCTGCACAGATATTCTTTGACACATTCAATGTCCCAGCACTGTACATCTCAGTACAGGCCGTACTCTCGCTGTCTGTACATGCGCACTTCTCGTATGAACCCTTGTTTACCTTCGTCCCAGGTATTCATCAGGTCGCACAACTGGTATCGTTTTAGATTCTGGAGATGGTGTAACACATGCTGTACCAGTTTTCGAAGGCTTTTCAATGCCCCATGCTATCCGAAGGGTAGACATTGCTGGAAGGTATGTCCACCGGCTCCAATTCCCCCCGTTTTGCAGTGGACTAATGGTTGCGCCCGCAGGGACGTCACTGATCACCTGCAACTACTGCTCCGGAAAGCTGGCCACCATCTGCACACGACAGCCGAACTTGAAGTTGTTCGTACCATCAAGGAGAAGTCTTGCTACATCGCCCTCAATCCACAAAAGGAGGAGAAAGACTCGGCGAGTAGGACAGAAGATTTCAAGTTACCGGATGGAAATACCATACAGGCACGTAGCTAAACAATAGGACGCGTCAGAGTCATCGAACGGTTCTCACATCACGGTATTCAGCTGGGTTCAGAGCGGTTCCGAGCCCCAGAAATTCTCTTCAACCCGGAACTTATCGGTCAAGAATACGCTGGTGTTCACCAAGTTGTTGTAGACGCGATCAACCGCGTTGACCTCGACCTGAGGAAAAGCTTGTTTTCAAATATCGTCCTCAGTGGTGGAAGCACACTCTGCCGAGGTGGTCACTGAAGCTGTTGAGGATTAACCTCACCCACTAACTTTCCTACAGGCTTCGGTGATCGTCTGCTAAACGAGGTGAAGAAGCTCGCTCTGAAAGATGTCAAGATCAAGATATATGCTCCCCCAGAGCGCAAGTACTCGACGTGGATAGGAGGCTCTATTCTTGCCGGTCTCAACGCTTTTACCAAGGTATGTTAATGCTGGTTCCAAGGAGGATCTTCACTGAACGCTCTTGTAGATGTGGGTGTCAGCAGAGGAGTACCAGGAAGATCCAGACGTGATCCATAAGAAGTTTGGCTTTTAGATATTGTCCTTTGGTTCTCCTTGTCGCATAGTGTAGATATTATACCCTCGCATAATGTTCGGAACACTGGTTTACAATCCTTATGCATGCACATGGATTTCTTAGACGAGAGGCATACAGAATAGTATACACAACATGATGTTGTGTACAGACAACGAGTACTGCGAAATGCAACAGAGAGACCAACGGACGCCACCAGCCTCTATTTGCCCTTCTTCGGTGGTTCTGCAGCCTTGGCCTTCTTGGTACCACGGAGCTGTAGAGCAGGATGTCAGCGACACAACTTACGAGAACGTCGCGTGAGTGCGGGCTCACCTTCTTAGCACGGTTCTTTCGCTCCTTCCGCAGTTTTCGTGTCGGCCTCTCCTTCTTACTGGCCAATCCAGACTAGCGATTCTCCATAAGCAAAAAAAAAAAAAACGCAGCCAGCTCGAAAGACTGCGATACGTACTCTGACTAATCGATATCTGGGCTCGAACTTTTTCTGCGACTCCTCGTCGTCGTATATCAACGCGAATCCGGTGCTCCTCCCACCACCAAAGTTTGTCTTGAAGCCAAAGGTAACGACGCGAGCCTTGTCGGTCTTGTAGAGTGTAGCGAGTTTCTCAGAGAGCTCGCTCTTGGGGACATTAGGTCGGGAAGGGTGGAGAACGTCAACGATGAATTGACGTCGAGCCAGGAGACGGTTGGTGATGAATTTACGTGTCCGGATGGTCACTGGGGAGTCGGACTAATGGGTGGGAGGTGGGAGTGCGTTAGCATACGTTGGCCCATCTAACCGGCGATGGTGTCATCCATCCCATTCCTCCCCTCGTTCGATAGTTCCCTTTTCATGGATGACAATCACGCCGACCAAAGGAGGATTGCTCACCATTCTGAGGGGTTTTTGACGGGCTTATCCGTCCTAATCGACGATGAGGACGACGTTGATGGGTTGGGGCGGATGATTCCGCACGCTTACTCGTAGCCGTTCCCACAAATACAATTGATAACACGACGGTTTGTAGTGGGATTACAAAACGGTGTTACCGGGGATTGTAACAACGCCAACAGCTGTCGATTAGCCAAATGAAATGGGCGGAAATCAGGCGCTGACGTCCTCCGACCTAGGTTCCCTCGACAACGATGAACTCCTCTAACTTTGCCTCATCATTCGCACCATATGTGAGTGTACATGCGTTGTACCTGGATACCGCGGATATCTGATATTCCTAGCACGCATAGACCCCTCCCCCAGATGATCCCGCGCATTCAAATCACCCGCCTGGTTCCCGCATATCAAATGCCTGGTTCCCGACTCACTATCAGCAGTCCCAATCCTACCAATCTGGCGGTATCCCAACCTTTAACGCCTCCGTTACTGGTGGTCAGGGTGCACTCGATGAAGCGGAAAGTCAGGTTAACCGGTGGGAATCGAGACTAGGACCGCGGATAGATGCTATGGCAGCGCTTGCATATGTCCTAGGACCACTATCAGGTGAGTACCATACACCCAACGAGAGGAACAGGGAATAACTCTTTCTGTAGCACTTCTGCTCCTGATCTTGGAGACGCAGAATGATTACGTGCGCTTCCATGGTGAATACATCCTCCCCGCTTATCCCATTTAGGTGGCTGATCTTCACATCGCCCAGCATACCAGTCAGGGCTTCTTACAGGGCCCCTGCTTTTATTCCGCTTCCTTCTTTCTCTGGTCAACTTCCCCCAATTCTTGCGGACATTCACCACGCTGTTTATCATCTTCACATCCTGGGGCATGGCGTTAGTACTTTTTTGATTTGAGCCGCTTGCACGTCCTGACCCTCTTTTCGTAGCGCCAAAGCCTTTATTGACGCCGAGAGGAATAGTCTGGCTAGGTTCCAATTACCGTATATCGGACCGATTGCGGAAAGGTGGCTTTCGGAGGAGTAACGTCGTTGCTTTCATTTCGCTAATTCACTAGATCCCTTGGTCCGGTCGTTCTCTTGTTTTGTACATTATTTGGTATCCTTATCCGCTACAGTGGTTTCAGAATCCAATCAGAGTTAGAATTTATTGAGATAGTGAGTAGGTTGAGCGTTTGTAGCGACCCGGCGCTGGTGAAAGCTCTTGATTCCTCTCCTCATCGATTCTCATCAGACCTAACCCCGAGTCCTGAAAGGTTCGTATCCACACAAAGTCCGAGGAGCTGCAAGTTTCCTTCGCAGAGTGCGCTAACGTAGTTTCCACGGAGGCCTCTCCATTGACCAGTGACACCCAAACTATTGAGGAGACCATCAACGGTGTTCTCTACAGCGTTGAGAACTTCATCGATGATACATTTGAGTTCGCCAACAACTGGTATGCCGAGGGACGAGTCAGCGTAAACACTTGCGGATATCTGGGGGCACTTACTCGGTCCGAGGATTGGGCCGAGGAGAGGAATCTCATAGACGATCTCGGTAACGGAGGAGAGGGCGTCCTTGTTCAAATTGACGATGTCCTTCAGCAGCGTTTCCAGATCGTTATTGCGGTCGTAGTTTGCCAAGCCCTTGTCACGACCGAGATCTCCAAGAAGACCCTGAGCCCGGCCCATGTTGTCCCTAAAGCCTCGCAACTCTCGAACAGTGTTGTCGCGAAACCTGGGATCGTTTCTTGAGTCACGAGCACGGCGGCTGTAGTCTCCTGGAGACAAATCATCAACAGAGAACAGCGTATGCGCGGGTAGAGGACACATACGAAGGTTGCGAGACTGCGCGCGCATCTCCCTGAAGTAAGTGTTCAAGAGATCAATTTGAACCAAGCCGGCCTCATTCCGTGGAAGTAAGGTTGGGATAGCATCCGCGTACGGGAGCGTGACATCGCGAGGAGCAGCCTTATTAGAGGTAGAAGAGTCAGGGGCGGCATAAGCGTGGCCAGACCCGCGTTCCTCCAGTGGAAATGTGGACGTGACATCAGTGATATCGCCAAGTTCAGGTCGAGGAAGGGTCTGACGAGTTCGTAAGCGGTTAGGGACCCGAAAGTCCCGCACTTCTCGTCGCCGGGCAATGAACCTAGGAGAGGAAGCTACAGAAGGGATAGACCTGGTTTCTTCGACAATGCGGACATTGACATCGTGCCTGCGATAATCAACAACAGCTCGTGGGATAGCATAGGCGTTTGCAGCGGAGATGCCGACGAGCACGAGCGCAAGAGCCAAAGAGAAGAATCGAATCACAGATGACATTCCTTCCTGCAGAACTAGGCCGATAGGATGCGGAAGATAGACTTATAGAGGTGAACCCTGCGGGCGAGAATGATAGAGGGAGGGAAACAAGAAGCGTGGGGACAAATCCTCAACCAACCTCTGTCATTTAAGGAGCCCCAGTTGAACCTGGAGCAAACACAGGTAAACGTTGAAAACACGTCGGGAGAAAGGTCAACATATGGGGTCCTGGGAGACCCGGAACCCACCAGACGGTTCAACCACAACGTTATTATATGATCGACGGCAATTCGACTGGCACCGCGGTTGCATTTAGAGAATGGATTCACCCACTTGATCATACCAAGTTCCAAGGTAGGTAAGCTTCGGCATCACACAAGGCCACCAAGACGCGCCACGAGGACCCACAAATAGTCGAGCATGTATTGCACACCGAAACGAAGCAGCACGGGTGTATAGTAGCATGCATACAATCATGACCCAATATGCGCGAGTCAATAGAAGAAAGATGCCGCCGTCGGAGAAAAAAAAAAACGCACGCATCAATCCATCCATAGTTAGCATCGCGACGGCGGGGAAACGGAGACAAACCAAACGAGCAAGGGTAACGAACCCGGAAGGTCATCGAAATATAATAATGGTATTCAAGGAATGGAATATAGAAGGAATGAGGTATGTCCATCGAATCGTTTAGGAAGTTATTCGAAAAGTAGAGTGAGAGTTCACAGCGTGGCAGGAGTAAAGAGGGTGACCGTGGCCGTTGTGACCAGCGAGAATCTAGATCGTTCACCGTGAAACATACGGCCGACGAAGGGTTTAGAGAGGGTTGCAAGACCTTCCGTCCCTGGAGGGAGCGTAACCTTCCGCACACGTGTAGACTAATTTCATAAATCGTCAGATTCACCCACCGCAACCAGGGTGAGAAAAACGCAACTCACCTTTGCAAGCGCTTTGTTCGCATCCAACATTCCAAATGCCAGGGATGGCATTGCAATTCTGGCCCTCACCGAGAGTGGCGCAACCACCGCAGTTATCGAGGTCGACGAGGGTATCAACGCACTCATAATCACCCCCAATCAAGCTAGAGACAGGGCAAGCAGAGAGACCCTTCGGGCAAAGGGCAACATGGCGGGAACGGTGCTGGCGCTTCTTGATGTCAACGCGCTTGGTGTGACCATTACCGTCCTTGCCATCCTTGTCCTTATCGTCCTTGTCCTTATCCTTGTCACCGTCCTTACCCTTGTCGCCATCCTTGTCCTTGTCGTCACCGTCTTTACCGTCCTTGTCACCATCGTGGTCATGCTTTCCTGGGGTTCGAGACGGAGTAGGGGGCTTAGCATGGGTGGGAGTGGTTGGATGAGGGGTGCAATGGAAGGAACTAGGGATCCAATCCCAGCCTTTAGGACACTGAGGAGGAGGGAGGGAATCCGGTGGCTGGTGAGGAGCACAGCAGCCCTTTCCAGTGTGCCACGACCAGTTGAAGGGGCAGTCAGTGTCGGTGGGTGGAGTGGAGGTATGCCTTGGCCCTCCGCGATGAAGACAGATATCCTTGGCGTCCCACCTAAACTACGGCTCAGTACATGTCTCTCCCGCTAACGCGGAAAACGTACTTGAATCGATCCTTTCCACAGTCATCCCCGTGGGCAAGAACGAAGGGAACAGCCAAAACCAATAGAGCGATGCGAGTAATGAGCGACATTTCGAAAGATAGATAACCCGAACGAAAGGTGGGGTTGGTGTAGAGGACGACGAGTCTGGGATGGAGAAAAGAAGAAAGTGATGAGGCGTTCCCACCTGATGTAACGTCCCTTATATACTTCGCCCGAGTATCATGGGAGCGTTTCGGGTGCTAATCAGCTAGTAGAACGCACCGTGAGTTTCTTCACTTCATTACCCCTGAAGCGTTACCGGTTACCAAGCGACGGGAACAACGGGCAGACTTTGTTCTAGAAAGTCCGCCAGATATGTACATGGACGCGACAGCAACGCCTTTCGATATAGTCCCACGGGAACTGCCAGGAGACATGAAAGACGCGACCCTAAGGCGGCGACTCGGCAGGACGGTTCCTACGGGCCCATCTTGATCTGACACAAAGATGTGTCAGAGCTCCTTGATCCTGCTACCGAAACTGTGGACTGGCGGGGCAAGAGAGATTCGGCCCGGAGCTCTACCCCCGATGACCCCCCTCCTCCCCTCCCCTCAGCGGCCGCCATAAAACGAGGTTACACGCTGAAAAAGTGAAAGAATGTGGGCACTGAGCATGAAAATACTCGAGGAGTTTGAGAGGCGATATGACAACAAACGAGATGGAGGCGACTCCCGTTGACGCCTTCACTCTTTACCGAACACCTTTCCATCAGGGTTCCTCGCGGGCGTTCACGCACCGAGACGGGTGCTACCATCGAAAGTTCCATTCCCTTGCCTCGTCCACTGCAACCGCACACCATAACAAATGTTTTGCCCCTAATCGTATGGATAAAGTCATATTCTACTTGCTACCTCGCCTCGGTGCCACACCAGACAAAAAGGGAGAGACTCTCCCTGGACGACATGACCATCAGGCTGGATAGAATTTTTTCAGCTTATCTATCACACGGTGTTTGGGCGGTTGATGTCCGACGAACCTGACGCAGCAAGGATGTTCTGAGTGTTCTGGATCGCCCTTGCGGCAAAGTACCGAACGTCCACATCAGCGTCGTTCCTTTGCACTTCCAACTTGGGTAGGATCCTTGTCTGAACCAACTGCTTCCCTTGGGAGGTCGTCCCATATGTAGTGGCGAGCACTTCCAACGATTTAGCCACGTTGAACTTGATGTTCGGAATAGGGTCATCAGCGAGGTCTAACAATCGATCAATAATGTCCTGCTGGATGATCTCAAACGTCAGGGCCGGCGCCATGGTCTAACGTACGGCGAGAATGAACATCAGACCGAGGTTTTGAATGAGCGTTGTAAAGATGGTACCCACCGTGATCGCTTGAACCGTGGTCATCCGATACAGGTAGTTGGGGTGCTTTGCCATTCCGACCACCTTTGGAACAATTGCAATCCGAGCCCACTCAACACCAAATGCTTCTGTGAGCTTCCTAAGATTGACAGTGGCCGCTTCCCTGATGCTATAAACGGTATCTCCCAGCCACGACATGCATAAGGTACCCAGCTGCTCGTCAAAGAATTGCTTCCCGAGCTGGGTTGCAAGAAGCGGCATGTATTCGATAATGGCCTGTCGTACACGCCATGATTTATCCTCTGCAAGCTCAACCACAGCAGGAAGCAGACTTTCAGATAAAAGTTCGATCCCGATCACTGGGGCAAAAGATGATCAGGAAGCAGCCACAGTACCATGCAAGACGAAACCTACCTTTGTTGACTTGATCGAGTTTGCTGATAATATTCAGACGAACCTCCGGGAACTCATCCTTGAGGAGGTGCAAGAAAAGCGGGAGAAGGTGTTCTATGGTGAGCTGCTTCCCGAGCAGTGGTGCGAGGCCACTGATTTGTGTGGCAAGAGCCGCCCGGACGTGCTGTGACGTATCCTGACACAAGTCTCTGACACATGGAACGATCCGGAGGAGAATCACCTCCTTCTCGAGCAGCCTCGAGAATCCTAGATTCCCGTAAATCCCTTAGTGACAAAAGATCACATATCACGCACCGGGAATCTGACCCGAGGCAGCAGTACGGGCCTCAGCCTCGTTGTCCTTCAAAAGTTGGACGTAATGTCCAATCAACTCTTCGCGGACAAGGTCCTGTCCCACGGCCTCCGCCAGCTAACAGAAAAAATGCTGAGGGACCTAGTAAGGTCAAGAAGCCATAGAACAAACCTCGTTGAAGTGGGTTGCGGCCATATATCTGACTCGCCAACTCTTGTCTGATACTGTCTGCCTGATCTGTTTCAACAATTGTTCCTTGACTTCGGCTGGTGTCAACTGTTGAGCAATTGCAATAAGGTCTTCCACGGTCAGAAGCCGAACAGAGTCCTGGTCGTCCGACTGAAGTCTCCTGTACACCGCCAGACCATCAGCGAGGACGTGTTGTTTGCTCAATTTTTTCATGAATTCCTAGGGTTGCGTGTTCCAGATCAGCGACGGACAACATGTCGTCATCACTCACTCCGAGCCACTTGGCAGCTGCTCGACGAACCATCGGGGTATCATCAGAGCCCAATGTTGCGAACGCCTTCCTCATCTCGTCCTGGACTGCTGGGTCAACTTTGTCATAAACGGGTGTGTAGAGTGCGCAAGCTGATGTTCTGGATGTGAACCATTCTCCTCGAGAGAGTCGTTGTACAAGTGGGATGTAATATTGCTCGATCTGAGATTTCGAGAGGACGGCAGCAACCTTCGTTATTGACTCTGTAGCCTGTTGTGCGGACCGAAAAAACGTTAGAGAAACGCAGAATGGTGTTTTCTGGACGCGCACCTTGTCCCTTACAACGGTTTCTTCGACGGCAGACAGGTTCTCCAATGGTCCCAACAATAGATGAGCGTACTCTCTCCCGCCGATGTACTCTTCGAAGTCTCTACCCAACTCTTCCGCCAACGCCAGTAAAACTTCATCTTCGTCGTCAACGGACTCTTGCAAGAATACGATCAGTTCTTCTCTTGCGCGGTCGGGGCCGAGGGCGAGGGCAATCGTTGATATGCGGTGAATGGCGTTCAATCGTAGTTGAACATCCTCCGAACGGAGCTCATCCATAAGGATGGCAATGGGTGCAATCTGGTTAATCATAAAACTATCGATTGGAGAACGAGAGAGATTGTAAGACCCACATCCTCGACTGAGAAACTCATCGTGGCGGAGTAATAGAGAGCTGTTGGATGGTGAACGGTCGAGCATCGTGGATAGTGGAACACCCACGTTGGAGTTATCGTCCGCGATGCAGACAATTGGTTCTGTAAGGGATATTCAGCGGTCAGCGGCGTGGTCTCTGGGATGGTGGTAGGAGGGGTAATTGAGATTCGATCCCTTGGTCGTGCCCCCCCAACTTTCCTTATCCAGGTTGTAATCTTCAACGCTGTTTCACTTCAATCGGGATAACACACTAACAAAATGCATTCTAATCGACAACAAACCAGAATACATACACTACAACAGTCAAAAGCCCAAACATACAGCTGGGGACCTGTAAATCAATCAATCAGCAAAGTACGACGGTCTAAAGGGGACAAAATACCCGCTAACATTGACCCGGGCAGGAGTGGAGAAAACCTCTTCGCGAAGAAGAGAAGAAGGGAAAAATTATGCGGTAAGAGTCGGCTCCCAGAGGGAACCAGACGTCGCCGCGGGATAACTCCCACGAGGGGAGCGAAGAAACTGGATTAGCGGTACAATCCGAAGAGACGGGGATCACGTCACTCCGTAAGGGTTAGGTATAAAGCCGTGTTTTGACAGCGCAAAAGTCACTTGGGACCTTGAATATATCGATTCGGTGCATCATAATTAGCGCGACACAGCGACCAGTGGAATGATATGGACAGGGTCTTTGTCAAATGCTTGTCATCTTTCTTTTTGAATTTGAGCGATGTCATATGGCGTAGTCTTTTACTCGTATTGTCTTTAGTCAATTCGTAGGCGGACCCCAAACCTTACCGTGGTGCGCCAGAAGCGCACAGGAACTCGATGAGGCGAATCCCGGAAGGATTCGCCCTCGTCATCACCTGAGACCCACGGCAGGGAGAGCGATCCCCGTTCCGTTCCGTACCCACCGCGGGCCACGGCGCACACCGGGGTGTGCAGGTGGCACGACAAAGCAAGCCTCGAAGGCTCACCCTCGAAGCCACCAGGAACCGTGGAGGGTTGACAGTGGGCTCGGCTTTACGCAGTGCAATGGTTCTTCTCTGTGCAAGAGTTGGACGGGCTGATTATGGATCAACTTCTGATATGATTCCGGAACGTGTAGACTTTGGATCTCGTGATGAGAATACAGGACGCGACAAGATTGTCCAGGTGTCCGAGCTCGGTGTGAGCGTCAGCTGCAGTAAGCTGTGGCCATAGAGTAGTGGCGCGAGACGACGACGGTGGTCGCCGTAAGAAGATGAGGTGTGGAGGAATGATTTACATAAGCATTGAGGATCATATACCCCTTCGTTTAGGGCAGGGATGCCCCCACGTTGCCCTAGGTCACCATGCCCGTCGAGCAGCTCACTGACCGCGTTACCCTCAAGCATCCAAAGGTAATATAACCTCGGTTTGTGACCTACATGTAGTCTAAACTGGTCACAGGGTGCCACCGCAGAGATCCTCCATTATGGTGCCACCGTGATCTCCTGGAAATCTTCAGATGTTACCGGTGGCGAACCACTAGAACGTCTATTTGTCTCATCCAAGGCATCTCTGGACGGATCCAAACCAGTCCGAGGTGGGATTCCGATCGTCTTCCCCGCATTTGGTGCCCCGGAACTCCCCCAGTTCTCGAACTTGAAGCAACATGGGTATGCTCGGAGCAGCACCTGGAGGTTCACCTCTTTGCTAGTTGATAACGATTCGAACGTCTCGGTCAAATTCTGTGAGTACATTTGTTCTCTTACGCTTGTGTCCGGGTTTCTGATCTACCGCCAGCCCTCGGTCCCACCGCAGATGTCAAGGCGGTCTTCAACTTCCCTGTCTCCCTCGAATACGTTGTGACCCTCTCGGAACGTAAACTTGGCACGGATCTTCATGTCACCAACCACTCCGACACAGATGTATTGCAATTCCAGGCTCTCTTCCACAACTACATTCGCGCCCCGGCAAATGATGTCAAGATATCCCCGCTCACAGGCAAGAACTACTTCGATAAGACCGAGGCCACCGCAGAAGCCAGGGTTACCCCCAAACTTGAACGGAGAAAGGGCGTCGATGTCCAGAAGTACACCGATTCCGTTTACGTGGATGGCGGTCAGGTGTATGATGTTACTTGGCCTCAGGGTGGAATCCAAATCAAGACGGAAGGCTTGAAGGATGTTGTCGTCTGGAATCCACAAGAGACTGCAGGCAAGGCTATTGGAGACATGGAAGATGGGGGATGGTGCGTTCGGTCTGCTGGATTTCAAGACGACCAGTTCACTCTTCTCCAGGGAGAAATACGTCTGTGTCGAACCCGGTCACGTTCGAGGCTATATCACCCTGCCCGTTGGCGAGTCTTGGATTGGCCGACAGATTTTAAGGAGTGGGTAGTGACTAGGCAGTCGCCTGTAAGGATGAACGGAAAGAAGTATCCACCGAGCCTTGTGTCTCGCTGTATTGTACTGCGATCAAATCACAGTCACACTTGTTTCCTACAGCCATGTTCTCCAAATAGTACATGCTTGTCTTGCATGCCATGACTTCAAGCTCGCCAGCATTACGCGTCCGAGTCAACCACATAGACCATATCCTCGTCGAACCGGGGCCTCTGGACAACTCAAGCCAACACCTCGTCCCCATCATCCGAGTCTATGGTATATCCTCTATTGGGAAGAAGACCTGTGTCCATATCCACCAAGTTTATCCTTATTTTTACATCGAATATACTGGCAAAGTTGACCCCGAAAGCGGTATGTTCCCCCTACCAATCTCAGTGCTGAGAACCAAAACACCCCCTCACATTTGCAGTGAGCAGTTATGTGGCTGAAATAACGCGTTCTCTCGACTGCGCCATCGCGTTGTCGTATAAACGAAATCCACTATCACCCAAATCGCGTTTTGTCAGAGCAGTGTTGCTAGTCAAGGGCGTGCATTTCTACGGGTTCCACTCATCCTACGCACCATTCCTCAAAATACACATGATCGACTCCTCCTACCTCACCCGCGCCGTTACGCTTTTGAAATCCGGCGTGGTGATGTCGAAGAAGTTCAACGTGTTCGAGAGCCACATCAGCTTCTACCTCCAGTTCATGTGTGATTTCAACCTCTATGGTTGTGGGTGGCTAGATCTCGGCGAGGTATGGAGACGTGGGGAGGACTATTTCCCTGACGAAGAATCGGAACAGAGGGTACTCGATTATGAGAACACACCAGCTGTTCAAGCCCTCTTCAAATCGTCACCGCATCCCACTCAATCTCGCATGGAACTGGAGGTGGACGTCGTGGCATTCCATGTTCTCAATAGACATGCGCTTTCTGCCAGGAAAATCCACCACAAGTTGTCTATACCTGGACCGAAGCTTCCTACGGATCCACTTGTTCTAAGCGTCAGGGAGCTTTGGGAAGACGAACGGAGACGCCGCGTTGCCAAGGGCTTGGATCCCTCTCCAGAGCTACCCGCAGACCCTAGCGAAAACTCTCGTAAGCCTGGGGGTGATTGGATTGCAGAGACCCGATGGTGGGACGAGATCAAACGACGCATTGAAGCAGAAAGGGGCCAAGAGGATCCGCCTCAAGACAATGACTGGGAGAGGTGGGTCCCTACTACGTTCGAAAGCCTGGATGGACTATGGGAAGGCGGGTACCGTGCGTGGAAGCCAGAGCTCACGGGTGATGAGCCTTCAGATGGACCAGAGCCTACGTTCAATGACCAATCATTCAACCCATACGATTCTTCTTCAATAAACGGGCGGCGTGCTGGCGAGCCTTCGCAAATGTTGCGGTCGAACGTCGACGAGACGTTGCTCTCGAGTCAGCAGCTCAATCGACTCATTGACGAGGAAAGTGGACGTGTCGATTTCCAGAACCAAGACCTCGGCTTTGATGAGAACCTCGAGTACGAGGATGGGCTCCTGGATGAGGATGTGGTGGATACCGTTAGGAACGGGTCCATCCCAGGCCCAACTTCTCCTGCCATTCCTTCTACAATTCTGCAGAAGATCACCCCAGATCCTGAAGGGTGAGTGGTGCACTATTTGCCATAGTTTGTTTTCGTCATCTCCCTCTCTCAGGTTCACCACTCCACGAAAGCGGAAGATCACGGCTGAAGACTGGGTCAACATCTCGGGGTACACCACTGGCTTGGTTCGTTACTTAGTGTGCTAACCGAGCGTTAGATACGGTAGCCCCTACGGTCTATCAGTGACACCATCAAGGTAGGCTGGTTCTCGCCAGAGCTGAATAGATCTATGAACCGGCTCCAGGTCTGGTAGTGGCGCCGGGACCCAATGGCGAACGCCGATCCGCCGAGCACCAGGATCGAGAAAGTTCCCAAGGACGCCTCCGAAGTTCTCAATCTCCGAGGAAGATAGGAAACCCTTGGGCGATGTCAAGACAGCTTTGGAGTGAGCCCATTCCCCTTGTGTTTTACAAAGTATTGTCAGTTAACCTTCGACAAGCTCAATGTCAACCCCAACAAAAGAAACTCAAGCAGCAAACCAAGGGCCGACCGAGGACCCTGAAGAAAATCCCTTCTATGTCCCTACCTCCACAGTGGTCGAGAATGATCAACTCCGATCGGTAAAGAAGCGCAAAACGGATAGGCCATTAAATGTGACATTCGCTCCGTCACCTCCATCATACCCTCGTCACATTTGTTTCGCTGAGGTGACTCAGATTAAACGAGATACTACCAATACCCACTCCCGGCTCACCCATTGTACAAGCACTCCGGCGAATCATAAGCTATATGAATATGCATGGAAACCGCCGTCGGTGCAAGAACTAGTAGCAACCACGGACGACCATAGTATTCCCAACAAGATCTACCAAGAAGTGTACTGTTCGAAGGAGGCTGATGCCCCCGAGCACGCGAAGGAATACGCAGGGATTTTGTTCCGGATTCATGGTGGAACTGGTTTATCTGCGCTGGAGGAATGGGGCGGAGAAGACAAGTTTCCAATACCTGGACCACTCGAACGGAAGAAAGGCCCGTTACGACTGCCAAGGATATTTGGGATAGATGGGTGGGAGTACAACCGGTGCCCTCCCTCTCATAGGGAGATTAGGAACTGGCTGGTAGAGAATCCGATTCAGACAGAAACGGGGAAGAGAAAGGTTACATGGACATCCCAGGTAAACTATCAGTATTCAAATGGCCGTTGCGCTACTAACTACGATCCAGATTGAAGGGCCTACCCAGACCTGGTCAAGCAGTGGGTTTGGACAGACACCAGGGAAAAAGGCGAAAGCACCCACACGCGAGCAGCAATTCATGTCTATATTATCACTCGAAGTCTTCGGTACGCCAGTCTCTAACGCAACCCTTAAATGTTCTGACTAGCTAGATTCCGCTTCAAGTTGCTACTCGGGATGACCGGTTCCCAGACCCGAATGTAGACGAAATCGTTGCAGTCTTCTATGCCTATCAAGAGTCAAGCGACGACGACGATACCGAAGATGTTTACCAATCCAGGGTTGTCGCTGTACACAACGATCGTACAGATCCTAAACGATTACGAGATCATCCAATCGAAACCGTCAACACCGAACTAGAACTGCTGAACAGAGTGACCGATATTATCGTGGAATTTGACCCAGATATCCTCGCTGGGTGGGAAACCCAGTCTGCTTCTTGGGGTTATTGTGATGCGCGTGGGAAGACGCACGGTATGTCTGCTGCTTTAGATTGTCTATAGGTGCTCATATCATCTGAAGGTTACGACTTCCCCGAGCTTATCTCTCGGGCGCCAGGAAAACGGCAAAGTTCGACGACCATTGACAATTGGGATGTAACCCGTACATCCACATTCAAGGTGATTGGCCGATACGTCCTCGATGTATGGCGTATTATGCGGTCGGAGCACTCCCTGGAGATATATACATTTGAGAATACGGTTTTCCATGTCCTACGCAAGCGGTATGTATCGGGGCCGAGGGACGTGGACTGCCGCGGGCTGACGTGACGCCTCAGAATACCTCGATATTCGCACGAGACCTTGACAAGGTGGTACCGGCAGGGCGATCCAGCCCACACGTCTCGCATGGTGAAGTATATGGTGGGCAAGACTGTCATGGTACTCAGATTACTACATGTCTCTGAGACGATCACAAAGACTGCGTATGCCTGTCGTTTCCATGTCCCTCCATCGGTGCTGACGAAGGGAATTAGGGAGTTCGCCCGGGTTTTCGGGGTGGACTGGTTCTCCGTCATCAGCAGAGGCTCTCAGTTCAAGGTCGAGTCTTTCATGTTTCGCATTGCGAAGCCTGAGAGTCTGGTTTTGCTTTCTCCAAGCAAGGATGACGTACGTCCGCCTTACCGCTCTACTGTCCTAAGTCGAGAATCATGTACCTAGATTCGATTTGGTCCAGGTCGGAAGGCAGAACGCCGCAGAATGTATACCACTGATCATGGAGCCGAAGTCCGATTTCTACAACAGTCCGTTGCTCGTCCTAGATTTTCAATCCTTATATCCGTCGATCATGATCGCTTACAACTACTGTTATTCGACTTGTCTGGGCCGAGTAGTAGATTTCAAGGGACAGAATAAGCTGGGGGTTACTGATTTGGCCCGGGTCCCCGGACTTCTGGGTACCATGGAAAATCATATCAATGGTTCGTGCGTGAGGTATTTCATCAATTTACGCTGCTGACAGGTGTCCGTAGTTGCGCCGAATGGCATGATCTACGCAAAACCTCACGTTCGAAGAGGACTTCTTGGACGGATGCTGAAAGAGCTACTAGACACCAGGGTAATGGTGAGGCACGCCATGAAGGGCGTCAAGTCTGACAAAGTACGTTGTTATTTCTCAAGTCGTGGCTATCATGCCGAACAAGTGTCGTAGGCCTTAAGGCGTGTGTTGGATGCCCGTCAACTGAGTTTGAAGTACATCTGCAACGTCACATATGGCTACACCAGTGCAACGTTCTCGGGGAGGATGCCTGCAGTAGAGATCGCGGACAGCATCGTGCAGAGTGGCCGTGAGACGCTGGAAAAGGTCAGCCGATACCGGGATTGCATTCCGTTCTGCTGCATAACCGTTCTTAGGCGATTGGTGTTATTGAAACCACGCAGAAGTGGGGCGCGAAAGTCGTGTATGGAGATACTGACTCTTTATTCATCTATCTGCCCGGGAAGACAAAGGATCAAGCATTTCGTATCGGATACGACATCGCAAATACGATCACAGTAATGAACCCCTCTCCCATCAAGTTGAAGTTCGAAAAGGTAAGTCCGATTGGCGCCAGCTCGGGATGGCCTCGAGGCCTAACGGATAGCAGGTCTACCTCCCATGTGTGCTTTTGGCTAAGAAGCGTTACGTGGGGTTCAAGTATGAAACCCCAGACGAAACAGTGCCGATATTTGACGCCAAAGGCATCGAAACCGTCAGGCGAGATGGTGTACTTGCACAAAGGAAGATGACAGAAACGTGCATAAAGTGTGGAGTTCATCACGAAACGAGTATCGCTACTGACAGATGTACCAGAATCCTGTTCAGGACCCAAGATCTCAGCAAGGTCAAGCAGTACTGTTATTCTTCCTGGGAGAAGATCCTGGACAACCGAGCTTCAATTCAAGATTTCGTTTTTGCAAAGGAAGTTCGACTGGGAACCTATAGCGACAAGGGAGCTCCGCCACCGGGTGCTATGGTCGCTGCGAGGCGACGGGCAGTTGATCCGAACGACGAGCCCCAGTATGGTGATAGAATCGCATACGTGATAACGGTGGGGGAAACCGATACTAGACTTGCGGACAGGGCGGTTCCCCCCGAGGATATGTTTCAAAGGTCCGTCGGACTTTCCGATTCCGAGATGTCACTGATAGTCGTTGATCAGTCGCAGACAAATCGACGGTGTTTATTATATCACCCACGTATTGATTCCTCCTCTTGAACGAGTATTCAACCTCGTTGGGGCAGACGTTCGAGGCTGGTACGACGAAATGCCCAAGTCGTTTAGGGTCGAGCAAGAGGACATGCATAGCTCATCGCCGAGAAAACGGAAGGAAGTTGTTGACGGTGAAAGGTCGAAGATAATGGATCACTTTCGCAGTTGCCGCTGTTTGGTCTGTCATTCTATAACGGCTGAAGGTGAGGTCTCTACCAACTTATAATTCAGTGTCACTGAAGGCGTTCTCGATGCGAAGAGTTGTGCCCACGCTGCCTCTGGGACCCATACAAGGCTATCTTATCTTTATCAAACCGGGTAAAAAAGTTGGAACGGCGGTTGCTAGACACGCATCGCGTCTGTTCGTCCTGCACTGGAGCTGCCATGTCAGAGCAGATCGAGTGTACGTCAACAGATTGCCCTTGGCTTTATTCCAGGAAAAAGGCAGAAGGCAAGGTAGATCAAGTTGCGCGACTGCAGGAGTTGATTAAAGAGCTGGAGCTGAGCGCCAGTCTCGAGGAGTCGCACACTCCCTCACTTTCACCAGAACCCGAGGAAGGTTATACACGGGAGAGTAACACAGAAACGGCATCTTGGCCGGATGAACGACTTTAGACCCCGTAGTATGATGAAGTCATCCATCTCGACAGATTGCTGCAGCAGGCCGCCCGTGATGCTCCCCGAGCCATCCATGGGTATGTGGCTCCAAATGGTCCGTTTACCTGTGACTCTTACTCGTTGCTTCGGACATCGTGCAGAATTTTGAACACGGGGAGGAACCAAGGTTTCCCGTGGCATAGAATTTACACATTCGAGGGTCGGAATCATAAAATAATGGGTGGACCATCGTTCAAGGTTCACCAGGTCCCAAAACCACACGGACGGAGCGGACAAAATTTATTATACATTACATGTTCAGACCGACTGATATGTACCAGACTGTTGTTGAGGTTGGGTCGGTACAGGTGTAGGTGCAGGAGCGGGAGGACGAGAAACATTTTGAACTGGTACTGGTTCATCGACGTTTTGGTATCCGTTGGCAGAGGAGGAGAACCCTCCGGGCATGCTCCAAACTACAAGGGTGCACGTCAGATTGTGCGAAATTTCGAAAAGGGCTATACCTGTGGCTCCGCCTAGGTCGCGACCTCCAATGTTGAGACCACCAAAGGAACCCCCCGCTTGACGCAAGCCGTTGGCGAACGCCAACCAAGTCGGTACCTGAGATACCGTTAGCGTGTGTTGACGATGACAGTGCACAAGAGCCTGTACCTTGGAAATAAGAATGATGATGGTGATAGCCCTAGTAAAGGCCCCCTGAGAATTCTGGGTAAGCCATATGATGTCCAACACGATAGATCCTCCGAGCAACGCAACAAACTCGAGCCAACATCAATCTCTTGTAACACTCATGACAGAAGCCGCGCTCACCGATCGCAACGATTGAGGAACATCAGAAACCTCCTGCACCAAGGTTCCGAATAGGAAGATAGGCAGGTTGTAGGCAGGAGAGGTGAAGGGTGCGATCACAGCTGACAGAACCTGGTGGAATTTTCAGATCTCATCGATACCACGCGACATATCGCGATACATACGGTGCCAAAGAAAACGAGTTTCGAGGGATCCAACGTCTGAATAAAGTCTGCCATCATCAAGTCGCGTTGTTAGTGCAGGATCTTTACAAGTCCCAGTAGATGGGGACTGCGATCAGTGGCCCGACTCTGCCCAAAACCGACTGTTTGTTTGGTTCAGAGGCTTTTGCCAAACACCCGCCTTCTCGATTAGAGATGACAAAAAGTCTCAAGAAATACGACACAGGTTTTCCGGCAGATGCGGTCGAATTTTGTCCTCATTTGCTCGCTCAGGATATCCTCGTTTGTGGAACGTATAAACTTTTGGAGGAACGCGACCACGCCGGCAAACAGCAACGCATTGGTCGATGCTCGTTCTTTAGTGTTTCCGGTGAAGGGGATCTGTGCGATTCTAACGCAGCCTGATCGTGACAAACCCTGACTCGACCCTTAGGAACCTTCTCCAGGAGATTTTGCTGCCAGCTATTCCGGATCTCAAATGGTAGGGCCTACGTCAAGCGAGGATTGCACTAACGGAAATCAGGTGTCACACATCTTCCATCGTAGACCCTGTCCTTGCGGTGGCTGATTCCGAAGGGGGGATCAACCTCGTTCATTGGTCAACCTCTGAGGTATTTCTGTCGTGTACAAATAGACGGCACGTCGCCTGATGCCTTGAAGCGTCGAGCGGCACAGTGCCAGAAAGTTGCATGCGGCTCGACGGATATGCTTTGCCTATCCTTGGACTGGGATAACCGCCGTCTGAACAGCAGGTATGCCACAGGTTTTTTCAGCACGAGGTCCTTCATGCTGCTGAGGGACACAGCTCCTTAGGGTCTTTGATCGTGTCACAGTCCGACGGCTCGCTCTCACTTCTCCGACCGCAGGATGGAATCATGACCATTGTAGAGAACTGGCACGCTCACGATTACGAGTCATGGATAGCGGCATGGAACTACTGGGACACGAACGTACTTTTCTCTGGTAGCTTGTCTTATTCCATCATTATCTCTAGGATTTTATACTGAGATGGGGCCGTTGTCAGGCGGTGATGATCTGAAAATGAAGGGATGGGATGTCCGACAAGGTTTCGACCGTCCCATATTCGAAAACCGACGGTAAGTTTCGTAGAAAAACTTTTCGAATTCCTTTTCCCATTCTCACTCGCGTAGCTTCGAATCTGGGGTCACCACAGTTCAGACTCACCCCCATGTCGAACATCTCATAGCTGTTGGAAGGTGATTTCCTAGCCCCATCCGAGCGAAGTTCCCTTGTTGATCATAGCTTAGTTATGACGAAAAAGTACGCCTCTTTGACACACGTAAACCTCTTCGACCGCTCCAGGAGGCTCATGTAGGAGGTGGTGTTTGGCGTGTAAAATGGCACCCATCCGAGGATCGTCGGAATGACTTGCTTGTGGCATGTATGCATGATGGCTTCAAGGTCGTCCAGTTTGATGCTGTGCATCCAGGCGCTGCAAACGATGACTTTAAAGTTCTTCATAAGTTTGATGAACACGAATCGTTAGCATATGGAGCAGACTGGTCATTCGTTTCTGGTGGAGAGGATGTCTCAATGGTTGCAAGCTGTTCATTTTATGATCACACACTATGTGTGTGGAGGGGATAATAGACATGGATTGTACCAAGGGTATCACAGCCGCTTTTTTGTCAAAGAGCTTGGCCCTCTAAGGAAATAATTTACGGCCCATCTCGACAAACCTCTGAGGGACTCTGGTTTGTGGATCGCAGAAGTGAGCAAGGTCGACAAGGAAGTGACGAAGGCGATCCTAAAGGTAAGTTCCTTGAGCAAAGCTGCGAAATCAAAGAGAACAGTGTAGGGGACACACCTTTCTACGAATCGAACCCTCTTTCGTCCACTCCTCAACCAAGAGTCCGATAAGACAGTCCTGATCGCTCGGGGCAGGACGTACAACGCCATCTCCCCCCTCCTCTTTGGATTCTCGATCCAGATGCTCGATCCACAGATAAGCGAGGCCACGAAGATACAGCCATACGGTCCATCAAAATAATCGTGCGAGACCCAAGGGAATAGGCGAGCGAAAAGGAAAGTTCTCGTTGAGCATACACCAAACCACATCAACTGAACGAAAGCGGATAGGAATGTTGCGCTACGCATCACTCCGAGGAGTATTGGTATCAATCTTTGGGGGGTAATCAGGTCTCTTGGTCGTTTGATTATTACTGGAAGGAGGTATGCCTACACGGGCGGATTTTCAATGAGTTTCTGACAAGAGACAAGGGGAAAAACAGTACCGGAAGGTATGTTAGGATTGCAGTAAGCCAGGCTTTCCGCCCCCGAATGCTGACGTTCTTCCTACAGCTATTCCCGGCTCCGTTACCTCCGTGGACCAACTCGCACGGTATTCCACCGATTCCATCTCTACCTTCCACCCCTAACTTCCTCCACGTCGAAGTAGCATCTGTACCATACGCAGGGACGACGCTCAAGTCTCCCCACAAGGCAGGGTATCCCAAGTCCGTTGCGAACTCTGCAAGGTCCGGGGAAGAGGCATAGCGCCTGTTATATGAAAGCGACCCATCACGGATAGACTGTAATGCCCAAATTATCCGTGGGTCAATCTCTGCTAGCCGGGATATCCTGGGGGGGTTGTCAACATGGGAGGCCATGATTCTTCTGGGGGAAATTTACCATTTGACATATGTTTTGGGTAGTCTGTACAGGAGTGTCAGTCGCTACGAAGCCAATCCAATGCAAAAAGGACGAAACAAACGCTTTCGGTTTATAAAAGAAACACCAGATAATCCTAGGCTCGAAGAATTAGTGAGGGTTACCACGGGCAGAGCTCTGATCGCACACCTAGCACTGCATACACAAAAAACCAACGAATCAAGGGTCGAGGTCCATTGATTTATCCAGTTCTTCACATATACAGAATCTCTCGAAGTCGCCTCCTCCACCTCAGTAGACCTGGGTGTCACTTCGCGTCCCTTCCCTTTCAACTTCTGGAGTAGTTTATCCTGAAGTCCACCGTGAACAACACAATCCAACGCCCTCACAAAGAGAATGAGCGTGAGGTTGAGCGTGGGGGAAATGTTCTTGTGTTTGGGGATATCATCGATGGGGAGGGTCAAGGGGAGTTTGGGAACACCTAATGCTCGACGAGGAGCTGTCTTCCATTGTAGAAGAACGATCGCCACGGCTGAAGCTAGAGCGTTGGACAGGAATGTCTGTTGAACATCGGAGAGTGATGTCCAGTAGCGCCGCAGTCTGGATTTAACGTTCTTGAACATAGAGCTCGGGCCTCCGGTAGCATCGAAGTTGGTATCTCCGCCCTGAAGGGGAAGTTCGGCAGACTTTTCCAGGTTCTCAAACGTATTTTGCAAGGACAAGCCACCAGCAACGGCGGTCGTAATCGCAAACGCGAACCCAAACGGACCAAGCTCCCGCCTCAGTAACATCCCTAGCCTGGTCACAACCTTCGCCACACTCATGCGGTCAACATCCTTCCCCGCCTTTGCAAGTACAACAACCTTCGCAGTGAAAGGGAGCAAAGCCGGTCCAAGCGAAAGTAAAAGTGCCAACCCATACGTCCTAGAGCTGATCTTTGCCGGATGGTCTGCTGGAATTGCAATATATGCGTGTATATGTTTCTGGAGGATTGAAGGGAGTACATGTAAAGGAGCTGGCGGTCTTGACTGGCTGGACATCAGCCTCAGCGCGAAGGCAGGTTCAGCAATGAGTGAAGAGCGAGGAGGAGAGACGGACTTGACATCCGCACAAGTAGAGCCAAGACTGCGAACATCTCATCATCTCGCGCATGACAGGACACGTGGAAACCTCGCGCCATACTTGCAACCGGGCGGTGATCACCTCGGATATCGTTGTCCGCGTGCTCAGGTCGATGAACGCGATGGCTTTAGATTCGCACGAGAGAAAGAATCTACTGGCTAAGACCATAGGCTATTTTCTCGGATATACATTTCAGAGATGAGTGAGGTTGGGTATAAAACATTAAAGGGGGGGGGGTAACTTGAGTGGACCAGGGGGCAAGCGAGATCAGGAACAAGCAAAGAATAAACAGGAAAGCGTTGTACAAGACGATGAGTGACGAAAGCGATGAGACAAAACAGTGTGTAACTGTACCAGGGATATGGGGATGGAATGAACGACGCGTCTAGCGGGAGAGGATTTTGTCCCAGAGTTTTGCGAAAAAGTTACTGAGGGTAAAATGAGCGCGATCTGTCGTGGGGGTTGGGATGAAATCGTGTGCGGTAGCCAGATGAAGACAGCCAGGAACACCGACGGAGATCAGTCCGACGCAGAAGCAATGACTGTACCCCATCGAACGGAGAACGTTCCCTTCTCTACCGTAAAAGTCTTCATCTACGTATGAAACGGCTGTGGTGTCTGAGTAAACAGACTAGTGGGGATCAGTAGTGTCCTGGGGGCTTCTTGACGGACACGTACCTCCGTCGGACGGGGAGGCAACGGCAAATGTTCCCTATCATTTCTGAACACGGGGAGGTTGTAGAAACCTGTGGGGTACTAATAAAATTGTTGGCATTGCCCCCAGAAACCCTTGGAGAGACATGTAAACATACCGGAGGGAAAAGATTATCTCTCGACGACTCGAACGCCGGACGAGAGGGGTAAAACAAGAATAGGTCGTTGTCTCTATCGTACTCGTAATCTTGTTCGAGGAAGGAATGAGTGACAGGGGAAGTAGTGGATTTTGGGGCCATTGGAAGAAAAGAGAGGAGGTGGGAGGTTAAGAAAGAACGAAAGCTTAGTTCGCCGTCGTTTTTAAAATGTCGACGGAGTACCCAAGCGGCTGGCGGACCCAATCATCGCTGAGGCGCCGAATAGGCAGCCCGCCTTCTAAATTCGTGTAGTAAATTGACTCGGGTTGTAAAGCGCTTCAGCCTATCTTGCGCCTATTGCGACGGAACTAGCTGGGGTCAATCGCAAAATCCATCGCCGGGCCAACTTTCCGACAGCCTGGTGAAGACAAACTCTCCTGAGAATGACCACCGCATTTAGTGGGACCTTTTACCCCCTCGTTATGAGAAGGTAACTGTCCTGTGGGGTCTAGAGACCATAAACGACGAGTAAGCCAGCTGCACCACCGAAACGGAGTTCCTGACACGTATGTCCGTCGTCCTGCTTCGACAGAGAAAATACTGTTTATTTCCACAACTTCGCAACCGCAGCACCCCGGTGTGCTCCCGATATTCATCTGGATAGCTTCCAAACGTAAGGCCCAGAATCAAGGACGGCGACTGTGAACCGTGGTGGGAGGGGCGTGACAGATGGTCACGTGTGACAGGTAAGCGATCGTTAGTGGAAAACTGACTCGCGTTCCCACCTGATCGTGATGATGCAGTGCGAACGCGCTGAAGAATGCAAACACATCTTGTCCAGAGCTATTATGTGCAAGGACACCTTCAAGCTCGACAGCGAGTGGTCCTCAATGTGTCCCCAAAACGACGCCGCGTGCAAGACTGACATCAAGAACAAAGGTTTGAGCAATGCGTGAGGTAAAGTTGCCCAAGTTCCCGGGGATAAAGGAGAAGAACGCAAAGCACCAAGTGGTCACCGAAGATTTTGCAGAAGGCCCCTTTAAACCTGTTCCTGGCAGCGATATCCTATAGTGGTCCAGTCTCGTTTCCCATCCAAGATGGGACGGGACACCGTTTTTTCCGAGTGAAAAAAACGGCTTCACCACCCCTCCAGGAAGATGGCTATTGTACAAGAGGCCTTGGGACAATGGGGTCTCAGTATCTCCCAAGAAAGATATTCTGCAAGGGAACGGCCGTGTACCTTAGCGTGCCACCTCTTGGAACTGGCTGCCTGGGTCTTCTATCCTCTCCTTTGAGTTGAGTCCCTTCAAGGTAGGTGAGGTGTCCTGGCTAATATGAAGAGCCGTGTCATGGTAGCCTTGCTGTAGCGCCTGCTTGCTTCCCAAAGTACTTTCGACTTCTCTGGCCAGTTGCAAGAAGCCTGTGCGACCTGGTTTTGCCCTGATTCAAAATGCCGCCATGCAGGGGCAGAGGTAAGACGAGGATGTGTCAGTGCGTCCGTGAGACAGGTCGACGGAGGAGAACAAGATGAAACCAACCGTGGAAACAGGCAAATTACACAGAGAGCGGAAAGTCCACCCGCCCAAATGATTTCGCCTGTCTGCGGCTCCTCAAAAATATCCTGCAAGTTCTCTACTGGAAGATTCGAAGATTACGACCATAGGATCCAGCAGACAACGTCTAGCGTGCAGCAAAAATCCCTGCCATTTTCTGTAATTTTTTTGTAACCTCGTGATGTTCGGATTAGCGCAACCGGTCCTGACCCAGTTGCGCGGCTTCATCCCGTTGTCATCGCCTGCACACCTTCCCACCAGCTCTGCCAACGTGCTCGTCCGCCCAGACGAGCCCTGAAGACCCTCCGGAAATTTTGGACCACGACTACCTCCTTCCGCCCAAAGTTCGCCCGAGAATCCTCAAGTCGTTGTGACACCTCAAGATCCAGGTGTATCAAGTTCTCTTCAAATCCACGACTTTTGGGAGACATGCGAGGAGACTCTGGAGGAGTCATTGGAGTTTTCTGAGGGAGCCTAGGTTTTATTGGTATTGGTCTCTTTCTCCCGCATCCCCCACCCATCCGCTCCTTCGACGGCCACCTTGACTCCCCATGGTTACTCAGGCCTAACAATAGTCTCCCGACATCTTTTCACACCCGGAAGATCCAGCCACGACCCGACTTCTCCTACGCATCCTTCCCAGTCTATTAAGGCTTTTGACGAGGGTGGAACCCGGCCCATCGGCCGCTGCACCACCACCATCCCCGGCTGGATGTTAGGGACTCCCTCTACATCCGTTCAGCCCCAGACCAGTCTCTAGTACCAGACGACTGGCCAAGAAGTAGCGACACTTGCAGGGGTTCCCATGTCGTTGTATTGAAAGTTTCTACCCTAAAGTTGACTCTACCCATTTTCGAGAGGGTCGATGGGGTTTCTCAACTTGGCCGTGTACAAGCAGTTGATTTGCAAAGGTTTCAGACCACATTCTCCACTCCAATTTCGCGGTCGTACTTTTCATCTGGGCGCGACCGGCGGCGACTTCTCTTTCATCGATCAGGCCACAAGGCTAGGCGCTTTGACATCTAAACACCATCAGTCGTGGCTTCCACCCATCAGGAACATCCAGGCTAGTCAGCGTAACGTCAATCACTTAACCGTGTAGCTTGGACTGTCCACTATGAAGGGCTTTTGTCTGGCTCTCGTCAAGTTTGGAACAAACATTCTCGCTCGAAGTAAGTACACCATAAATCCCGTGCGGTTGTCCCTGACCCGACAGGCAGTTCTAGCCGGTCACATCAAGTTCAACGCCGCTTTATCACGCACTGATCAATTTGGTTCATCTTCCTGAAACTTTAAACGTTGGATACAAACCCCGCCCATGTTGACAAAGCAGTCCGGCATCAAGATGCTCATCAGGGTCTGCGCAGAGTGGCGTGCCTCTGCTCCATTTTCCAATCCAGTCGACGTACGATGTACCCTTGGCGTTGAGAAGAATGGTGGGGACTTTGATATGGCGACAATTCCATTCGATCAGCGCTTAGGGTTGCCGTAAGGTATTGAATTATCAGGTGCAACCGTCGAATGAGCGGCGGGCTCTCAGCGCGGTATCTCCAGAAAATACCTGGGGCTTTTGGGACAGAGTCGACGTTGTCTGGGTGTTACCGTTCAGTTACACACCGCGGTCGAATTAGAAATGCAATTCCGAGCCGATGGAAGGACTGGATTGTGATATTGAATGCAAGAAGCTATAATCAACGTGATGGGGGGATAGGAACTAGAAACCATAAGAATTGTCGTGAATAGACAACTAACCAAGAGACAACATTTCGAGACAAATATGCAGGGGAATTGGACTGAGTTATGGGAAGAATGTCCATTAGGTGGTATGGTGGGTCAAAAATGATACTTGTAACCGATTACTCCGGGAAGTGGTCGAAGAGAAATCATATAGTACTCACGAGCCGAATATGCGAAAGAGTTAGCGGCATGGTGAAGGGAGTCAGAATTCAACACTTTTAGGTGGACCATCCGTATCTTCAACTGTGGGAACTTGTTCTTTTCGCTTTCCCTCTTTGACGGACATTGAAACAGACGAAGTCAATGCACCAGGGTTCAAAAACGTGTAGCTCCAAAAGTCTGATTGATAAGAGTTGAGGAACTTCTCGGCATCCTCGCCCAAGTCGTCCCGGATCTTGCGAAGTACGCTGATGAAGTGGGCTCGGGAATCGGGGTATACGAAGGTTTGCAGTATTTCATCCATCTGTAAAAGACTCGGGTTAGGGAAAGGCGGCTTACTTCTTGGAGAAACACTTACGTGCTCGCGGATTGCAGCGACAATCCACTCCCTCGGCGGAGTGGTGCCTACGTTGACGGTCTTTGGAGACTTGACGAGTGCTTGAGAGGGTAACAGCCCTTCGTCCTCCGTCCATTGTTTCTTGTTGATGACCACGCCATCAATTTCCCCCTCTTCGGGAATGCCACCCAGACCCAACCACAACCTCCACAGCTCTAACTTCTTCCCGTCTCTTGTCAAGCTTCGGAGGTAATCATGGCACCTCTCCCAATCATCTCTTCCATCGCCTTGCCAGATGAAACCAGGAGCGGTGGAGCTGGTGGCTGAGTGGGAAGACGGGACGGATGGAGGAAGAGATTGCATCCCACTTCTCCACGAATATCGTGAACGTCCCCCGTTACTCAGGAAGGGACTCTGGTTCTGGCCGGCTGGAACTCCAACACTTGGGTTAGGGGAAGTGCTTGATGGTTTTGTGCCGGGGTGTAAGTATTGTTTAGCGGGGCGCATCATTAACCTGATCCATCGCCGCCTGCGTACCCAGGCAGCGTTAGTTGCGCTCCATTTATGTTTCCGGAAAAACCAATTATATTCGAAACCATCGTATTGGACTTGACCATCGCCTCGCATGTCGATCATCCAACTCTTACTAACCCATTTCCAATCTCCGCTCGGAAGTGGGTAAGAGGAAAGCGAGATGGTTGGTTTGTGGGATCTTGTTAGGTAGAAATTTCCGTGCGACGGTTCAGAGGCATCAGGGAGTGTGAAGGCGGGAGGGTCCCAGGGCAGGAGGGAAAGGTGAGAATAGTAGGGTGTTGAAAATACGGTTATCCTAGAAGAAGCGAGGCGGATCGGAGAGTGGGACGGGAGCAGATCAGTATGACGTGACGCTGGATGGAGAGGAAGAAGCGCGGAGGATGCCCAAGTAGGCGAAAAGGCAAAACTCACCCGCGTTGGTTCTCATAAACCACAGCCCAACGGTAGACATCTCTCGAGTCGCCTTCGAGAGGGACCGACAAGCCTTCGAGCTCGATTTGCGTGTTTGGTTCGAGAACGGGAGCATCGGATCCTACGCTGGCCATCAACGGCCACTCATTTGCATCAGTCGTTGGCGGACTTGTTGTTGGGGCTTCGGTCAACGGGGTCGAGGTCGAGGTAACGCTGGACGTATCATCGGTGCTTGAGCCTCGTCCTAGTTTCCTTGCGGATCGTTTCCTTGTACGAGAGAGGAAAGGGAAAAGGGACGTCTTCTGGGTATTTGCCCTTCGACGAGCTGGCTCTGCGGCGGTGGGCTCGTCGTCTGGTTGCATAAGCTGAGGCAAGAGAACTTTTGAGGAAGATGAAGCAGAGATATCTGCCATGATGGAATGGGCAGGAGAATAGTAAACGAGTGAAGAGGGTTCAAGTGGACATTGGGGTAATGAGAAACGGCCAACCGGTCGACGTCGATCACACTGTTTGATGTTGCTCAAATCCCACCAACTACTCAGGCGCGGAGTACTCCAGTCTACGACCTATCGAAGACTCTTATCGACTGCTCCGGTGAAGAGACGAGATCAATGTCCGAAATGTCACTCTATTCTCCCAACGCCACTCCCGGCGTGTCCTAAATGTTCATACATCTCAAGAGTGCCCTCGAACATCAAATACCACGAGATGTTTGATTTGCCGTCAGCTGGCAACCCATTCAAGGTAGACGACAAGCAGCTGGCACGTCGGTTTCGGAAACTACAACAGACCATACACCCCGACGCATGGTCTGCAAAAGGGGAGGTGCGTGTCCTTTCGGAACGAATTCTGAATACTCCATTCCGACCATGAGTCTTGGGCTCTGCACAGGCAGAATCATCTGTTGCTGCGGATCTGTCTTCGTTGGTAAATCACGCATTCAAAACCCTGCAGAATCCAGTGCTGCGGGCGGAATACATCCTGCGGGAGCATGGCATCGATCTCGCTGAATCGGAACAGACACTTGAAGACCCCGAGCTGTTGATAAAGATTATGGAGAGCCGAGAGGCGTTGGATGAGGCCGCCTCACAGGAGCAGGTTGATGTTATTGTTTCAGAGACTCAAGGTCTGTTTAACTTGCGCTGGTGCACGCTGAGACTTGACGCGCGCGTTTCCAGACGCGGCGAACAAGACCATGCGGGAGGTGGAAGAACAGTGCGAGAAACATCAATGGGAAGAGTTGCAGACCTCTACCATCAAGCTCCGGTACCTGCAGAATACCTTAAACGCCGCAAAGGCATGGGCTCCTTCATAATAAGTATGGTAGAAATTTAGAGTTAGTATTTGCCTCCGTTCTGATGTATGCGTCGGCATCTTCCGTCCGCCCCCCTCCGCTACCAAGTCCGAACGTGCATCCGCTCTGTGCTGTACGCCAAAACAGGACCGCGTCGCGTCCGGTGTTCCTCGTAGGAGTCCTTTATTCTTCGCTTTCCCCAACCAATCGTGCGAGCGTAGGACTCGAGCACCAACGAACAGTGGGAGGTCGTTCAGAATTTCTGCGGTTGCTGGAAAAGAGTCTGGCTTGTTTTTTTTCTTTTGGTTGGAATGCTGCTTTGCTTTCGTACGACCGCCAGACGTAGGCTATTAATGCAAATTCACAACCCAACCCCGCCCTCGCTCAAACGTTCCTTCGCCCAGACCGCCTCCGTGTCCAATCAAGCTTCGGATCCTCCCTCTGCCTTATCCCAACCTCCTACCTCCAAGTCCCAGCGCAGGCGGCCCACCTCTCCTCATCAAGGCCATCAACCCATGTCATCGCCCAGACCTCACTCCGGACACAGCACACCAGGCTCTCCACGCACCGGTTCTCCCTCTGGCCGCGGCTCTTACAGAGGCTCCTCCTCTCGCGGATACAGAGACCACTATTCTCGCAACAACTCAAGATCCCGCTTCACCGACCGAGAAAAAGACAGGGATAGCCTTGAACTTCCTCTCAGAGACGAGAATCTCGTTAGGCAGACGTACCAGGATGTCAACGTATCCGTCCCGATCGCAGATAATCCCAAGAACTCTCTCGCAAACTTTGCAAATCAAGTCCTGGACACGCCTTTGGATTTCAAGTGTAGGGAGGGTATGTTAAACAAGCAGAAGCTTTGGAGGTGTGTTTTCTTCGTGATTTATGTCCTATCGTCCCCCCGTCAATCTGCCTTCCGTATGTGATGTCATGATCTGGTAGCTGATGCCTCCGCAACAGATCTACCGTTACGCTCGAGTTAGACCCACCCTTAGTGGGCGAAGGAGATGCTCCCGCAAAGAAGGATTCTGAGAGGCTAGCGGCCCTATCAGCCGTCTACCAACTCGTGCAACGTGGTCTGGTGAGCGCATTGGCCGAAACATCGTAGCTTGGATCATTGATTTTTCCGTCCCGGACACCAGCTGGATGACCAAGGAAAGATCGGCAAATCTGTACTCTCCCAGCCCACCGCACAGGATATTGAAGGGACCCTCTCCGACAAGGAAACCAAGGTTGACTACGATCGCGCCCGTCAATTCATCGACTACTACACTCGCAGATTCGGCTTTGGCAAAGAAGACATCGAATACAACACAGTCAGTGGTGCCAACAAACGACACGGTAGCATTTGGGAAGCTGTCATGACTATTGGTAGTAGTCGAATCGGTTTCGGGCGCGGATCTACGAAGAAACTGGCCCAGAAGACCTGTTATGTCGACGTCGCAGTCTATCTCGAAGCTTATGACCCCACTCTCTGGAAGACATTCGTAGCAGCAGCAAAGACAGGACGCGATCTCGGCATGGCCCCTCCCGTCCACTGCGCGATGAGCGAGTCCTTGGAGGATGAAATTTACGAGGTATGCATGGACATGAAGAAGAGCACACTATATAAAAACGCTCTCAGGTTACGACCTTCGCTTCCGTACCCCAACGCTTCGCGGGGCGCTCCTGGTGCGCAACCACCTTTCCGCCGCCAACGAGAACTCCCATTCTTTGAGGAGAAGGATAGGACCCTCAAAGAACGTCGAGAGAAGTACTTAGCGGACCCTGCCATGGAATCTATGCGTAACAGTCGTGTCGCTCTCCCCATCACTACTCACACCCGGAAGTTATTGGAGCACATCCGGGACAATGATGTGTCTATATGCATGGCCACCACTGGATCTGGAAAAACCACGCAAATCCCTCAGCTCATTTTGGATGACTGTATCGACCGTGGTGAAGGATCCAGGTGCAATGTTGTCTGTACCCAACCTCGTCGACTTGCCGCGATCAGTGTCGCTCAGCGAGTGGCCAAGGAGAGAGGGGAACAGCTTGGCGCCTCGATTGGCTACCAGGTTCGGTTCGAGAGTAAACTCCCAGAGGAACGAGGATCCATCACGTTCTGCACGACGGGTACCTTCCTCAAAAGGATGCAATATGCCTTAGACACTTCTGGTACCTCCACACAGCGACACTCCTTGGATGATGTAACACACATCATGGTTGATGAGGTACACGAACGGGATATCGATACGGACCTACTGCTCGTAGTTCTCAAACGCCTCCTCGCGGATCGGAAGGCCAAGGGAAAACCGATCAAGGTCATCCTGATGAGTGCCACTATTGACCCCACCCTCTTCCAACAATATTTCCCAAACGACCAAGGTATACCTTCGAATGTCATCGAAGTTCCCGGTCGCGCCTTCCCCGTCAAGAAGCATTTCTTAGACGAATTTGTTTCCGAGCTCGCCTCCATCCCCGGTGCTGCCGAAGCATTTGCCCAAGATTCCGTCGCGAAGTATGTGCATAACGAGCTCGGTCCTGCTGCTTTACAACTCTACCAGACATTGCCCCCTCGTCTGATCACAACCCCTGCTATGAGCCGTTCAGGCAGTGGACGTTCAACACCTACCCAGGATGGACGTGATAGGGGGGATGAGTTGGACCTACCCATCCCTCTCGTTGCTCTCACCATCGCTCGTGTCCTGAGAAACTCTGACGACGGTCATCTCTTGACGTTCCTTCCTGGATGGGACGAAATTCAAAGTGTCCATCGGTACCTCAAAAACCCCGCATCGAACCTTGGAATAAACTTTGGCGATCAAACCAAATGGAGCATCCACTTCCTACATTCTACTATCCCTATCGAAGAACAGCAAGTCATCTTTGAGCCTCCTCCCGAAGGCGTACGAAGGATAATCCTCGCCACAAACATCGCAGAAACCTCCGTGACAATTCCAGACGTCGTGTACGTTGTCGATACGGCGAAAATCAAGGAACAACGGTTCGATCCCGAACGACACATCTCATCGCTTGTTTCTGCCTGGGTCGGTTCCTCCAACCTGAATCAACGGGCCGGGCGCGCAGGAAGGCATAGGCCTGGAGAGTATTTCGGTATCATCAGTCAGAAGCATGCCTCAGAGTTACATCCCTACCAGACCGTGGAGATGAAGCGGGTGGATTTGTCGAACATCGTGATGCACGTGAAGGCGTTGAATTTCCCCGGGATGTCTGTCGAGGATGTACTCTCCGAGGCGATCGAGCCCCCAGCTGCGGAACGTGTTGCGGCGGCGATGAAGGATCTCACTATGGTCGGTGCCTTGGATGCGCAGAACAATCTGACTCCGCTCGGAAAGGTTTTGTTGCAACTGCCGGTGGAAGTTCAAGTCGGCCGGTTGGTGCTTTTGGGAGCGTTCTTCAAATGTCTCGACAACGCTCTCACTCTCGCTGCAATCCTGACCAACCGAGACCCATTCATGGCCCCGATGCACCTTAAGCAGGAAGCTGCGGCAGCCAAAAACTCTTGGACCTCTTCTGATTTCCGTTCTGATGCCCTCGCAGTTCTCAAGGCGTATAATGCCTGGTGGGAAATGCAGGGGCGGGGAGATTACGTCGCCGCGAACCGGTTCTGCTCGAACAACTTCTTGTCGAAACCAACGTTGTTGATGATCCAGAAGATCAAGGTCCACTTATTGCAAAGCTTGTATCATGCGGGCGTGATCGATGTTTCGATGGGGACGACAGAACAGGCGTGGATGGGCAGGAGGAGAGAGGCGACTGTTCCTCCAGAATTGGACATCAATCGGAAGTCGATCCCGCTACTCGTTGCACTCATCGCCGTGGCAAGCCAACCCAACTTTGCGGTCAGGACAGGCGAAAAGTGGTACAGAACCCCCCAGGATAAAGTATATGATCCATTCTCTTCGGTTTCTTTCAATTCGCTGACGCAACTACACCTTCTGCAGCAAGTTTTCATCCACCCATCGAGCGTAAACCACCGGAAGAAAGAAATGCCCCCGCCTGACAACGCCCCTCTACGGGAAAAGCAGATCATCGCATTTGCGGAGAAGCGACAGAACATCTCGGTCGTAGCGAATAACCCACAGAAGTTCATAGTCACTACCACACGATTGGATCCGATGTCGTATATGCTGTTCGGGGCGTACAACATCCAGGTAGCTGGACACGGGTTGGAGTGCGACGAGTGGCTACCGGTCATCGGGAACCAAGCAGCGTTGGACCAGATCTCGCGGTTGAAGGAGGCTATGGACCTCTGCTTCCTCCGTGTATACGAGGGCATCGTCATGGCGAAGCGCAACCGGCACGGACGGATTATCATGCCACGCCCAGAGGAAAAGGAAGAAGAATCCGACGACGATGGGGACGATGAGACGGGACAAGCCCGCGCTCGAGATCTTTCCTTGTCGGGCACGGAAATCGGAGAATTTGAAGACTTCACGAGGAACCTGGTTTACATTCTGGACCAGTACAGTGACGAGAGGATCGCGTCGCAGTCGGTGACAAACTCGAGACCGGCTACCCCAGTGGATTCGCCATACTTCGGACTGTCGAGGCTTCCTAGTATGAGAAGTGGGACATCAACACCGTACAATATTGGATCGGCGTTTAATTCGAGACCTGGGACTCCGAGCCGTCTCAGGCCGTGATTTTCCAAGGGTTTCTTCCTAGTTCTTTTCTCACCCTTTGAGTTCGTGTATGCTCTCCCCCTTGCTTTCGTTTCTTCGCTTGTTATGGGTGCGACAACCGGTAGGGTACCAAAAAAGCCACTGACATTGGCGTTGTAATATTGCAGACTAGAGTACACTCGGTAATGATTAGGGAAAGCATCCTCTCAGCATCACTTTGTGATCGTGGTCAGACTGATCGGTCGAGCGGGGAGATCGGGACCACCACCGCGTACGCTATACACGTACTCGCAAAGCCCGAACCTCCGTTGACCTCCAAAGTGCCCGCACCAGCTCAGCTGAAGTTACTCACATCACCGGGTCCACCCCGACCAACATGGCGACCAACATGCGTGGCCTCACGCAGGTGAGCTGGCCTTCTGCTCTCCGCATTTCCCTTGCAACGGTGTCTCACCACTTGCTTCTTCGACTTTTCGGTGATCTGTTCTCTGCATCCGCGATGTGTTCCCTGTGAAGTTTATCGCGGACATTCGCGGTGCGCGTGTGAGGGAGTTGGAGGAGAAGAGGATTAACAAGGAGATGGCAAACATCCGAAAGAAGTTCAAAGGTCAGTACGGTTCTCTACATTGTGGTCGACGGAGGTGCCTCATAAGCTGCCGTATAGACGGAAACTTGGATGGTTATCAGAAAAAAAAGTACGATACGATCTCTCCCGCCATCGGAGTCCAATGCTCAGGATTTATGAAACAGATATGTAGCCAAGATCATCTTCACGTATATCCTGGGTTACAAAGTCGACGTTGGACACATGGAAGCCGTAAACCTCATTTCGAGCCCAAAATATAGCGAGAAGCAGATCGTACGTACGCCCTTCGCGATTGATTACTTCCAATTGCTTCCCATATCTCCAAAAATCCCCATCCCGACCTACTATTGCCCGAGGCACCGAACTGACGCGTGCAATTCCGTATATCCAAGGGGTACCTTGCGGTGACGTTGTTGATGCACGAGAACTCCGATCTGCTCAGACTGGTGGTCAACTCGATCCGGAAAGACTTGGACGAGAACAACGAGATTAGCAACTGTTTGGCCCTCCACGCTATCGCAAATGTTGGAAGCAACGAAATGGCCGAAGCCCTGGCGGAAGATGTACACAGGCTGCTCATATCACCGTAGGTCGATCGGTGGTTCTATTGGTAGTTTGGGCTGAGTTCCCTCCATCCTCAGGACGTCGCAAAATTTCGTGCGGAAGAAGGCTGCTCTCACTCTCCTTCGGATGTACCGGAAGCATCCGGATGTCATTCCAGCTGCGGAGTGGGCGTTACGAATAGTTGCGATAATGGATGACCCTGACCTGGTGTGCTTTAACGATGGTTGAAGGTTGATTCTGGCATACTAACAGGAGTCTTAGGGTGTGGTTGTTTCCGTGACAAGCCTAATCATGGCACTGGCACAAGATCATCCAGAAGCATATGCGGTCTGCTACCAGAAGGCAGTTGATCGGCTACATCGGGTATGACCGTATGCCCTGACCCCCACCCCGCATACTAACTAAATCCTGCCTAGCTGGTGGTGGATCACGAGTACTCCGCACAATACGCGTATTACAGGGTTCCAACACCATGGTTACAAGTTAAACTCTTCAGGCTGCTACAATACTATCCCCCCACGGGTGTGTTCTCATCCTTCCAATCACCTCACCATATGCTTAGCGTAACTGGCTAGAGGATCCTACACTCCGCTCCGTTATCTGTAACGTCATCCAGACTGTGATGAACAACAGTGCAGAGACTTCACGTAATGTCCAACACAACAACGCCCAGAACGCAGTCCTGTTCGAGGCTATAGCGCTCGCAATCCATCTGGATACGAATTCGAATCTGGTTACCAATGCTACGGTCCTTCTCGCCCGGTTCATTAGCTCCAAGGAAACAAATGTTCGGTACCTAGGATTGGATACGATGGCACATCTTGCAGGCCGAACAGACTCATTGGACCCTATCAAGAAACACCAAGGCACAATCATCCTGTCATTACGCGACAAGGACATCTCAGTGAGAAGGCGTGCTCTTGACCTTCTGTTCAGCATGTGCGATGTAGATAATTCAGAAGTCATAGTTGGGGAACTACTACGGTATCTCAAGATCGCCGACTACGCCCTTCGAGAGGAAATGGTACTCAAGATTGCTATTCTAACGGAGAAGTACGCGTCTTCATACAAGTGGTATGTCGATACCATCTTGGAGTTGATTGCTGCCGCTGGAGACCATGTTGGAGAGGAAGTCTGGTATCGGGTAATTCAGATCGTGACGAACACGGAGGACCTACAAGCTTACGCTGCGAGAGTTACACTGGAGTACCTGAAAACCCCAACAGCACACGAAAGTTTGGTAAAAGTCGGAGGTGGGCTTGATCAGTGGACTCTTTTGTGGGCTGAATTAACACTACCTCTTAGGTTACATACTTGGAGAATACGGTCACCTCGTCGCAAACGAACCAGGTTCCAGCCCCATCGAACAATTCCAAATTCTCCACACCAAATCCCAATTCTGCTTAGCTGCTACCCGGGCTCTCCTCTTGTCGACGTATATAAAATGGGTCAATGTCTTCCCCGAGATCAAGCATCATCTTCTCAACGTATTCGACCGGTATAGACATGTCCTAGACGTCGACCTCCAACAACGTGCCTGCGAGTACTACGCGCTCGCTTCTCGACCCGAGGAGGATGAACTCCTACAGAACGTCTGCGAAGAAATTCCGCCCTTCCCCCCTCGAGAAAGTACGTTGATCAACAGATTGAACAAGAAACTGGGGGACACAGAAAACAAGAGGACCTGGATCCACGGCGGCAAGGAGGTCAACTTAGAACGGGAGTTAACACAACGGTTAAACAAGAAGGCTCTTCCTGCAGAACCAGTCCTTGCCGCCACCGCTGGAGCGGCCGATACCAGCAACGAAATCATGGACTCTCTCGCTGGATTAGACTTGACGTCGCCTTCCAACGACAGACCCGTAGCAACGGACCAATCATCGATCTTCGCTCAACTATCAAAACCCATAAACCCGGCTGCTCCTCGACTCACGACAGGACCGAACATCGATCGTTGGTTCGAAAAGCTCACGTATTCTGCGGATGGTGTTCTGTATGAGGATGTTCAAATACAGATCGGCATCAAGTCGAGGTACCAAGGTCATCTCGGACAGCTCGCGATATACATGGGCAACAAGGTTTCCGTGCCGTTGACGTCGTTCACCGCCATGGTTCACGTCTCGGATCCGGATGCACTGTCAGCGTCTTTCGCCAAACTGCCCCCAAGCACCATCGCTCCGCGAACACAAACGCAATTCCTGCTTCAAGTCGAGTGCAAGAAATTCTTTTCCACACCTCCGAGTATCAGCATATCCTTCTTGGCGGGTGCCCAACAGTCTGTAACGTTGCAATTGCCCGTATTGATCACCAAATTCTTCGAGCATGTTAGCCTTGGGGCGGCGGACTTCTTCGAACGGTGGAAGCTTATTGGGGGACCCCCTAGGGAGTCACAGCTCATCTTCCTGATAGCCCTGGCTGAAGAGGGAGGGTTGGACTTGCAAAAGTACCGTCAAGTCATCGGTGGCCATCGGCTGAACCTTCTAGACGGGATCGATCCAAACCCGAACAATCTCATCGGTGCTGGAATCCTGCACACGTCTGTAGATGGGAAGGTTGGATGTTTATTAAGGTTCGAGCCGAATCAGGAGGCGAAGGTGCGGCGCTTCTGCTTAATCGAGAAAGAAAATATAACATTGCTTAACCGTGGACTTCACAAAAAAATAGTTGTGCAGGATCACCGTTCGAAGCACATCAGAAGATGTCGCGATGGAGGTCCAAAAATTGATCTCTAAAACGTTGACGAGACCCCCTCCATAACACACACTCCACCGACTCGGGTGTTCCTGGATATTTCCTCGGTTCGATGAGGGGAGACCGAGGGTGTACATGTGATCGCCCGGAGAATTTTCTGCTCTCTGCCTGGGGTCAAATGTTGTTGATGTGAGAGTAGCGTCGCGTTTGGATTTTACGACTCTATATACCAGGTACTACACGTGCTGATGCAGGAGATGGAGGGACTCTTCGAGGACCACCTACATGGATATATATATATATATATATTGTATAACTGGACATAGCTTATACGCATGAAAGGTGCACTCCGCCGAAGTGAGGGGAAATGGCGCGAGGATTGCGATCACCTTTCCAATCGATAGCAAACGGATTGCAAGTGGTAGAACTGAGAGGTCAAAGGGAGAAATTGTGGACAGACGAATGGTCCATGTAGCAAAAATGGGGTCTAAAATGCGGCTGTAGTCTAGTAGTAGTATGGGACAAACGCATGGAGGAAATGATCGGTAAAACACCGCAGATGAAAAGGGATATAGTCAGAAACGACGGAGGCACAATCCCCTCCTGTCCTTGGGGTATGAAAGTCAGAAACAAAAACGCCAAAAAATCCTCGGGACCAAAGCTGAAAATGAAAGAAAAGAGTGAGCGAATAGCGAACGAGGGTATGAATAGATGAAACAGATCTCGGAGTGACTTAAGGTTAGAAGGATCTCTTGAATCTTCAAGGGAGCTACAAATGCCTTGTGCACGGTGTGGTGTGAGGAGGGAGAGAGAGGGGAAGGGGTAGCGTATAGTGATAAAAAAGAGGATGACCGCAAGTGCGACGGTACTGAGAGAGAAGCGGGAAGCGTTCATTTCCGTGATAACAACCCCCGAAGAGAAAAACCTTTTCGTTTCTCCCCTCCTGGACTGTCAGTGTTCTCCGAACCAGAAGGGTATCTCCGAGTTGAATCGTCGGCGGAAAGCCTAGGCAGCCACTTCTTGGGCTCTTTATCCTTCTTCGGCGTACTGACGATGGAAGAGATCACGTTCCAACCCGTAGCTTGCGACATAGAATGCGAATGCAGAGGAGGCATCTGTGGAACCTCTGGCGTAGGGGAGAGCATAGGCAGTAGGGACGGGGACGGGGCGGTGGATGGGCGTTTGAGGATGGGGCGGAGGAACTTCGGAGAGGTTTTAACGTTCTCCTTGTCGAGTGTTTGACTAACACTCTGAAGGGAAGACATGTCTTTCTCCGAGCCCCCCTTGATCGGTGTTGAAGGGGAGCTAAGAGCTCGACCGGCTGACCGCGGTCGCAATGGGGTAATCTCGTGTACATTCCCGTTCTCTTGCGTCGTAGATGGCCGCCTTCTGCTCGCCACAGACCCAAAGGTCCGTCGTGAATCATTACGAGTTATCGTAGTAGATGGCCGTAATTCCTGCTTCAGACTGTTCCCACTCCTCTGGGTCGTTGCACTTGTCGTTGTCGATGGCCGTTGACTGGTCGTAGTGGTGTAAGAATCGCCAGACGTCGAAGGCCGCACGATTCCACTCGCTTGCGAAGACGATGTCGTGCTGACCACACCGGAACTTGTAGTCGCCCTTCGTTTTCTCACTCCCCTCGTGTGAGCAGCGAGCCTGCTGACACGCTTCAAAGCCTGCTGTTCAATCTCTAGGCACTTGTTGACGAACTCATTAAGATCCGGATCCGTAGGGGTACCATTGGCCTGGTGCCTGGCCAAGACCTCATTCGACCTCCGAACGATCGCAGATGAGATCACGGCCAGATGCCTAGGCACGTCCAAAAGGTGTGGCAAAAGTGGTATAGCCTCCCGGTTCAACAATGACATATTTGCGCCTCGAAACCTGAGGGATTCAATCGCCTGCGATCGTTCCTTTCGGTCAGAGTCCGGTCCATCCGGAGAGTCGGGAGTGGGGAAGTTATCTGGTGTGGAGGTAGAGACGACCAAGATGTAATCGATCATCGCCTGCCGATTATGGACCAGGAAGTCCCGAACGCCTCGCATGAACTGTTCCTTCTGCGCCGTTTGCTGCACGATCAGAATCACAGGTCGGAAAACCACCAGAAACGGGAGATCAGCGGAACATGCAGATGTCAGAACGTCAGCGCCGGTTCGATATGGAAGTCCCCGTGGTTATTGACGCACCGAATTTAGGTTAGCCGAGCTCTGGAGAACCTTGGCGATCAGTGTGAGGCTTCGTTGCACTGGTGCCTCCGGAAGACCTAAGATGACCGGGGACGATTCAAGTCATGTTAAGGGACGGAGGGTGGAAGAACGACTTACCCGGGACTAGCCCGAACAAATGTGGGTGCAAGATCGCGGGCACAATAAACCTGAGAAAAATGAAGGCCGTGACCGTCTGCCAGGGAAAGTCGCCTTGATTTCCGTCGTCGGCAAGTGTCTTTGTCGTCCGACATCTCTTTTCAACAAGTTTACGGATGCTTTCGAAGAGCCTCCTCATCTCCGGCGGACATTCTGACCTGCATCTGTAGATCGAATCCCACAGTTCCTGACACCAGTATACCAGCGTGTCGGCGTCCTTCTCGAGGTCTCGAATTGGCTTTGAGGTCTTCGATGGGTCCACTTCGATCGACACACGTTCGATACAAATCCGACGAATCACACTACCAATGGAGGATTCGAGGAAGGATTTACCGTACCAGGTCATGAAGAGTTCGATTGTCTGGGTTGTGTGGATGATGAGGAACCTTGGCAAGACGGGGAAAACCTTCAGCAGACATACCTTAGTCAGGACTGTATTGCCTCGGAATAATGTGTTGTGTGCTACTATATAACCAAGCCGGGCCGCGGTGAGCAACGGGGTTCTCGGTGCATAGGGAAGGACAAGTAAAGGCATACTCATAGGCGTTTCGGATACCTCCTTGTTTGCCATTTCGCAGATGCTTTCCACCAAGGCGTCCATGGCGACAGCAACAGATATGAATTGGGTCGAGACATCTTTGAGGTTCAACCTGGTCCCCAGATCGTTCATCCAGTCAAGGTAATTCCTCGATTTGAGCATCTAAGTCACAACGAGCAGAGGTCGCAGTTAGAAGCTGATGAGAGTTTCTTCTTCCGGTTCCCATGGGACCGCCGGGAGAATGATTTTCAGAGCAAGGAAGAAGCTCACCTGAAGGACACCAGAGTATACGTAGTGAGGCAGAACGATCTCTCTAAAACGAGGACGATCAATCAACCCAGCAACGACCGGAAAAACAGACGGAATACCCACTCGTCAACTTTCAATTTCAACCGTAATTCTCCGACTTGGCCATAAAACCCCGAGCCCGTCGAGATGTTGGTGTTCGTGCCCACAATGGAGTTCCAGCCCTCCATGTACTCTCCCCTCTGAAAAGTCCCCAAAGGGACGACAACCGAGCCAACGGGTGCGCTTCTGGCACTTCCCTTCTTTTCCTTATACAGGGTTATCTGAAGGTTATCAAAAGGCGGGAGGTCGCCAATGAGAAAGCTCTCGTGCCATTCTGGATTAGCGGTACTCCTCTTGACGGTCGTCCGCGCGCACAGCATTGAATTCACCCAAATTTCGCACCACACGTCGTAATCCCCACCTCCGTCCGACGTCCCTGATGTCCAGCTACCATTTGAAGTGGGCGAAAGCTCCGATGCAATAGGCGGAGAAAATACTGTTTCTGAGGGTTTGTAGTCCGCGGGGTGCTTCGTTTGGCCGAGGTCCCGTGCGGAGATACAGTGTACTTCAACTTGCCGCCACATTCGGTATAGGCCGCCCTCCGATGGATTTATGGTGGTGCCATAGACTTCTGGGGCAGCATATGATCGTAACAGGGTGAGCCAGGTGCACATACTTTCTGTATTCGAGAAGGCGAGGTATACGGGTTCATTGGTTGATACGGTTGCATATCGTTGCCCACTGTTCGTCGAACCGTTAGTTGTGAGCACCGGTGGTGAGAGACAGGGACGAAGACACACGGAACGGTATGTATTGCCAATATATCTTTTCTGTCGAACAACGAGCGATCTGCTAGGCGGATGTCCGTGGCTTTCAACAGGTATATGTACACGGCTTGGTACAGGAAGGTTTCCTGATCAAAAACGGAAGGGGAGCGGAAACCCTCAGATCTCAGATCACCTAGACTTGAGGAACCCGCTGGAACGGCATACCTCGATGTAAATGTTGAGTTGACAACCTTCCTCCTCCTCTGTTAGTCTGCATGTAGCTGCCCTCCACTGAGCACCTCCGTTGGAGCGGTTGCTAAGGGAAATCCAACTACTCTTATCTGTAAATTTTTGACGATTATTGGAAGGGCACAAAAAGGAAAGAATCGAGCTCACCTTTGAGACGGTCATCCACGCTCTTCTTACGAATGGGCTGTATGTGCGAGACGACACCGCAGATAGAGACGGGAGCGGGAGAAGAGTGAGAGAGAGAGAGAGAGAGAAAGAGAGAGAGAGAAGGGAAGAGTGTCCAAGTGAGTAATGGAACCGATTATGAAATATTTGAAAGGCAATGGAATAGACAAGAAGGGGAAGCTTGAAGGGGACTTTCAAAAGGGGGAGACAGTAAGGAACGTACCTTTCTGAGGCCAACAAAGGCTTTTGGCGATAAATAGAGCTCGACAGGTGCATAGAACTCCGTTGGTATATCTGATCTCTTGGTTGCTGTCACTCCTTCACTTGTACTACCAGCCGAGGCTGTCATGGACGTCGTCCTCGAGCGGGGACTCTTGCTGTACGTTTGAGGGCGGCGGGAAGGAAGGAAAGGGGAAGTGGTGGTCGCGGTCGAGGGAAGAGAGTTGCGAGGCTTGTTGGTTCCATTGCTACTATAGGTATTATATCGAACTGGGTCGAATATGTTGGGAGAGGGGAAAGTCATAGAATGGTCGAGTGGCTCTAAAACGTCAAGCAAAACGTCTGATGGATTCTTTCGACTTGTCAAGCTTGATCTGCTGAGCGTCAACCTGGGCGGTAAGGAGAAGGTCACAGAGGGGGAAAGAGGGCGAGGAGATGTAAAGGAAATATCTCGTCTCTAGGCTGTTGGTGGCGTTGTTGGCGCACTCGAGAACGTGCGGTGTATCCGCTGGGGAGGGCGGGATGAGAAATCCCTCCCCCAAAAAATGACAGACACCCTCTCAAGCTCCTATAGACCCCGTGCCTTCTGCATCCCTCTCTGTCTCATAAGAGAGCCTGCAGTCAACCTCTCAGTGTCTTGAGCAGACCCAGAAACAAGACTGGACCAGCTGGACCGGCTAGGCAAATCAAGATCAAAACCCTCTCTCGGAATCATATTCAGTGGAATGGCCTCCTAAAACCCGTCGGCAAACACGCAAGGGCTCGTCGTCAAACGTATCAGCTCCAAAGGGAACAGCTCTCGTTCGGGAAAAAAAAAAAAAGAATGTGCAAGAACAGAAAGGGGATATACTACCACCAACCTATCCATCCAAAACCACAAAACAAAACAAAAACAGGCGACTGCGAAAGCGGAATGCGGACGGGATAAAAACTATGCAATGCAACCGGCTATCGGCGGGAATCTAGAACTAAGATCCGTCGAAAGGGAACTTTCACAAAAGGGGATTACAGGACCGGTATCCTTCATGCCAAAGGGTAAAGTACGGTACCAGGGGTTACGTCTTTAATCTTTCGTGTTTTCCCTCGTTAACTAGAACAGACACAAATTCGTTCAACCGCCCCTCTGGTGGCCTGTGTCATCTATTTTCTCAACTACTGAGACTTTTTGCTTCAAGAATGCATTCCCTCTATCAGCACAATCGTTCAAAGGTAGAGCAAAGAGTACTCACGCATGTCCGTTGGCAGTACCGTTAGCGACGCCGTTGGTAGTGTCTTGGAGGCGTTCAACAGCCGGCTTCTTCTTGTACGTATCAATGTAAAACTTGATGAACAAGAACAGGTAACTGGTCAAAACGCCACATCCAAACAAGGCAGCCGCCTGAGTTCCAGCGCAGTCTCCCATGTGCGGTAAGTTCCAGCCCTTAGCGGCAAAGCGAGAATAGGCTAAAAATCACCGTAAGCGACTTTTGATACCGATCAGTTGACTAATGACGCTCACTGCCGAAGTAGACTGCGAAGAGATCAATAACGAATTGGGTGATCTGCATCGTGGTCAAGTATTTCTTCCACTGTATCACCTCGGCCGTCAGCGACAAGGAGCATTCACGGGTGACACCGAATCGAGACGTACCCAAAGCTTCTTGCCACCAGCGGTTGCATAGTAGTAGTAGTCTATCATCGCCAAACACCGATCAGAGCCCAGGACTAGCCGAAAAGTAGGTGAAATTGGTCACCTACACATGAGAACGTGAACTGCGAGGTTGATGGAGATTACAACCCAGGACTGTCGCGATAATCGATAAGGTCGGACTTCCCCATGCGTTCCAAAATTAGAAACAAACGCGAACGTACGATGCTGGTGCGACCGTTGAGTTGAGTGAAGCACAAGAAAGCAGTGGCAGCGTGGTGATATACATGCAGAAAAGCTGTGGACCAATGAGAAAGCGCGCATATAATCAGTCGATTTTTCGTGAGATCGGTGGAAAAAAAGCACGAACCAAGAGGTTTCTTCTTCAAAACGAGGAAAACGGTATCAAGGAGCTCGAAGTACTTGAAATAGTAGTTGATGATGTAATAGAATTCTAGTCTCTGCACACGCCACGAGCCGAAAAACAAGCAACGTCATGAGCACACATTCATTTCGGGAATAACTGGCGTCAAACCAACGCCACGACAACCGAACGCAAGATAGGGTCGGTCGATGATGGACGGTACACACCGGAGTCCACGATTTCGCCGAGCAAGCAGCACCGAATAACCCAGACCTCCGAATGAGTGGAACAACCTCCTCGACCATACAGGCCAACAACAACCCGGAGCCCAGGGTAAGGACCACGTTATGAAGCCGGAAGAGCGTGTTGAGTTTGAGGGGCTGACGCGTCTTCATGAATTCCTGGATACCGAAGATGATCGCCAGATACGAAACCAAGGCCGTTCCGACTTCCTTGCTGGTCGAAATTGGCGTTTGGCCCGCTACGTAGTGAGTGATATAGTGGGGCGGTGAGAACGAGAGATTCTTTTCGATGAAGTCGGCCAATGACATTTTAGAAAAGACAGAGAGGGTGTGTAGGACAACACCGAAGGAAGAGAAAGGGTGGATTGGGCTGAGGAGGAAGGTGGAGAGTGAGGGTTAAGAAGAGCGGATGCAAGCGAGCGGGGATGGCTGATCGCGGACAGCTCACGAGGAAAACGGTTGACACATCACATGTGATGCCAGCGCACGAGGTCAAAAACGCGGGAACCGAGGCGAGAAAAAAAAAATTCGTTGGACCAAAGTCCATGTGTTTTTTTTTTTAGCTCACGAATATCCCACCGGCACCAGAGAATACAGAACTTGGCTCAGAAGTGACCGCGCAGCGGACTATAGAAAGGTCGGCCAAATTAGAGAGGAATGGGGAACGTGAGGTAGTGTATTGGCATAAGAAAATACGTATACAGATGCTAGGCTACGCCTCTTACAGACTAGGCGTGTCCAACGACCGGAATTGAGATCGCGGGAGAGCGAGAGAGACAGCAGAGCAAGGTGAGAAAGCGAGGAACCGTCCATTGGCATAGCGAAGAAAAAACCAGCGAATAGAATTAGGTGATGATAAGAGCTGGACCATTCTCGAGGGATGCGATGAGGACCTTCTCCCTGCAAGCGAAGGATGTGAGGACAAGGCAGGGGTCGAAGGAGAATAAAAGGGACAAACCTAGGGAAGGTGTTGGCGGACCTAACGGCGTCACAGACGGTCATTTTGGCTTTCAAAGGGTCACTGCCAGGAGGGATGGCAAAAACAAGACACATAGAAAGTGGGGTCACCGAAGGCGATAATTTGTAGGATGTGGGGATCTAAGGAAGAGGGAAAAAGCCTCGTCAAGTTCCGAACTGGCGCAGGAAGTCAGTGAGAAAACATTGGTACGTACCCCTGCGGCTCGAAGCGCCTCGACGAGATTGTGGAGGTAAACGAGTGAACGGGATTGGATGTCGTGTAAGTCATGCAGATCGTAGTCTGTAACCCATCAAGGGACAGGTGTAAGCTCCGTGTCGGACCTCAAACGACAGAATATACGTACAGGCATCACGAGGGTAGCATGTGGGGACAATGCAGTTGAGCCTCACGGATTGGCCAGTGTGGCGGTAAAGACTAGAGACGTGGTCGTACGATCAAGCTCTGAAGAGGGGGGTATGTGGATCATGAAGCGCGGACCTAGCGAAAGGTTCAATGGCGTCTTGGATGCTAACCAACTATTGCAGGAATGATGGTCGGTTAACGCTCTCTATGATGAGAGAGATGAACAACTGACCTCGGACAAGTTGGGGGGCTGAGGAGAAGCAGACTGGGGGAAGGGGGAAGGGGTAGAGGAGGACTGGGTGAGGACGGAAATCATTATGCAGACTGGGATTGTGGTTGGGAGAAGGAGAGGGAAGGGGACCGAGGCTTATATAGAAGATCTAAACGTCGACAGGGCGAAGTCGGAGCCTGTGCTCTTGATCGGCCACGAGTAAGTCAAGGTTTCCCGAAAGACGACGCTCTCTCCCTCGGCAGAAGGTGTGAATTCAAACCGAGCTATGTGGGACGACAAGAGCACGCGCCCATCATAGACAAATCGCCAAAATGCACACCGGCAGTCAAATCTTGTAGGAGGGAAACGCGAAGCAGACCAATCCAATTCTGGCGGAGGACCGTGGCCTGGCCTGTTCCGCAAACCTTACACCATACAGTAGTCCCCGAACACCCACCCCCCCTCCTCGTTTCCCAATCCACATACCGGACCTAGTTCTAATCCCGATGTCGACTCGGCTAATCTCGAATGAAAATCAGTTTTTCCGCACTCTCTTTGCCCCTCGGTCTCGACCTCCAAATCTACGACGTCACCGAAGCCGTCTGCGTGCGATCAGTTCGGCGTCTACTCACCCGCTGTAGTACACTTGCACGATAACCACGACCACTAGTCAGCGTCCACTCTAAACCTTAACGGCCACCGACAATCATGTGGTGGCTAGACCCTGGCAAGGAGGTCTTGAACGTCGTACGCATAAACACCCCCGTTCAAAACTCCGCCAAATGTCAAGTTTAACCCAGACGTGATCACAGCTGTTCAACCGCATCCTCGCACCCTATGTCGTGAATCTGGACATGAACCAAGTGAACTACGGTATCGGTCAAGGTAAATAGTCGACCCCCTCGTTCCGGATAGGATACCCCCGTTTGATATTCACATTGCACTCATACCAGGTCAACTGACGCTGCACAAACTCCGGCTCAAGAAGGGTGCTTTGGACAATTTCAGGCTCCCAGTAGATGTCACCGAAGGTATGTATACCCACACCGGTCGTCCAGCCCCGAAACATCTCTCCATACATTCGGTTTCCACCTTAGGTCACCTTGGAAAGTTCACCCTTTCACTCCATTGGATGAACCTGGGCAATCAGCCGGTAGAAATCCTGATCGAAGACGTCTACCTCCTCGTAACCCCTTCCCCGCAAGGCGAAGAAGATCCAGAAGATGAAGCCAATCGCGTACATGCCGCAAAGATGGAACGGCTCGAAAATGCCGAACTGCTCCACATGCGTAGTCAACCCGAGGCCGCCACAGGTTCGTGAGCACTTCCTTCCTCTCCATCCGATCATGCGTTCTTTCCGCCGGTGGCCCCATCACTCACAAGATTGTCTTACCATGAATGCCCGCTCTCTTCTATCTCATCTACCTTTTTGCCTCCGCCTCTCTCGTGATCTCATGTGCCTCCCGGTACTATAGAGGACTCCCAAAAATCCCAAGGTCTCATAGCCTCGCTAATCACCAAAATCGTGAACAACCTTCAGGTGACGATCAAGAACGTTCATATTCGGTATGAAGATAAACTTAGCGTACCTGGGGTAAGCATTTCGCAGTTCAACGGCTATGGGTTCTCACGTTGTCGCACCGGTATTAACTTGACCACTTCATCCATCCCCTTCATTTCCTTTCGCCTCGCCTGACGGTGGCGTTTTTGGCGCTTATTTTAGCACCCATTCGCAGCAGGGATCACGCTAGCGGGTTTCACCGCCATCTCAACTGATGAAAATTGGAAGCCGGCATTCATCGACAGCACTGCGGGAGCCGTACACAAGGTTCGTTCCGAGCTTTCTTTCATTTGCCATCGTCCAGGGTGTCGATTGTGGATGGTGCCCGGTTTCGCCACTTGCCCATCTGCTCAAGCCATACCCCAATCTCCCTCACCCGTCGTTAACTTTTATGAGGTGGGCTAATCAAAATTAATTTCAACGGTGCTGCGTGGCTCCTGCCATCTGTGTGTCTATCGCGTTGCGTGTTACATTAGCTGGCCTCGTTACAATCACTTGCCGTCTATTTTGACACTGACTCGGCAAGTATGGCCGGATTACCGTACACCGAAGCTGTCCAAAAGTTCAATGGACTTGTGAGTGTTTCATAATTCATCTTTTGGCCCCAGATGTCCCAATGCGCTGGTCTATTCCAAAATTGTGTCCGGGGCTGTTTTCCGAGGGTTCGTGCCCTCGTTGCTCTGCGCACCACTTCTGATGCACGATACCCCAATTCTAACGCCTCCAGTTTGGCGTTTGGCGGTTTGGCGGTCCTCCCCTCTGCCCTCGATCAGTACGACCCTGACATGAGATTACTTCGGATGTTGATTCCGGATTATGAATTGACCGCCCTTTCCCCAGATTTCCAAAGACGCCAACTCATCCGATCATCAATTTATTCTGAAGCCCGTTACCGGAGACGGTCGTGTGAGCTCCTCTTATGAGCTTCATGCCTCCCGCGAGCCAATGAACTGAACCGTTATGCTTTTCCGGAAACCTTAGATCGTAATGCACAGCACCATCTCGAAAGACGTGCCGAAATTCGATATCGAACTATTGTTCGACGAAATTGGCGTCTTGTTGGATGACAATCAGTATCGCGACGCTATTTCGCTAGTGGACATGTACCATTTCTACACAAGGCAGCACCAGGTATGTGTCTGCTTTCTTCTTTTGTTTATCGCCGTCCATGCTGACCTATGCCATGCTCTTCCCGTGTTGACGCACCTCTCTTATCTCTTTCCATCCCCGTCCCACGCAATCTCGATCTGGTATCTCTCGGTCTGGGCCGTGTCCGATCCGACCTCCACGAACGTCGCCTCTCAATGCCGTTATTCCCCAACTGAACACCTTCGATATCCACCTCGCTTATTGGCCGGGCCAAAACCACTCTCTTTGCCCCACTATTGAATTCCTCGCCTTCCACGGTCCCCTTCCCGGTATCGCATTCAAACTTTCACCTCACACACGACCACCACACAACCACCCCACACATTAAATTGACGCTTCGGCCCCTACCAGTATCGGAAATACCGACCAACTGTAGAAGCTCTAGAATCCAACCGACCCCTTGCGCTTTTGCAATTTGCCGGGCGGGCGATATTGGCTGAAGTTAAAGAACGGAGATATAGATGGACGTGGAAATATTTTGCAACCAGGCGAGATGACAGGAAGGAGTACGTGGAACGTTTCAGAAAGAAGCTCTTGGAAAATGCGGCTCCTGAGGTACGTTCACACGCATCCACACTCGGTTACTATTTTTGTTAGCGTGGCTGGTGGTGCAACGGCGACGATGGAAGAATAGTTGAGACACTGCCGCTCCACCCTTTGCCATTGACCACTTTGCTCGCTTTGATCGGGCTTTTCTAGTTTGGCTGACGTCATTGTGCCTTCACCGTTGGGTCTTAGGATACGGTCAAACTCGATGAACTCGAAAGGAGGCTGGATTACGATGACGTTCGATTCTACCGCTCCATCGCCCGTCAACGAGCTCGCAAAGAGCTTTCTGAGAAGAGGCGAGATGAAAAAAACAAGAAACCCCAGACTGGAGGATGGACTGGCTGGCTTTGGGGCTCCCGGCAAAACGCGAGCGACACGAAAGCAGCCGATGATCCGTTCACCACCGGCGAGATGAATGACGAACAACGGAGACAGTTATATGAGGTTCTGGACTACGACGAGAGGACTGCGTTGGCCGAGTCCTTCTCGGCACCCGAGGATGCGCTCAAATTGCGCGTGACATCTAAACTCAATAAGGGTTCGTTCGGGTTAAGGACAGACCCTCACGGTGAATCCAAGGACATCGTCTCCGTCGTCTTTGATATCTTCCGTGCCAACTTCACACAACGGCCGGAGGGATTTGACGTCTCTATCTCATTAGGAGGCTTCGAGGTCTACGATGGGACGGCAAAAAATTCTCTCTATCCTCAGATCGTTCACGTAAAAGAATTGAATGGGTCATCCACGACGGTCACGAACCAGGATATGCTGAGGAAAGGGAGCGCCGACGCGGAGGATCCCTTCTTCTATCTGAAATTCGAGAAGGCTCCGGTGGACGAGAGAGCGGACACCGCGCTGACGATGCGTATGAGGCACATGGAGATCATTTACCATCGAGGGATTGTCGAGGCGGTTTATGAGTTTTTCCGACCCCCGGCTAGCCAACTTGAATCGGTCGAAGCTCTCTTGGTGGGAATACCTCCTGGAAGTGTTTTACTCTGGCTGACTGTCTGTTCTAGGATGTCGCCAGTCAGACTTTGGAAGGCCTCAGGAAGGAGACTCGTGCGGGGCTGGAATACGCTTTGCAAAAGCACAAAACGCTCGATGTACAAATGGATCTCAACGCCCCGATTATTATTATACCAGAAGAGTACGTCTCTCGGTAGGTTTGTTCTTGGAACTTTACGCTGATGCTGTCCCAGTATCACCACCACCACGGGGAAACACCTCCTCATCGATGCCGGTCATATTGCCATCGAGAGTAACCTTGCGGACAAAGAGTTGATCAGGGAAATCCACCTCAAGAGGAGCCAGAAGTATAGTGAAGAGGATTACAGGAGATTGGAGTCGTTGATGTACGACAAGTTTTTCCTGCGACTCGAATCAGCTCAGGTACTTCCTTGGTGTTGTCTTTCCTTCTTCATATTGTTGATTTTGAGATTAGTTTGTCATCGGCGATGATATCCAGGCCTGTCGCAAAGCTCTGACCTCCTCTGAGCGAGACACTCTACATCTACTCGAGCGTATCAACATGGATTTCGAAGTTCAAAACTCGATAGTCCCGACCGCATACAATCTTGCCCGATTCAAGGTTTCCGGTAATCTGCCAACTCTCCAACTCAACATGTCCGACATCAAGTATCGCTCCCTCATGCGGCTCATCGACGTTTCCATACCCCATTTTGGTGATGGCGCACCGAAGAAGCCACAGATTCCAGAAGCTCCGAAGAGTGACTTTCCGTTATCGCCACTTCCACCGACGTTCACTCTTCCGGGAGTTTTCCGAGCAAAGGAGACCGCGTATACGGTTGAAGATCAAGCCTCAATTGTAGAGAACCAGAAGGAAGAAGCAGAGAATAACAATGAAGAGCTCTTTGAGGCGTCTAATGGGGATACCGACGTAAGTTTCCCCTCTGAGTTATTCCTTCGTGGACTCACCAACGAATAAAAACGAAAGAGCCCCAAGATCCATCAACACACCTTTGAGTTGAACTTCCAAGTGCAGAAACTCAGGGCTGCTTTGTTCAGGTCTACCGGTAATGGTACCGAACGACCACTCGGAGACGTTACCTTTGAGCGGTTTTCACTGGCATTCGCTCTCGCTAAATACGACATGAGCGTTGACATCGACTTGAGGTTTTTTCCCCCTCGTCTGATTCCTTTAGCACCATTCATCAAGTCTTCCGGTCTTAGGTCTGTCTCTATGAACATCTGCCAGCCTGGCTTTCAGGCGATCGAGTTCATGTCCTCAGCGGACACCGCGGGTCAGGATGACCTACTAATTGTCCGGTACAGGAGATGCCAACCTGAATCACCTGTCTTCTTCACACAATTCGATGGGATCGACCAGAGCGTGGACATTAAGGTTTCTACTTTCATATTCAGAGCGGCCCCGGAACCGGTCCTAGCGGTCTACGATTTCATTATGACGACATTTGTTCCTGGTCCAACTCCGAATCAGCGGCAACAGTATGTCGCTCCAGTCGCCGATGGGGAAGTTTTGATGGGTCAGGGCAAGGATCCCGCCCCGGTGGTCGTTGTGGAACAACAAGCGATTCAGAAGATCAAGGTTCTCGTCAACCTGGCTAGTGTTCAAGGTACTTTGTCCACGGGTGTTTTTTGTGCACTTTTCTGAAGCTGCAACACAGTAATCTTGATGAATAATGGTGTAAAACTCAGTACCTTGTCACTATCCATCGCGAACGTCAGCGTCCTGCTGAGCAACAACACGATGCTGGTGATTGGCCGCCTCGGGAGCCTCAACCTCGTCGACGATTCGGAGACGTACACCATCCATCCACAGTTCGAGCAAATACTCTCGATCGAGGGGGACAATTTTGCCGAGTTTTCATACCAAACATTCGATCCTACGGACCATGAAACCTACGCTGGGGTCAAATCCAAGGTCCATCTTGCAGCGGGCTCGATCAAAATCAATTTCCTGGAAGAGCCTCTCCACGACATCTACCTATTCCTGGCTAAGCTCGCCAGGCTCAAGGGCGTTTATGATGCTGCGACACAGGCGGCGGTCCAACGGGCACAAGAAATTGAAAGGATGCAGTTCGGCGTGTCTGTCAAGACCCCCATTATTATCTTCCCTTCAGATTCTGCGCACTCTCCCGACAGGCTCACATTGCGTCTGGGAGAGTTGAGTGCGAGCAACTCGTTTGATGGTCCTTCTAGCACCATTACTGCCGGGTTGACTGGGATACAGCTCACTTCGGACTTCAAAGTGGTTGATGGGCCTTCGGTGTTAAAGATAATTGACGATATCAACATCTTTGCGGAAATCGAGCAGACTGCCAGCATCGATCGGAGCGTCGATTTCAACCGCCCCGATTCGCAGGTTGGTAATTCCTTCACGGGGCCTAAGGACGCACGACTGATGTCGTTGGTATAGATCATGATCTCAATATCTGATGTCAAACTGCATTTGACCCAGAGTCAATATAAAGTGCTCATCGGACTATCCCGAGCTATCCCGCGCATATTGCAGGGTGCGCCACAAGGAGAACACCAGGCCGATCAATCGTTGTCGATCAAGAGTCCCAGTATCCTATCCCCGGATTCGGAAACTTTCCCTACCAAAGTTTCTGCCAGTTTACAACCGGAGCTCGCCGTTCCTTTTGTCATAAACGGTGCTACACCATGGTCAACGGTGGATCTTGCTGTTACTATCGGCGTGGTGAAGCTACACTTGTACGACGAGCACGCGACGGAACGCAATTTGCGTGACTGTGGAATCGCAAGGTTCGCGCTGAACAACAATTCCCTTCGGATGAAGGTGCTCTCGAACGGATCGTATGAGGCTCAGGTCATCCTCAAGTCCTTCACGATGAGCAATACCAGAAAGGGCGACACGAAGTTCAGGGAAATTATTCCCGCAGCCCGACACGATAGGAACCAAGTGATGATTTTGTACAGTGCAGCAGGCGGTCAGGATAATTCATCAGTTGCGATCGTCACTGTGGATTCTCCGCAGCTCATCCTTGCCATCGATCCGATGTTCGCATTGTTGGATTTCGCGATGAGCCCGTTCAACACCTCACCTTCTCAACCTCAATCTGGAGTCGCATCAATTGCACAAGCCAAAACCGGGAGCGCTCAAGCGGTTACTCAAGTGTCAGACGCGTCAGAACAAGAGGGTGGGGTTGGATTCCGATTCGACCTGCATGATGTCGTTGTCAGTGTCTTGGAGGACGAGACGAGTATCGACTCACGAGCTATACGATTGTATGTCAGGCAGCTGCTCCTCTCCCAACAGGTAAGTTCGCATTGTCATTCATCTTGTTTCAGCACGTACCAATCCATTGGGTGCAGGGCATTCTCGCTTTGACGATTGAGGATCTCGGAATGTCGCTGGCGCGCATGAATAACATCTCTGACTCCGCTCGGTTTTTGGATAACGTTGACCTTACGTTCTCCTTGGACAGCCGTTCCACTACTTCGCAACAATTGACGAGCATAGAGATCGGCGCAAAGCCAATCGTGTTCCGAGCGTCATATCACGATATCAATCTGATCACGAACATCATCAACAAAGCCCTTGAGATGTATGGCAATACGGCCAATTCAAGAACGCAGAAACCAGAATCGGGGGCCAAACCAACGGCCGATTCCGCGACAATGAAATCCAGTGGACTTGTGATAACGAGGGCGACTTACCATCCTATTGCGAGTGCGCATGTTATCACGTCGAAAGAACAAGTAAGGCTCCATAACACTTCTCCTGGACATTACTGACGCATGGATTAGCTCAAAGCTACATTCGAAGGACTTAGCATTGTACTCATCGGAGATGTTCATGAGCAGCCTATGTTACACTTGAAGATCAAACCGTTCAACGTCAACGTCAGGGATTGGTCCGGCGATGTTTGTGATCCAGCTTCCTAGTCTGAGACTCTGTACTGACGGTACCCGTCACAGTTGCACGCGACGACCACTCTGGCGACACACATCAGCTACTGGAACCTGACTAATTCGCACTGGGAACCCTGTATGTCCATATTACAGGCGCACCCGTTCTTTACTGACCTACCCTGTAGTCATTGATCCGTGGACATTCTCGACCACTGTAAGCCCCGCGCATCACCCCCCAAGCCACGTTTACTCACTCATATCAGGTTTCCCGTGACAAGGACACTGGTGGAACACACCTCATCATTTTCGCCCGAGAGCGTCTGGACATAAACATCAGTACCACTCTTATCGAACTAGCACTCTCGATGTTCAGCCACTGGTCGAAGGGGAAGGATGAGGTGCTCGCTCTGGCTCGAGGCAGCTATGCTCCATATCGGATCAGGAACCGTACGGGATCCCCCATCAACATCTGGGGCGACGTAGAAGGTGTCAACATACAAGAAGTGGTCCCAACGAGGATTCAGAACAACGAAACCATTGACTGGAGATTCGATGACTGGAAAACCATGCGAGAGGTAGGATTTTCCCCGGATATGAGTGGATGCAAGTTCCCTCACGGATTTCCTGCAGCATGTCACGTCCGCCGGGAACTATAGCATCAGTGTTCAGTTCATCGAACAGAGTTGGGAGCAGCTACGTAGCGTCCCGGTGGATCGCGAGGGGGAGTTCTGTTTCGCCCTTCGTCCTAGATCCGACAACTCTCCGCATCGCTTGCTTTGTGAAGTCAAGGTCCAGGATAACGTTAAACTGGTCACGCTCCGTTCAGCCTATAAAATCGAGAACCTGACCCTTTATCCTATCGAACTTACCTTGGTTGACGACAAGGGACGGCCTGTGTATTCTCTGGAGAAGATTGGTGTGTATTTATCCCCGCGATTCCGATAGTGAAGCGCTGGGTCTCTGACGGCGTATACAGCCCCGGGGCAGGACTACGCTTTGCCCATCGAGGCAGTCGGCCACAACAGAGTCCGAATTCAGCCAGATCGTAAGCCGCGCGTTGTTTGTGTCGTTGGGTGCTCAACTCTCAGCGGATGCTTCCAGAGGGCTTCGGTTACAAGTGGTCGAGCGCGATCCGTTACGAAGATCTGTTGCAACGGAAGACCTTCACCGTAAAATGTCCACACTCAGACGAGCACGAGTCTGCCTTCCGCTTTCATGTTTACGTTCAAGTTGATGCCAATGATATCACCCTACGGTGAGCCCCCTTCCCGGTTTCTGCTCACGCCTCTATGACTGAACTGTGGTCAGGAGGAAGCCTCCCAAGCTAAGCCTTAGGCTTCGCGCGCCGATCGAACTGGAAAACTTGCTCCCTTACGACATACAGTACCGAATCTATGATAAGAATACCGATCAGCAATGGAAGAGCTATCTTCGTCACGGTGGAATCATGCCTGTTCACTCAGTGGAGCTCGCTCACGTCGTCCTTTTGAATATAACGATTCAGGACACAGGTACGTGAGGACACTTTACCTTGGAGATGAAACAACTCACTAGGGTAATAAGTTTATCAACCCAGCGATTTTGCTATCATTAATACCGATGGCCACTCCGACTTCGAGGTAGAAAGCCAGCTCCAGATCGGGGATAAGAAGGACGGAAAACTGCAGCTGAAGCTGAACTACGTGTAGTCTTGATTTTCCCTCGGTTTATCCCATGCGCTGATAGATAGCCAGGCGCTACCCGGACTCCGGAGGAGCCTTCAAAGTCCAGATATACAGTCCGTACGTAGTTGTGAACAAGACCGGGTTGCCCTTCTACATCAAATCGACGCGTTCCAACCGCCCTGGGGGTGGACAGGATGTCCCTGGGGAAACAAATCCAAATGTTCTGGCGACACCCACACCGTATCGTGAGCGCACTCATTGTAATTCCGGAGTAGTTGCTAACACGAGATTCAGTCGCTTCTCACCCCCAGGATGGAAAGGAGTTCCTGTTCAAGATTGAGGGCTCGACCTGGTCAAAGGTTCGCATATCTTTTGAATCAACGTAACCCAGTCTGACCCGTGAGCAGGTTGTCAGCTTGGAGGCTCCATCTGCTGATGCAAATTTATCGATCGCGTCAAGTTTACAAAAGATGGAAGAGATCCACGTCGGCTTGTCATGGACAGAGGCTCTCGGAAAGTACAAACTGACCAAAGTGATCACCTTGAACCCGAGGTTCATTTTAATCAATCGCCTGAACACCGATATCACATTTCGGGAACATGGGGGCGCTGCTCGCGGGAGCATCGCTCCGGGCGAGAAGTCGTTCATGCACTTCATGAGGACCAGTGACGAGAAACTCTTGACTCTGGCGCACCCAGGTCTCAATGCCAGATGGTGGGTGGAATACTGCATTTAGCTGGGTTGGTAGCTGACATATCCTAGGTCTCCCGCTATTAATATGGAAGACATTGGCCCGATCCATGTTCATTTGCCTTCCTCAGAGCACGCAAGCACGCTCGTGCGGGTGGATATCAAGATCGATGCTTCGACATTCTTCATCTACCTTCACGACGCTGGAGACCACTGGCCTTTCAAGATCGAGAACGAAAGTGATTACGTCGTCGACTTTTCTCAGATGGTACTGCCTTTCCGGTTCACCTGACTGTTGGAGTGCTAATCTCCCGTAGGATTCTGCCCATTCCGAGACGAACCCAGTCGGACACCGTAAAGCCAATCCCTCGTACACCTTGGTTCCCAAGAGCGCAATCGATTATGCTTGGGACTACCCAGCTGCCAGAGAGAAGAAGATCCTCCTCATGATCAACGGATGGAGACGCCCGGTGGATATTCTGGAGATCGGTAACCTTATGCCGTTCAGATTCGGTGTATGTTCGAGTAAGATCCCGAAAAAGCTCCACTGACCACCCTTTTTGTAGGATCGCTCCGGGACCAGGGCAGTTTCTTTGGATGTTCGAGCCGATGGTCAAACCCAGATCCTGCAGATCACGAACTATAATCAAGCATCAAGCGTTTATCGTCCCCGTCACAGAGCCTCTATTTCGATCACACGCCAGGACACGCATGTTAGTAGCCAAGACGCATTCGAAGCCGTCACCGAAGAAGTCCCTCCAACGCTCATGTTCACTCTTGACTTGGAGGGAATTGGGCTGTCTCTCATGAACAGAAAGATGCTCGAAGTGATCTACCTGTCCATGAACTCTCTCAAGTTTGAGTACTCAAGTAGCCCTGTGGCGCAAGCTGTGAACCTCTCCCTCGGCGTTCTCCAGATCGACAATCAACTTCACGACGCCATATACCCTGTCCTCCTCCAACCAACCCCTATCCCCAGGGAAGCTTCGGTTGTTGCATCACCGCCCACGATTCAAGCTTCGGTGATATGGTTGAATGACCAAGGTGGGACAACCCCATTGCCTCCACGAGCGGGGGGCTAACAGGTGTCGTCTAGCCCATGGTGTATTGTTCATCAAGTACTGTTCGGTCTTGCTACAAGCCTTGACCATCGAAACCGATGAGGACTTCCTGTTATCTTTGTATGACCTAACGAAGATCCAAGGGGCTTCCTGGAATGCGCAGGCCTTAGAGTTCGTAGTTCTCGTGATCGCACTACTGGGAAGATATTGATGTGGCATTAGCGTTCTGATCGAACACCCCAATGATATTCCTGAACCAAAGGAAACGGCCCCCGGTCAACATCTCTATTTCGAAGTCCTTGAACTCCAGCCTATCAGATTGCAACTTTCCTTCATGCGGACGGAGCGAATTAGCGCTGAGGAGAAGTATGTTCCGACATTTGAAGATTGCGGACGTGGCTAAACGTCATCAGGCTGAACTTGAGGAATCCTCTCGCCGTCTTCCTCAATGCTGTGACAATGGCCATCGGCAATGTCAACGATGCTCCACTAGAGATGAACTCGCTGGCTATTAAAGACATGCGTTTGACTACACCCGACTTACAAGCACGTATCATATACCACTACAAGCAGGAAGTACTTCGCCAACTCTACCGTATCATCGGGTCGGCGGACTTCATCGGCAACCCCGTCGGGTTGTTCACGAACGTCAGCTCTGGCGTCGCAGACATCTTCTATGAACCATTCAACGGTGTTGTCGTCCACGGCAACAGGGAGCTTGGCATTGGTATCGCCAAAGTAGGTGTTTTCGTGACGCGGGCTCTTTACTGCCTCACGATCCTGCAGGGAGCGGCGAGTTTCGTAAAGAAGACCGTGTTCGGCTTCTCGGACAGTTTTACGAAGTTCACGAGCAGCGTCGGCAAAGGTCTTTCAGCCGCCACTTTAGACGAAGAATATCAGAACAGGCGCCGCATGACCCAGAGGAGAAACAAGCCAAGACACGCCATGTAAGTGTTGTGCCTGTCACCGTACCGGCGTGTGCCTGAATTGCGAAAGATATGGGGTGACCTCTGGGGCGGAGGCTTTCGCCACGAGCATTGCTAGTGGTTTTGAGGGTGTTATCGTGCGTCCTGATTTCCATCCCTTGTTACAAGGATCCTGAATGGTCGTGAAGATGAAACCCATCGAAGGAGCAGAAGCGGGCGGTGCCGTTGGATTCTTCAAAGGTGTTGGGAAAGGATTGGTAGGGTTCGTGATCACCTTACGCCACCCCAGCTATAACTACAGCTTACAATCTGTTTCCGAGTAGCGCCGTCACGAAGCCTGTGGTTGGTGTCTTTGATCTTGCTTCGAACGTCAGCGAAGGTATGCAGGTATCCTGAGTGACATCGTGATATCACACTTGTCGACACCCACCACAGGTATCCGTAATACTACTACCGTATTTGATGCACCCGCCCGAGAACGCATCCGACTGGCAAGTAGTCACCGCGCTCCTAATTATAAAGACCCTCACACTCCCGACAGCCTCGCCATACCCCAGCCGACGGAGTACTGGTTCCCTACGACGCAAGGGCTGCGAACGGACAGTATCTGACGAAGGAGCTCAGCGACGGTGCATACCGTAATGAATTCTATGTTGCACACATAAGTAGGTCTTCACGCGCTCTATCGATCACCAGGATATCGCTGAACATCCCAAGACGTACCTGGAGGAGATAACATCGTTCTCCTGACCGCTACCAGAGTCGTTTCCTTCTGGTCAAGGAAGCTGACACTAGAGTGGGACTTACCCTTCACGCACGTCCAAGGGGTAACGATCGAAGACACAGGGATTCGGTTCGCTCACAAGGCTGGGAGGGAACACGACAAGTTCGTCTATGTCCCGGACAAGTCGTCACAGAATTGGTTCTTTGGGCAGATTGCGACGGTTGTAAAGTCTTTCAACGCGAAGAAACGAATGGACTGAGCGTCCCGTCGCTGCCTCCTTTGATGAATCTTTAGATATTAAGGTTTGGGTTAGCCTGCACATTTTGTACCACTAGACATGGTTGGTGTATGTTTACTACCGCGGTCTATTTCTATTTTTATGCGGACACAGAGCAGGACGTGGGGTGCGGGTCGGTTGATAAAAACCGATCGGGGGAAAAACTGGCCTTGAAGGTCGGGTCATGGGTTGAGCTCCAAGGCTGGCTGCGAAACCTCAGATTCAAACATTCCCGTTCATTTGTTCGTTGTCCCTGGTCCACGACGTCCACCAGGCCAACCCCAAACAGGTCATTCCAAGGGAAAAACAGCCAGTCACAGGAGAGCTGTGTAGTCCTGATTTCCCGAGATTTCATTGTAGTTCTCTGACCCCCATGACGTTTTGATAGCTGTCGCCAAGAACGGGACCGTACCTCTACGCGCTCGCCGATCATAAATGAGGTTGGAAAGGACGAATGTTCTGAGTACTAGACGAGGACAGGAGTATAATACAAGAAGTACCATTTTGCTATGGCGAATGTCTAATCACGAAAGCACGTTGTAGGTGAGAGCATGATGTAGAGATATTATGTGGCGACGTCCGCTGCCGCCGCCACAGCAGGAACGAAATCATGGCGGTCATGGCAAATGAGAGAGGCCCTCTGTCGGCTCATCAGAGGGGTATTCAACGTACGCACGACCGGAAACTTACGAGAGACTGTGACAGGTCTGGTGGTTACAGACAGATGCCCCTGCTCATTGGTTGCTGGATGTAACCAGTCTTGACCGAGTCAAAGGCAGTGACGAACCGACGATCAACACCGTCCGATTCGTCGTGCTTGGGCACTATGAACCGCGTTTGGTAAAGGTTACACGATCTCGAGTGTGGCAGAAGTGTATTACAAGAAGGTTTGTACTGAGCCTTTGAAGAGTTCTTCGACTTGAACATGGAAGTGAACTTTTTCCTCAAGGAGGTATTGGAGCTAGAGGAGGGGATGGAAGAGGAGGAAGACTTGAGGCTAGAAGACATCGTGGTGGTTTGGGTGTGTTTAGCAGTTGACTGACAGAGGGAGAAGTGGAGTGATGAGGCTCCGAAAGCTGGGAGGTTTATATAGGGATAGGCCAACCAACGTCCAGGGTTTGGGGCATCGCGCCTCTGGCGCTTTGTTCGTTAGTAGGGCTGTCCCCCATTGCCGCTCGCTGCGCAAAGGCAAGTTCAACGAACGGCAAAACACGTGGGTGCCCTCGATTCCCATGGACAGTCAAAGCCCGGAGCCTTTGGTTATTGATTTCGAGTCATGCAAAATACGACAAGCGAAAGGAAATGACTCCTGTTTTTCGATCGTGACGTGAGGGGCAATCCCGGTTCCTGTGGTGTTGCTTTGATTCCTAGGACAGGTCCCATATCGATCTAGTAGAGCTGATCGAAGTGTGCGACCACTGAGGGTCAAAGGCTTGAAGCTTGAGCTTGAAACGTTGCCAAACCACTTCAGCAGAGGTGGTAGTAGGGAACATGGGAAACGAGTGGCGAAGGACCCAAGGTTGGCCTATTCGGCAGACTCTGCGGCCCCCAGGGTTGTGATGACTAGGTTTCGCTGAAACCATCACCGTATATTTATGTTATGCGAGTCGAAGGCAGAGGGTTTTCGATGCAACGGAACAGTTCCGAGACAAAGCGCTTTTAAGGCTGTGGCCATCTCGTTTCGACCCCTTCATCGCACCTGTGAGCGTACCACTGGCGTATGGATCAGCTCACAAGTGGTGGCAACTGGGTAGAGGGGGTGTTTAGTTCGGGTTCAGGCCAGGTTCAATCGATAGGTTGGGTTTGCCTCACCTAGAGATCGCTGGTGCGGGCCGGAAATGGAAGATCGCCGCCCTCGCCGCAACGCTGGGATTCCAGATACGATGGACGGTCAGTTGACCGTAAAGGAAAAGGAAGTAGTAGATAAGATGTGGGACCACGGTCGCCCCTTTGAAAAGCTCTCCCAGTGTAGCACTATGATTCGATATCGATAGGACAGCCCATTGTGTTCTAGAAAGAGCGACTAGTAGTTTCACGTTGACGATCGCAATGATTCTTGTCATTCAATCGTGGCGCTTTTCGACCTCATCTGCTGTTACAGGAGTGCGAGATTTGCGCTCCTTCCGGCGCGATTCTGACCGGATAATCAGATTTAGCCAAGATGGACGTGCCTTTGGGGTAGAATTGGAGGAGTCTCGAAATTCCGTCACAGCTGGGGGACGAAGTACGTTCACCGACGATGAATTCAGGTTAATCAAGCAGGGTTCCTAGTCTTCGACGACCGGGGCTACACCTTCGGTGTCTCGAGGCTGTACGGACTTACCCGCGACCCCAGATGTATCATCGTGTACTATGCTTCCGAAGTTCCACAGTCGCCTTCCATGTGCTCATGCACTCTCGCCCAGCCTCGCCATTTTTAGGATCATCATCACATCAGAGCCCATCAACTATCTAAATCTTGGGTTTTATTCCAAGTACCCTCACCGATTCTCACAACTCCAATGGTCAAAAAGATAAGAACCGGCGGAGGGTAGCAGAACTTCTGAAGAAGAAAATAACGTGGAGTATAATACTCATCGAGAGAATCAAGAGTCGTTGATGGGAGGGAGTTGCCTGCCCCAGCTAATCGGCAAGGAAAGGGGGTGAGAAATGAGACGGGCTGGAAAAACTGTAAACTGAAGGAAGAGGTAAGGAAATCTACAATGGGAGATGGACACGTAAAACAACAAGCAAACTCTCAAACGCGAGGAACGACCGCATGTCGACGTAAGCACGTTCTCACACATACACGTAGGATACCCAGAGGGAAAAACGAACGTCGTTGAGAGGGTAGGGTATACTGTTTACGTGAGGGGGATTCCGAGGGGCGAAGTATATTCTTACTACGCGCATTAAGTGTCCGGGGTTATGAAGCTCTTTCGTCAATCAACAGGAATAAACCAATAACCTCGAGAAAAGGTGATGGTAATATAGTAGAATTTGGATAGCAAGGATAAAACGAGAGGTCAACATCTGTATGGAAATCATCGCATTGTCACCACCAGGGCGGTTACCATCAAGGTCTGGGTCTTCACTCGATCGTACCAAAGGAGTGGTCAACACCCATGGTAAGTCTAGTGCCTTTGACCATTAACGGCGCCATAAGAGTCGTAGGCTCCCTGGTGATGAAGTGGCACCCCATACTGAGCCTCGTGCGTTTGCGACATCTGAGGCTGTGGGCTCGGTCCTCTCGCCAGGTCCGCGTACCCTCCACCAGGGGCAAGATGCGAAGGCCCGGCAGTGAAGTCGTGCTCCGGAAGCGGGGAAATGCCTCGACGAATGTTGCTTCCGTGTTGTTGAGAAGAGTTATGATCAGACTCGTGTCCACCAGAGTAGAATGAGGCGTGAGAGCGGGTAGACGTGGTACGGCGAAGGCCTGGAACACCCTCCTCTGGACCAGCGGGTTGCCAGTCGATTGGCTGCATACGATCTTCGAACTTGTCCGACGGTTTGAACTTCCACTTGCGGATGATGGTCCAGATAATCACAATGGCTCCGACAGAAGCGGCCAAGCCGATGAGGACAGTCAGCGTGGTTTTCGTCGTAGAGCTTGCACCGCTGGTCGGAGTAATGGTGGGAGTGGAGCTCGTATCGGAGGAAGTGACGGTCCTGAACTCTGTTTTCTGACCTTGGCTTAGGGTGCTGGTCGGAGTCAACGAGGGGACATCGTTCTGTGGAGATGAAGTGGAAGGAGAAGGCGTGGGGGTAGAAGAGGACGACGACGACGACGATAACGAGGAAGAGGAGGAGCTCGAAGAGGACACGCTCAGCTTGGAACTAGAGCTCTGAGAGAGGGAGGATGTGGACGGGGTTCCAGAAGTGGACGAAGGCGGTAGAGACGTGCTTGAACCTGGGTGCTATCAGACGTAAAAAGTTTGCATCATTCAAAACTCTTATGAGCGGGAGATCGACGCTTACCAGGCTCAAAACGGATGAAACGGAGTTAGCAGGACCTGGGTTTGGATTTCCACCTTCGCCCTGCGTGCCAACGTCGATGATATCTCCGAGGGTCTGCCTGCCGAGAATTTCGGGAGACCGCTTGCGAATCATCCTATGGCCATCGAGCTGAGTGTTCGCAGATGCGCCGTCGGTCAAGACGAGCACCAAGGCGAGGGAACAAAAGAGGGTGAGGACAAGTTTCCTTGACTTGACGTTGAACATTCTTGCAAAACGGGTATTTTCTAGAGAAGAAGCGTCCGAGGGTGTGAGATTATGGTGGTCGCTGTTAGAGAAGAAAAAAGGGGTAGAAACGAGAAATGATTGAGTGAGCGGCTCGAGGCTAACCGAGACAGAGTGGTTTAACGTGAAGGATGGAGACTCACTGGAGATTCGAGCCTCAAATAAACTCGAGCGGTGGACAAAAATTATCTCTTAGTTGACTTTAGGTGCACGAGCGGGGTGGATAGAGAGGGTGTTATTGAAAGGAGAGGACCTTCGATGAAGGAGTGGGACAAGTTGGAGGGGGAGAATGAGCGGCAGCGGCAGAAACCAAGGCGACCAATAATCACACCATGCTCGGGTATCATTCGCCAACTGCCCCCGACTCGCTCTCGCTGTATGTAAAGAGCACTCCACTTGCGCAAAAAAAGATATACCAAACACATGAGTAGCTAGGCAGTAATGATCAAGGTCCGATAAAACAAAGTCAAGATAGAGAAAGAGTAAGAAAAAAAAAGGGAATCGAGCTTGTCCAATCAATTGTGAGAATCTACAGTCCATGATGAAAGTGGCACGGCAGAAGGCTTCACGAAGTCGCTCGACGACATGCCGTTCCATTGTGGCGAGAACAAAATCTGTAGGCTGTACTGTCCAGCCGGGAGGTCAATCGTCAATACAGAAACGCCAGGGTTCTGTTGATCTGTCTGGCCTTGGGGAAGGGCAGGATCATCTTGGTAGCGGACTGGATCCGACTTCGCGAAAGAGGCTCCATTTGGAGCGTTGAGAATTTTAACCTGCATTTTCTTCCCTCCGATGTCCAAATCTGCCGACGTTCCTTGTGCGTTGACCGTCGCATTTGTGTGCATCCTCCACTGGATGCTCCCCGAAGACTGGATGTCGTCTTGCAGCAAGACTTGTCTGCGTTTGTTCAACACCCTCACACCGCGTAAGAAGGTCGTCCTGCATCACCGTCTGGCGTCAGAATCCTCTCCACCAACAGAAAGGACAAAGGATGTACTCACACGTTGCCGTAGGCGCTGGTCAGATCAGCGACGAAGAAGGCGTTGGACTTGTCGGGGACCTCAAAGACGGTAGTGCCAAGGTTTTGTGTTGTACCGCTGGTGCCGCTCTTGATTGTCGGAGAAGCAGTAACGAGCTGATTAGCATGGTTGACAACCAGCGTGTTCTGTCCCTCCGTCCTCTTCCTGTAGTATAACCACCTGGCCGCGTCCTGAGCATCACTTTGAAAGTACTGGTAGGAAAGGTAGTCTCCTGATCCCAACTCCCCAGCCCACCTCGTGCCCATGGCATCCAAAACGAAGTCACCAGTGTCGAGGTCGTTGTGAGTCTGATGTCCGACGTTCTTGCCGGCCTTCATGGCGACGTAGAGAGCGTTGTTGTCGGTCCAGCTACTCCTCATCGATGCCCACTGGTCCGTATCATCCGTGAAGAAGCGGTCGAGGGGAAGACCACCCCACCAGGCACCGGCGACAGTTGGATCATACCAGAACATGCTCCACGGCTCAGCAGAATCGCGCTGATCACGCTGGTAGAGAATGTACTCGGGGATCTTAAACTCGGAGCCGTAGAAGATGATAGAGTTGGAGGTGGAGGAGAACTTGTTGGGACCGTGGTCGCCGTAGTCGAACAAGGAGGTGGGTCCGTGAGCGTACATGTGGAAGAAGCCGGTGTCCCTGAGCTTGGCGTTCCTGTCCAGCAAGCCGTAGTGGGAACCAGTCGCGGTCAAGAGAGCGGAAGCCATCTCAGCATGACCGGTGGTACCAAAGTACCAGTAGTTGGCGGTCTCGGTCCAAGTACCGTCAGTGGTGACTCCGTTGACACAGTTGTTCAGAGCGTTGTCGATGGTCTGGCCAAGGATGAATTCGGCGGTTCCAGTGGTATCGTCACCGAGGATAGCAAGGGCACCAAGGGTAAGACCACCGTTGCAAACGCAATTCCAATTACCCGTGACGTTGGTCTTCCACCATCCGAAGTCGACTATGGATCCATCAAAGACGGACTTGCCAGGTCCCAAACCGTAGAGGATCATGTTGTCCCGCATCTGCTTCTTCTGATCGTCGTTCAGGACATCATAAAGCCAATCATAACCGATGGCATAAGCGGCAACCATCTCAGCAGTGTCCAAAAAGTGCTTGGTATTCCACTTGTCAGTCGCCGGGCCGAAGTTGCTCGAGACCGCGTTCTATATCGTGCTTTAGCCACTGACCACCTGAAGAAAACCAAGCCATCGTACCTGGATTTCATCCCAGGCTCGATCGGCCCACTTTGTGTTCTTCGTCATCCTATAGGCATAGGAGAAAGCCTTGATCCTCATCTTGATTTCTCGGGAGTTGTCAAGGATACCGCTGTCGCCATCCAGGTTGTATTTGACAGGGGGAGCGTTGAAATAGTCGGTAGCGTTCATGAAAATGGACTCATTCCAAGCTGAAAGGTATGGGTCGTTGGCAATGAGATTCGGAAGGGCATTCCACCTGTATGCGGGAGCGATGATTCGAGGTCGGTCTGGGCGCACGCTGGTGGCTGAAGGGCTTCCGGGACTGAAGGTATCGCTAGGCCAAGCGTTCTTAGCATTGGTGGAGAACGTCGGCTGACCGTAGAGGGCGGAGTTGGTCTGTAGCCAAGAGAGGAAGAAAGTGTGAGAGAGCGATCACACAATCAGAGAATGGCAGGGGAGAAGCAGGAAAAGAAAGAAAGCTAAGCAACGCGACATTCCCGCACTCAACAAAGGAATGAGACATAGGACTCACAGAGGAAGGATAGATAGGCATGCCGTAGAACGAATCCGTTGATGTAGGGAAACGACCAAGTCCGTTCTTTACCGGACCGTTCCCGTTTCCGTTTCCGTTACTGTTGTTTCCTCCGGACGAACTGTTGCTCTTCTTGCTAGCCCGGGAGCCGAGGACACCACCCAAGACGGCACCAACAATCACGAGGATAGCGATTGGGATACCGATCTTGAGCCAGTTCCTCTTCGGCCGTTTAACAGGACCCGAGGCTATGTATCCAGAGGATTTAATGTAGTAAGGATCTCCAGAACCATATGGAGAGACGGGAGCAGCGTGCTCCGTGCTGTGGTAGTCGTAATTTGTGTTGGTGGCCATGTTTTTGGGCTAGTCGTTCCGTGGCTTCTCTTGGAAGGAAACGACTACGACCAACGAGAGTCGATGGCAGACTGATGAGAGAGGGAAAAGAAGAAAAGAGAGACTGCAGTAAGGGGCCTTGTACGTTGCTCGACAGAGACACTTCAAGAAAGGAGGAAGGGCGCGATCGTTGGCTTGGTGTGGACGGGTCTCTCGGCCTTTGCCGGTTTCCTTAGCGAGCTTCGTCTGGCTTCAGAAGCTTCATCCCCAGTGCGGCTCGTGCGGTGACATTTATAGACCCTGACGACCGCACTCCCACCCGTGAGCCCAAAGACAGAACCCCACGTCGAGAACCAGCGACGGCTCGAGGTCACCTGGGAAAACCCAAGAGACCCCCGGCGCCGTTTCCTGATTACGTGCAATGTGCCGATGTCATGCCGGGGTTCGTGGACCCGGCGAGGCATAAATCAATTGCAAGACACGATCAGCTTGTCCCTCAGAGTTAGGGGTTGTGAATGTATCTTGACAGGACCTGCCATTTACATAGTACTCGATGTGAAACCCTCGTGCCAAACCCTGGATGGGCTAGCGAGCCCGGGCGTTTTGCATCCACGCCCAACACAGGTCCGTTCTAATCCACTCCTTAAGTAAAGATCATGATAATTATCATAGGGTAACATGTTATGAGTGGCAAGGTCTCTGATTCAGCTCTCCCTCACGAAAACAGCAGCCTGGAAAGACAAGTTAGCGCACAACGTGAATTGCGGGAGAAAATTACTGCTTACTGCTCCCTGTCCGGTACCGATACACATGGAAGTCACAAGGACCTGAACAACGTGGAAGCCGTCAAAATGGCGAATTCCTTCCCAGTTTACGAAATGACCCACCCTCTTGTTCCTACGCCGTAGCTCGTTCAATCCAGTCGCGATCTGCCGAGCGCCTGTACAGCGTAATCACCGCAAAAAGCGCGGTCAGTCGAACTCGGGGAGTAAACTCAGGTCAAGAAGTACTCATCTAGGGGATGCCCAAGAGCAATCGCTCCTCCATTGACGTTGACCTTTTCGACGTCCAGCTCAAGCTGACGTATACAGTAAACATACATCGAAGCAAAAGCCTCGTTGATCTTTTGTCGCGCGGTCAACGTCCACTCTGACGCGAGTTATCAGGGCGGATTACCTCGAATAAATCTACATCCTCCTTGGAGATTCCTGCCTGGCTGAGAACCTTTGGAATGGCAATGGAGGGGCCAATACCCATGATTCGTGGAGCCACGCCTGACGATCACGGTATCAGCTCAATGTGTGGTGGTTATAACTGGAATGCTGGCCTGCGACAGCGGTGGTCACGTATCTCGCGAGGATCTTAAGCCCGAGTTCTTCAGCCTTGCTCCGCCGCATGAGCACAACGGCAGCAGCACCGTCTGTCACTTGACTTGCGTTACCGCCAGTGGTTGTTCCATTACCCCATTGAGGGAATGCAGGACGGATCTTTCCAAGAGTTTGTGCGGTTGTTCCAGCCCTAGTAAGATGGGTCTACGCCTGTGGAGGCTTGCGAAGGTTCAGACCTCGCTCACCTGATACCCTCGTCTTGGGTAACGATGACTTCCTTTCGCGAGCCGTCTGGCTGCTTTACAAAAGCCTTGAAAGGAACTATCTCATTCTGGAACCACTCTTCCCTCTGCGCCCGCTCGGCCCTCTGGAATGACATGGCTGCGTACTCATCCTGCTGGGCCCTCGTAACATCGAAATCCGCCGCTACGTTCTCGCTAGTCCACCCCATAGGTTTTCCGCAATCACTTGCGGGACTCTGCTTTTGGATCTCCTCGCTGAAGGTCGGCCTCTCATCGGGGAACTGAGACATTGACTCCACACCAATCGCGAGTCCGACGTCAATTTGATGGGTGGAGATTTGGTTTGCGATTGCTGTCACGGCCATAAGGCCGGAGGAGCAGAATCGGTTGATTGTTTGGACGGGAACGGATTCCGGGATCCCAGCGACGAGTGCAGCGGCTCGTGCTGCGTAGGGGGCCTTTGGATCTAGAACGGTGCCAACACAGACGTCGCCGAAGAGGGAAGGGTCAAAGTCTACCCGAGAAAGGGTTTGCTACTGGACTATTGTTCACAAGGAGTTGGTCGCAGAGAATCGAGTGAGAAACATGCCTTGATCATTCCAGTTATGAGCTCGTCAGCCCTAGGAAGTGCTTAGCTACCCAAAACCGCCGGGACATCGTAGTAACACACCTCGTATCCTTGAATCCACCCTTCCTCGCCTTACAGAGGGGCGAACGAATGGCCAGGGTAATGACAACGTCACCCGGATTCTGGTTCTGCAAAGCAACCAGACCAGCTCCGGTATTCGAGGCGCCCTGAGAAACGGGTATTGAAATACGTTCGACAGTGGTAGACATTCTCGTTTTCTCCCAGTTGTCAGCCGCCAAGAATCGCAGTGGTTGTCCAGAGGCAAATTGGAGCTCGTGTTAAAGGTTCCGGGTCTCCAGATGTTTTTTCCGGCAGACAACCGGACGACTTTGAATTCGACACGGAACGGATCAATCAGTTATAAATGGACCGTGCCTGCCATCACGTGCCGCCACAGGCCATCCTCTGGTCCTGGACTTGTTGCTCGGGAGTGGAATGCCGGTCACCGTTGTTACGAGAGCTGCTGCTGAACCGACATTCAGAAACTTGAGGTTCATCGATATCGGAGGTAAAGTCTCGATCTTTGAATTTTCTGTGACGTTGTTAACGAGACTACAGTGAACCTCACTGATCCTGTCTTTCGTGGATACCACCATGGAAAGAAAAGACACGATGGTGCGGTTCCCGACTGTAATTTGCTACTAACACTTCTTGAATTGCTGTGATACTTCAGATGACTTGGATATGGTTCTGGAGCGCTCACGCCTCGCAGGCGTGAAGTCGATGATCATCACTGGCGGTAGCCTTCACGAATCGAAGGAGGCCCTCCAGCTTGCTGGAACACACGGTTTGCTCCGCATCCGAGAGCCCTCACAGCACGGAGCTGATCGGACATACCACAGGCTTCTATGCAACTATCGGGTGCCATCCTACACGATCCGGCCAGTTCGACAAGTTCAGGGGTGGACCTAGCGCCTACCTTGATGCTCTCGATAATCTGATAGAGAAGCATCTTCAGGGCAAAGGTCGCGTGGTTGCTGTAGGAGAATGCGGTCTTGGTATGGCCATTGAGATGCTTCCAGAATTTCATACTAACCGCGGCAGCCAGACTACGACAGGACGCACTTTGCCGACCCTGAAACCCAGAGGAAGCATTTCCGTTAGTTCGCTCAATGGGTTATCGGCATTCATCTCGTAGGCGATATTGAAGCAACACGCAATAGGTTCTCAGCTGAACTTGGCAAAGAAGTACCATCTTCCTCTCTTCCTCCATTCACGAGCAGCCCATGCAGATTTTGTCAAAATCTTGCGTGGGGAGGGCTTCGGGGAGGATGGGGGTAAAGCTGTTGGTGGTAACGGAGGTGTGGTTCATTCGTTCACCGGAACAGCCGAGGAAGTTGCTGAATTGGTTTGTTCGATCTATTGATCTGTTCGCCTTCGAGCTGAACGATTTTCCAGGTACAAATGGGATTCCACATCAGGTGGGATTGTAATAATGGGTCCTGCGCTCATAACTGATAACACGTATAGTGTTAATGGTTGTTCGATGAAGACCGAGGCCAACTTGGCAGCCGTCAAGGCAATTCCGCCAGGAAAGATCATGTTTGAGACTGGTCAGTCCATCCCTGATACGAGGTACCAATTCACGTTCAAAGCTGGTATCGATAATAGATTCCCCCTGGTGTTCGATGACTGTTAGCCACGCATCACGACCCCACATTGATACCTTACCCCAATCACTTCGGCCACTGTATTTTCCGCCCGACGCCAAACCGGAAAGGTTCGTCTACGGAAAGCCAGTTAAAGGGAGGAATGAATCATGTGCGATCGGCGGTGTCGCATGGGTTCTCCATCGGATGAACGAGGGAGTGGCATTTGAACGCATCACGGAGCGGGCGTGGAAGAATACGGTCGAGGTGTTTGGACTAGATGAATTGAGAGATGAGGTCAAGGTTGAAAGTGCGCCAGCATCTGTGTCTACATAAACCAGCACTTCAAAACGGCATTCCACCTGATCACTCCAGATTTACGGGAATGACTAGAGAGAGACTTTGTTAGAGAGAGACGTGTATCACTACATTCCGGCCTGGTTAGTTCAGCGGGGATAAGGACCGTCAATCCACTTGTTTGACCATTACAAATGCGGTATACCGCGGTTTCTTATCATTCAAGTCTGTCACATGCCAAGGTGTAACAAACTCGCTGAACGTTTCCCTCCACACGTCCTTACCCAACCACGATGGAGTCCGATACAGGCCAGTCCCCGCTGGTCACCTCCAGCACAGTGCGCTACTACCTATCCATTGTCTGTCTCGGATGGTATGCGGTCCATTGGTCCCTCCAACTTGTGGGCATGTACGCTGCGTCAGTCGCTTTCCCCCATCACCATCTGATGTGAACCACACGCGCTCACCGATTTGCTTTGTTCCCTACCAGTCGGCGAAGATACCGTTCACCATGCCCCAGATCTCCCAGCAGCTCAGCACCCCCAGAATCTGTTCCAGGGGTCTCGATTTTACGCCCATTGAAAGGACTCGACACCAATTTATTTGAAAACCTTGAGTCGACCTTCCGCCAAGAATACCCCAACTTTGAAATTATTTTCTCCGTTGCGAACGAGTATGACCAGGCTCTTCCCGTTGTTCAGGCTCTCTTAGAAAAGTATCCTAATTCCAATGCTCGTGTAATCATCGGTACGTGCCGAGCCTTCCAAGTTGACTCGGGAGTTGTTGACCGATATGTGGAGTAGGTGAGGAGGTGGTTGGAGTGAATCCCAAGGTCAATAACCTCATACGCCCGTATCGCGAAGCAAAGCACGATATTCTTTGGGTTCTCGATTCAAACGTCACCATTTCCCCCGGTGCCCTTGCACGTGCGGTCGATATCCTCACTACGACCCCAGGATCAGGAAAGAAGATCTCCCTCGTCCACCATGTCCCATTCGCGACTGTTAGCACCCCAACCCTCGGAGCAAAGGTCGAAGAAGCCTTCCTGAACACCACCCACGCCAAGATGTATATCGCCATAAACACCCTCGCCCTTGACTCCTGCGTTATGGGAAAATCCAACCTCTACCGACGTTCCGATGTTGACCGGCTCGATGGATCACTCAAACCCCACACAGGAGACACTCCAAATCCATCCGCCGAGCGAGGACTCAGGGCATTTGGGAAATACCTGGCGGAGGATAACATGATTGCGAGTGGTATTTGGCACGAGTTGGGTCTCAGGCATGATCTTTCCTGCGACGTTGCCCATAATGCCATCGGAGATATGTCACTCAAGGACTACATCCTCCGACGCATACGATGGATCCGAGTTCGCAAACATATGGTGCTCAGCGCGACCCTCCTTGAACCTTTGACAGAATCCATCGCTTTGGGCACCATCGCCGCTCTCAGTGTCCGCTCCCTGTTCGACATCTCCTACTTGTTCTTCCTCTCCTGTCACTTCTCTGCTTGGTTATTCGTCGATCTTGACGTCTACTGCTCGATAGCAGGACATCCTCCGCCACAGGGATCCCGAACGAGTTTCTTCGTTGCCTGGATGGTTCGTGAGTTGCTTGCATTCCCGATCTGGCTGTACGCGGTCGTCGGTAACCAAGTAATGTGGAGAGGGAAGAAGTATAAGATGTTGAGGAACGGAGAAGTCGAGGCGGTGAAACCATCTGCCATCTCCGGTCTAGAATCTGCCCTCACCTGGCTGGGAGCTCGAGGTAGAAAGAGTCTCGACCAGTATGAACCTTTACCCCTCTCTCATTCTTGATCTGTCTGTGCTCCGTTATCTTCCGGTAGTAGTTTACGACCCCCTTGCATATACCTAATGATGGAACGACTATTCGTTGTACTTTGCCTAGATGCTTCAATGGGACACCCCTTTTCACTTCTCATTCCAGGTCGCGTTGGTTACTGGCTTGGGTGATTTCCGCACGTGGATATCTTTTGATCACCCCTCTCCCAAGTGACGCTAGGGTCGTGGCATGGCCTCTTCTGACTATGAGAACGTCAGGAAAAGAATCATCTCGTCCGCTCTCGAACGACGAAACGGGGCCGGTGGTCCACCGGAGAAATATGTCGCCCACCTAAGCGCGATGGAAGACGGAGAGGACGGCCAACCGAAACCGAGGTACATCATACTTTCTGGTGCGTGACCTCTATCAAACCGACTGTATCCCGTCTCACCCAACCATCCTCTGTTCTCCTCGCATCGACAGTCACGGACGCCGAAACCGGGTTTATACACAAATCGAAATCGAACACGAACGGAACGTTTTCCATCGGCAAGACCTGGAACTTGTCCGAACTGCGGGGGATCGAACTGAACGTGCGCATTTATACCACTGTACTCGCTTGCGGCCCGCCGTTTGTTCGCTCATTCAACCCCTCGTCTTGTGGGGATATATGCGGTATAGGTCATCAACATAAGCTTGACGTTGAGCCGAGCGTATCGATGGCGTTGTGATCACCCCGTGGAACTCTCGCAATTCGCTCAGGCACTCATAAAGACACACAAGTCGATTAGAGGTCAGAGTTTGAGACTTATTGGTCTGAGAGATGAACCTGGCGGTGAGTCACCCTATGTGGAGGAATCCGGTTGGCGAATTGTCTCGTGACATTGGTGTTCTAGGTGTTAGACTCAGCACTAATGGGTTTGGTGGCTCAGATAACCTCTCCCAGTCCTCATCTGGGCCGTCAAGGAATTACGAACGTGAGTCATTACAAGAGCCGGCAGTACGATTACCCCCAGGACCTATCCCAAGGGCCAACTCACCCGGCCAAGCTCGTCAAGCTCTATCTCCTCAGGATATCTCCAGCCTAGGTTCACGGTTTCAAAGTCAGTCCATTCCCAGCTCAAGTAGTAACACGCGATTCTCCGATGCATACGGAGGCACGACAACCAACACCCAAGTTTCAAGCGGTCCGAGACCTACCACGCCATCTCGAGATCAATTGAGTCGTAATGGGCAGATACCCGGAACACCACCTTCACGGCCTCGTGGCCTTCCCAGTGGACCTTCGCGTCCCAAAACCCCTGAGCTCCCTCCTCCCTCTCGACCTCAAGGATTTGGATATCCTGAAAGGTCGCAAAACCCTAATGTCTCGAATCAATCGAGCAGGAAACCGGCACCTTCGGTCCAGAATGAACCGAACGTTTCTGGATTGCCAACAACGAACGGGGCATCTGGATTACTAGCCCCAACCTTTAACCGAACGAGTACAGCAAGAGATGATGGAAACTCGCCGAGACCCGCACCGTTGACGCTTCAGACTCCAGCAAGGTCAGTGTTTGATCCTTCTCCGACTATCCCCACCCACGCGACTATACCGAGATCTTTCTCCCCTGACCTCCCTGGTAGTTCAACAACGAACAAGATTGACACCAGCATGAACGGCACTACACGACTCAGTAATACCGATCCCTTACCACCCAAGTCTCCTGCCTCCATCCCCTCCCCACTTGTGCAAAGAGCTCCCCAATTACCTGAATCAGCAAGACCTTCCCGGCCACCCCAAGATTCGCAACTTCAACTTCCTACTCAACCCCTCTCTACGCATCCAAGGACGAATCCCTTATCCCCGAACGGTCCGCCTCCATCCGCCTTCAAACTGGACGAGTTGGGACCGCCACTTTCAGCTTTGCCTTCGGGACTACCGTCAGCGTTACGGTCTGTTCCACCCTCTGCCTTGGTGACTTCGCTACCTCTTCGGCCGGCGGATAACCCCCACTCTAGGAATGCCAGGATCTCGTTCTTTGACCCTCCGAACCAAGCAGTCCTCGATCGCTTACTTGCTACGGACTCGGCCATCGTCGCTAGTTCTGGTGCTGGGACTGGAGGAGGCGACAACGAAGAAGAGTCTGTCAGAGCCACTCTCACCAATGTGGAAGAGATGTTGGATGGGTTCGAGTGGGCCACCGATGACATTTTCAGGAAGAACAGCCATGGCGGACTAGGTTTGGGAGTAGGGTCGACCAGTACAGGTAGCGCGGAACAGATCGAGGCGAGGTTGTTGGATGAACTGATGGCCTTGGAAAAGGTACGTTTCATGATGGACACTCGTTTTATTTTGTTCATCTGATTACTTTACAGGCGAACATTTACTCGTTCATCGAGTCGGACGATAGGATAGACATCGTCGTCAAGTATTTGGATGACGCTATCAAGGAGTTGGACTTAATGGAACGACACGTCTCGTCGTATAGGATCCATCTTAATGTCTGTTCTCAAAGTCGATGGACCGAGTTGGCCGAGCCTAATTTGCTCTCTCTCTCTTACACAGGAAGTTGCAGACGATATCTCGTACATTCAGTCCCAAAATCGGGGGTTGCAAGTCCAAACCCAGAATCAGCGTGCGCTCATGGCCGAGATCGCGAACCTACTGGTATGCTTCCCCGGCTGTCCCTTCTCAAGGTAGCTGATCGCTTTTAACGTATCAGGAAACTGTCGATGTTGACCGAGAGTCCCTCGTCACCCTCACTCAAGAGTCGCTGGAAAAGTCGAAGAGTATCCAGAAACTCGAGGAGGCTGCGGCGGATTTGTACAAGGCGTTACAGGCCGGACGAGACAAAGGTCTGCAGAAATTTTGGCGTGGGGTCACTTACGACAAAGCAACTCTTACAACCGCCTCCAGATATGGCTGCCGGGATGGAACGGCTCTCAGAATACAGGACGCACAACTCTCAGTTCTGCAAGCGAATTTTCGACTATCTGTCCATCATGTTCACTGTTCGGGTACCTTGGTATACTATCCACACCGATGGCAGGGAACTGATGTCGTTCTTCTATGACCTTTAGTCGAAAATGCTCCTCGGTGACAACGACGGCGTGACTAAGAGTACTGGCCGTCGCCGCGCTTCTATAGTGGATCACAAGACATTGGAAAAGTATCTTGGCAGGTACTCTGGACTTATATTGTATCTGAAAGAGATGGACGAGACAGTATATGCCAAACTCTGTGCTGTATATGCACCCCGTTTTGTTCATTTACCGTTGCTGGCGCTGACTTCGCATGGGACCAGGGGTACTTTTCCGCCGCGAGCGAACTCCATAACACCCAGATGCAGGCCTTATTCGTTGCATATGCGGCAGCTGTCAAGAAGCCTGTGGAGGATGATTCAGGAGGTGGGGATGTTCCGTGATTTCAATTGAACGTTGCTGAATTCGTATCAGGGTTTGTTGTCCCTCCAACCGCACTCGCGCCGAAGACAGGATTACGAAGGGTGGGTACTGTCAGGAGCAAGAGCGCCGTTGACAAGAGTGGGGCTTCTGACGACGGTCTCAGTGCCCCGGAGGTGAGTTCTCCACACCGAACGTTGAAATGTCCGGGAATTAAACTTCCTCATATTCAGGCTCTAGGATACGTACTAGATGAAATTGCCCCTGCCATCCGACGCGAACGGACCTTCATCGCTGATTTCCTCCAGATTAACGATGCTGCTCTTACGTTCGCTGACTATATGGGGTTGGAGAATTATTTCAGAAGGCAAGCCATGAGGTCGAGTGGGATTAGTCAGGGGACGTTGAAGCTAGTCCGTGGAGCGATGGATTTGATATTTGGGTATTTGCCTACGTCAGTCAAGACGTGGATTGATACCGCTGCTGCCGGTGATGGTCTGTGAGTCCTATTCGAAGTTGTATTGACGCCACGAAGATTAACTATCGGTGGCTTATTCGGTCCTGACAGGCAGGTGATTGGGGTCTTGGCCGCATTGGAATTATTCATGTCAAGAGCGGAGGAGAGAGAAAACGAGTTTTTGCTCAAGCTTCTCGAGAAGCACCATGCGAAGTTGAAGGGTCAGTTTGACAGACACGTCGTGAGTGTCCACGATCGTTTTCCCTACCCTTCGATGTCTTGTTGATGACATCTTCACCTTCACCACCGCAGAGTGAGCAAATCAAAACCGTCGAAGACACGAAGCTCACTAGCCGAAAACGTGGAGGTGTGGTTCACTTCATGAAATATTTCCCGGTGTACGTCGGCCGAATCGAAGCGTTGGTGATCGGGACGGAGGGGCTGGAGATCCGACAGAACGTAGACGCGGCGTACGATCGTATCGTCGATGCAATGTTCGAGAGCCTGAAGCGAATGGCGAAAATAGACGGGGAAGGAGAAGACAAAGGGCAATTGAACTATCACGTCATCCTCATCGGTGCGTCTCCAGTTTCGTGTTTTCCCGCGTTGCTTAACACTCGTTTTAGAGAATATGCATCACTTCGTGACCGAGATTCAGAATCTAGACATCGGGTCCGTGTCGTCGTTCTTGGTCCGCGCCGAGGGCATATATGATGAAAACCTTGCGGCTTACGTGAAGCTGGTCCTGCGGCGACCGTTCCTTAAGATTCTCGTGGGTGGAGCTCGTCGGACCGGGTATTGATGTTGATAACTAACAACACCCTTGGCAGGACTACTTTGAGGGTATCGAACGGTTGCTTAAAACCACTGCTCCGACTGAAGTTCAGAACAATAGCACCTACTCCAAGTCTGCACTCAAGAAGGTCGTGAAGGAGTATAACGCGAAGGATATCCGGAAGCACATCGACGCGTTGTTTAAGCGCATCGAGAAACACTTCGAGGATGACGGAGTGACCTCTTCGAACCTTGGGGGGCTTCAACCCGGGAGCGCATTACCCACTTCAAAACTGGGACCGAATTCCACACTTGGCCCTGATGGCTACCTGAATGGTAGTGCGAGCGGTGGGGCGGGTGGAGTTGTCGTTGCGGGGGTATGGAAGGCGTGCGAAGAAGAGGTGTTGAGGATCACCGAGTTGTTCCAAAAGAGGGTCGGACAGTGTTATGCGAACTCTGGGGTCTCGTTGGAGTACGGACCGGGAGATGTGCGTGATGCATTTAAGAGGCATAAGGTTTGGTGATAGAATCACACGTTCTGCTTTCGTTTCGTTGTTTGAGGTGCAGTCGATTTGGAAGAGGGGGACGTAATATTGTACATGAGGACTTTGTTATTCGATTGTATGTACTTGATCTTTGTCGATGTTAATACTCGCTTCACGGTGCGATGTCAAGAGGGAACCTGACTTCCATTGTATCAATCTGGTATTTGATAGACGAGTAGACGGGATGGCATCGTCACCGCGAGGATGAGGAACAATTCAATCCGTGTACCACAGAGAAAATGGGGTAATCGTTTCTAGTGGAATCGCGGTTGAGGGAAACTTGGAACGTCACCCTCGCTCCTGGGTGTGTGGCCAGGTGTCCTCTGATAGGGAGGGGTGCTTCCGCTACCGAAAGAGGTCGAAGAAGATGAAACACTTGGCCTCGGTGACGGTCCCGTGTTTGGGTTTGGGTTAGCGGGGGCAGTCCCATAGGCCCTATTTACGAGCGATCCAAAGACGCCTGGGGCGTAGGTATTGAACAACTGCCGAGCGGTGTCGTAAGGACTGGAGGCAAACCCAGGCTGCCCTTGGTAACTTTGATGGGAGGACGGGATGCCCGGCCGTTGCTGGCCCTGGGCACCGGCACCAGGACGGCCATTAGCGGTGTTCCTGTTGATCACACCCGAAAGCGCCTCCCAGACAGCCTGGAATTTGGATTGGACGAAAGTGAGGACGGTGGACTGAGCCGAAAGAATCCCTCGGTCGAGGTCCTGCTCATTCTGTCGGAAGAATGGTTCTAGGTAAGACTGGTAAATCCACGTGGAACCCTAGCGAATCGGTTTCGATTAGCGTTGGGAATTTATCATATCCGCAGCCTCGAACAACCGTAGAAGGTTTACCTGAGTCTGAGGGAGGGCGAGAAAGAGCAAGAAGAGGGTCTTGACCTCCCAATAGAACGGGAACCTGCCGAGTTTTTATCATTTGAGCGCGGGAGAGTTGCACGACGGGTTTGGTAGATGAAAGATGGACACTTATGTCTCTGGAGAAGAAGAGACTAACCAGCTAATGAGCCACTCGCAGACATATTCGATGGCTACGAGGACACCGACGGTGCACCAGTACATGGACAGATTTTGGATGGCATCCAGGTCCTGTCTGGCGAGTGCCTTGTATGTGGCAAAGGACGGGAGGAGGAATGCGAACCAGGCGCTGAAGAAGGGGTAAGTATGTGGCAGCTCCGAGGGAAAAGCGAAGGGGGAAAGGTGTGTACGTTACAAGATGAAAGACGAGAGAGGTTATCATGATCTTATCTCTCTTTCCTCGCGGGTTAGATTTCTGTCCAAAGGTCGTGTGTTCTACAAAATCCTTCCGTGGTCAATCGTGAACGGGAACAGAAGAATTACGCCAGCCTTCTCTCTTGGTCTCGCGGATCACGTGCGTGAGCGGTCGGCTTGTCCGGGGCGAATTTAACGAGGAAAGAGCGGACGGAGAGGAGATGTCCGTTGTCCGCGTCTTGTATGAACCAGGTCGTTATGGTGACCGAGATCCACGAGGAAATGCGGGTATATAACGCGCCCTTTCATGCGGTGAAACAAGGCACCCGCGCGTTCTAGCGATTTCCTGTACCCTACCTATGTGATGGATCCATTCGAAAGGAAGGAAGGAGAGGCTGATACGCGATTTTTGAGGGTTTTTTTGATCCTTTTTTTCTTTGTATATGTTGTTAGCTTGTGAGTTATGAGCTCAAGGCTAGGGTTCCCTAAGGGATGGGTGTGTTATGGCCTATCAGTGCTTCTGGTCGCGGAGGCAATTGTGTTTTGAGTATACGGTGCCTTTCTTGTGGCCAATACACACCCTCCCCTCCCCATTGTAATACGTCGTGAACTTGTCTCGCTTATGCATACAGGATCCGACGGAGAACTTAATAATACACTTTTATTATGTACACGTTTTTTGACCAGCCCAGCCCCTTCGAGGTTTATTTCGCTCCCTTTCCCCTTCCCCCTCTCCACCCTGCTGCGTAGACCGACGACGGCTCTGTCTCCCGCGTTCATTTCTTCCTATTCTCATACCTCCGTTTGCCAGAGAGCGGGCACCCGTCGTTCGATCGTGATACTTCCAGCGCAACGAAAGGATGAGCTCTTATTACAAACGAACCCACCATCCGCCGCAACCATCTCAACAACGCTCTTTCTCAACACCCACTCACTCCTCTCCTCCTCCCATCGCCCTGGATAAGGGTCCTTCCGAAAAACTGTTGCGTGCCTCTCCGTCATCCTCAAACCTTCCTCAGGACCCCGTGATCACCGTCTCCGACGGCGACCAGGAACAGTCTCACCCTCAGTCTCTCGCTTACCCTCCCCGTCCTGATAAGGCCAGTCGCGTCCTAGGCATTAAGCACCGTCGTAGCATGGAACCCATACCCGCCTCTACTCGCACCAGTATAGTCTCTTCTCACTCCGCTCGACCTCCGCCTGTTGAACCCACTCCTTCGGCTCCCACCTTCCCCCTCACTACCCTATACATAGTCTCTGGTCTCCCAAAATCCCCTCACACCTGGACTCTTGCCGACCCGGATTCAGTGCTCGGCCTTCACCATGCTGAAGGCGCCGTCAACAGGTGGTGGCGGCCAGAAGTACTCGGTAGCACCGTCAGTCCCGGCGCTGGAGGTGGTTCTTCCAAGCGGAACCGCAAAAAGGGAAAGGTGGAGGATGGTTTTAGTTCAGCTGGTTACCTTAGCAAGCAGGAAGTTGGCAAGATCCTCTCCAAGGCACTCAAAGTAAGCTTTGTCCTCGTGCATCGCAATGATCTTCCCCTTAATTGATTCCTTGATGTCCAATCACATCTCTATCTTTAATAGCTTTCCTTTACACGTGAGGTTGAAGTCATTGCCTCCACCTTGCAACCACCTTCCACTTGCCATAGTTTCTCCTTTAACTTGCCGGCGCCGCCGAACCCGCTCGTGTCATCTCCATCTGCGGATGTTTTACGCGCTTCTGTCCTTACGACAACCACAGATCGGCCTAATTCATCTGTCACCTACCCCTACTCCCATCGATCCCACTTGGATGATCCCTTCTCTCGTGCCCAGCCGTCCTCTGCGTTCCTCGGTCCTTCTCCAATCCTCCATGAGACTCCAACAACCAACAACATCTCTGGGACCCCCGGTGCCTCCAAGTCCGGTAGTACCATCACCTATCACGGGGTTTGTCTCACTGTTTGGTCCCACGCTGATGCCGAGCGCACGGCAGCAATTCGGCGGACTCTAGAATCCACCGCTTCTAACCGATCGCGGAAAGAGTCTTCTCAATCCCTCGTTGCTGCCAGACTGAGGAGTTTACGCGGCGAGACGGGCGGTTCTCGAGACGTCACCCTTCAAGCTAGAAAGAAGACCAGGAGCAGCGCCAGGTCTCCGTGGGGTGCCACTACTGACCCAGAGACTGACGCTGAAACCGACCTGGATGGACAGATCAGCGAGAGTGATTACGATGTCGCGAGTACAGTTCACAACCCGGGTGAGAGCACTCTATTCCTGCCGGTGGATTCCGTCTTCTGGTTGCCCTACGCTTTGAGTGAGTTTTACACCACATCTGGTACTCATTTTCGGAAACTGACGGGAACGGGTAGCTTTGGTGTCTCGATACCCAATTTATGACCTTATGAGAGATTATCTCACCCTCTCTTGGGCTCGCTTTTCCAAAGACGTCCAGTCCCACACCCTGCAAATCTCCAAGATCCTCTCGTTCCCTGCTCCTCGCCCTGGTGAAATCATTCGATTGGATGCTTCTGCCAAAAGCGACGGAGCTGAGACAAGTCTCGAGGTTGTTGCCAGGTTCCCCGGTGGGTTGGACTTTGGCAGAGGATTAGTGGATATCAACTTCACAATGTGGCCACTGTTCAAGTGCTTGAATGTAGATAACATTTTGACGATTTGTGAGGTCAGTGTCCTCTCTTGCCAATCCATGTTAGGTGCATTCACTGATGCACCATAGATCGCGCTCAGTCCCACGGGTAGGGTCCTCTTCTACTCGAGGCATCCTGCCATGCTCGGAGTACGTCTCTCTATCCTTCTCTTCTCAGTCTTGCTGACCTCAACCAAATAGATCGCAGTAATGACCATCAAGTACATTGTTGAACTTCGTGGCTGGAATGGCATCGCCCTTCCTGCTGTTCACGCCCGGGACGCCAGGATTTACGTCGATGACCCTGGTCCCTATATCATCGGTTTCCCGACCGAGGCTCGATATGCCGTTCGCCCACCTTCGGAAGTTTGCATCGTCGACCTCGATATCAACTACCTGAATTGCGCGACCCCTCCCCCTGGAGCCGTTTCCACCAAGCAACAGAGGGACAAGTACAGGCAGATCATCCTTGCCGCGTTTGGGCCGAACTATCATTCCGATCACGGTGTTCCTAGTGAGCTCAAGGAGGCTTTCCCTGCTGGCCGCTTCAGGCCGATCTGCAAGATCCAGGCCAAGAGGGGTGCTGCCTCCACCGCCGTCGCAGACGTGGTCAAGGCGCCTGAGTGGTGGCACTCGACTAGGATCATTCAGGCATTCGACCAGGTCCTCCAGGACAAGTTCAAGAAGCCGTCCCTCTTCAAACGGATCTCGTCATTCGGCTCGTACAGACGCCCGCTTCAGCTCTCCGCCGCAGAGCAGCTCATCCAACTGTCCATTCGCAAACGCGCAACCGCCTTCGTGGACGCACGAGATGATTTGGAAACCAAGATCGGCAGGTTATCGAGAAGGCTGAACTTCTTGATGACTGAGAGCGACCTGTGGAGGGACAAATTCGTGACCTTTGAGCAGTATGCCGAGAAGTTGAGCCTTGAGGCGCAAGAATTGAGGGCTAAGGTCAACAAGGAGCAGAAGGAAGCCAAGCGGCTGAGCGGGATTGTCAACACGGCGAACGGGGAGAAGGTCAAGTTGCAGACTCGTACGTCTTTTTCCTTCCTTTCTCTGCGCGTTTTTTTTGTCCTGAGAACCGCTGAACTGATGAGAATTTCCGATTCCCTTCTTGGTTTCACAGAACTCCAGGAAGCGGAGAATGCACACCGTGACGCGGTTGCCGAGCTTGAGAAGATGCGCGACGCTATGGTCAGGATGGAGCAAGAAAGACTCGAGATGGTTGCCGAGGTCGAGGCTCAGATCGAGCGAGCCCTGGTTTCAATGCAGGTCGAGATCCTTTCTGACGTTTCTGAGTATTCGGATGATTCCCGCCCAAATTCCCGAATGTCGGATATTCCAACCATCTCCAAAAGGTCCATGACTCCTGGCACCCCCAAGACCAGGAGTAGGAAAGGAAGTATGACTGAGAAGAGATTAAGAAGCTACGGAACCGAATCGACGTTGGTTGATTATGATGATGATGATGCTCGTCATCATGTTGCCGATCGCTCAACTACGGTCATTGAGGAGACTGAGGAAGAGGCTGATGGTGAAGAACGAAGGAAGCATCCCGGTATTGATGAAGTTCAGGAGATTCCGGACGAGGACGTGACGATTGTAAAGAAGAGGTTCTCCGCCGAGGCGAACGGTATCGACAAAAACCACCAGGACGCCATGGGTGCCGTGGATATGGGTATCAGCGAGAAGAGTGACAAGATCGCTCAGAAGGTCATGGAAATTCAGCGCAAGGTGAATTCCACAATCCTCTCTTTGGGATGGGGACTGATTGGATTGGTGTCAGCTTGAAACCGCTCTTGCCAACGAACACAGGAGGGTGACATCCTCCAGCGAGAGCGAGGATTACACCCGCACCCGCGGTCCACGTCGTCGCAGGACACCCAAGGGATACCGCTCCGATGGCTCGTCTTCTACGCACACTACCTCTCATGTCCACAAGGAAGAGCCCGTTCCAACTGTCCGCCAGCGTCACGATTCAATCCCGCTCTCGGTGAACACAATGGTCCGCGATACCCTTGCCCCTTCCCGACCCCCTCGAGGCGATCCTCCCCAAAGTATCCGAAGGATTGGCTCCGGTGTCTCGTTGAGCGCAACTCCTCCCTCCCCCGCATTGACCCCAATCACCCCTACCTTGACTCAAGGAAATATTGGCTCCACGGATGACGAGGACATGTCGGATTTCCAGAGCGCTTGTTCTGTTTCCCCGAGGGACAGTTACGGAGAACACAATACCCAACGAGATGAGAGGGACGGGCTGACGCCGACCTCCACAGAAACCACCACTGGATCTTTGACTGGTGGACTCAAGGTACCAATTCACGATAAGTCACGGCAAAGGTCATATAGCGACGCTACGACTGTTGGCGAATCACCGATCGACCCTGTGACGACCGCCAGCGATGAGACCGTTAATATGAGGCGACCTGTCTCATTTGTCCACGTTTAAATCTACCGAGTTCGAGCTGCCCGCTCACCCCAAACGGTTGGGAACCTCTCCTTTTCGTTCGTCTCTTCCACCATTCCTTGTTATTTGTTATCTTTATTCCCCACTTGCCCTTGCATGATCAGCGTGACACCTCCCCTTTGCTTACTGCACTTCACACCACTCACCTCTACTCGCGCACGCTACTCCTGGACAGTCCCACACTACACATGCCCGCCTCATTCGAACCCGTGCCGGGTCTTATCGTTGTTTCATATCTTTTAATCACACTGGGATCTGCAATCGCTATTCCGGATTTCCTCTACTTCTTTCTTTCCCATTGTATCATTCTATGTTTTCGTTGGTTCCCCAGTCTCCTCCCGCCCACCCTCAACCTGTCGTCATCTATGCACGTGTCCCCTCGTTTGAAGTCTCGTCTATTTTTTTCAAAGTTTAGTAAAACATCTGATTAGATTACTTGTCCTCTCGCGTTGCCGTCTTGCCCCGGTCCCGTTCGACTGTTCTATAGTATACCCTACCCGACCTGTCTTCAGGTTTCGTTTTTTATAGTTCGTATACATCCTTCACAAAAGTTTCGACCCGTAGACCTTCGGCTTCAAGTTCGTGGTTTCTTCTGGTCGTTCCAAAAAGCTATGCACCATACCTTTATTCGAGCATTCGCCCCATCCCCTGTCTCACTCACACACATTCATTCCCTCTCTCTGCCTTTCTCTATTCAAGCTTTATCGATTAACCAATCATTGGTGTATCTTTTTGGGTCCTAGTTTTACTGGCTTGAAGGGAATAAGAGTTATGTGGCCTCTACTTCGGACTTTGGGTCATCAACTCAGTCAACTCCAATGCGGTTGGCCTAAACCAACCCGCTCTCGGTTGGTCGGGGCTGTCTCCAGTGTTGCGGAGATGCAAATTGGGTGATCACTATGATTTGAAATTCGAGTCTACGATGGTAATTTCAGACCCAACCCTCGTGGAGGGAGATCCAACCTGGTGTTATCCGGCCTCACTAATGTTGCCCTCCATCTTGTGCGTTCTGCGATACTTTTGAGCACACCAGAGGTATCTGGACGAGAGTAAATCACCTCATTACATTTCTCACCATCGGATCGTACGGCTGCTCCCGGACCCCATATCTGGTTGACCGTATACCTTGGGTGACTTGGACGACTTTCTTGGGCGATCCTACCCTGGATTTCGCTGGACTTGGATTGCCTGCGCTTTGACCTATGGACCTGTGCAGTGACTATAGCCCTCCCGACCCTTAAACGTGACACGTGGCATCTCGGACAGCGGCATCGATCTGTGGATATGTCTGTGACTCTGGGAATGCTGCGGGAACATGACGGTTCGATGTGCTTTCACCTTGATGATTTATGCGCTCTATGGGTTGTTCTCCGAATTTCCTGAAGGTGCCCCCCTGGGAACCATCGCCCTGTGCCGATATCATGAACAACGCTTGTTTGATGCGTAGAATTAGGCCGAGTCATCCCAATCCGAGGGCATCATACCACCCCGCACCCAGAAACCGTACCAGACGCCGTCAGGAGCGTAGGGACGCAAGCGTAGTCTGGGCGGGAAGCATGTCAGCAACCATCGTGTTCGACACTTGGTAGATTTTACGTATGGAACGACCCTCCCTGACCCAAAAATCCATTCCTCGAATTTCACTTGACAAATCCACTAGCGGCCCCATATCTCCTGGAATTCCATATATTGATGACCGATTCGAAGCTTTTCGTGATGGCTCAGGAGAAAACGCCCCTTCAGCACGTTTCGAAATCCCACGTTTGCCCGTCGGAGAGAATGAGACCGGTCGCATTCCCATTCCCAATATGGACGTCAATGTAAGCCCCTCGCGTTGGTTCTTCACCCAGGAGCTTGTGAAAAACTTGACAAGTAACGTGACCCATTTGTCGCGTTCGCTTAAACGCGGGTGGATCGCGAAGATTATCTCTCCAGTCCACCTCTATCCTTGACCTTCACCACTGCACCCCATCCTGCGCATACCCTCCCGCGTCTTCGCCCTCTTGCTCCCTAACTCCACACCCTCATACATTCATCTCCAATGCCATCACTATCAAACTGAAATGGACTTTGACTACTTGAAGTTGTTCGATTTCTCATCTTTCACGGATGTCACCCATGGCCAGAACGAGGTTCGTGTGGCCCACAGCCCCGTGGCATGGACAAGGGCTTTATCCTACCCGCTTTCCCTACAGATTCCGGATTATAGCTTTAACACACAAGAGCCAAATATGGACCAACTCGACTTCGACTTTGCGATCCCTCAATGGTATACTCCAAAAGATATCTCCCCGCTCGTCCAACCCCCTCCCCAGATCCTATTCGATACAAGCCTCCAGTTCCTCACTCCTCCCATCGCTACCCTGGAGCAGTACGCGACGCCTACCCTGCCGTATCTGCTCTCTCCTGAACTATCCTTGGTGGGATTATCTGGCGATCAGATACCGCCCGTTCTTCCCTCTCCCGAACTACCCGTAGAGGCTCCTTCAGTCACATCACCACCAGTCGCCCCACGGCCGAGTCCTCTCCCGACGCCGCAGGTACCAGTTCAGCAGCCAACTCCCAAAGAAATCAACAACTTCCACTTTTGTCCATTTACGGAAAATGGCATAGTATGTGGGCACGTTAACTGGAAGACATCCTCAAATAAGGGGATAGAACGGCACCTAAAACAGGTGCACTTCCAACCTGGTTTCGATGCTAAGGCTTGGAGGTGTCCGAACCACCGTTGCCGGAGGATGGGACGCCCCTTCAAACGAAAAGACGCACTCCGGTGCCACAGAACGAACGTATGCAATCCAATGCACTTGCGGAAGGACCCGAATTTCATTCCACTGCCCAATATCGAGGAAGGGGATGATGTGGAGGTGAAGCGTTGGATAAAAGCCGGGAAAGCCCTGAGGGATTCCATCAAGAAGAAGCTGAGGGATGGTACCCCTTGGGGCTTTGATCTACTCGAACCGATTCACCTCTAGTTGCGACGTCCTCCCCTTTCACGTTTTCTCCTGCCAGATTTTTCCTCATCTCACCCTGGTTTTATTTCGTCACACCGTGCGCTCCTCATGCACTGCTAATATTTTCTTCCCTTTGCCCGCATTTCACCCGCACGCATCCCCCTCATCATCATCATACATATACCCATTTGTGTCTTCCTTGGATTCCAGTGTAGCAACTAGTTATTCGGCAGGTAGCACGCCTAGCATATCACGTCATCAGCACTCAGCAGTAGCATACATCCAGTACATTCAGCATCAAATTGTATTTCGACTTTTTCGGGTTGTCCTCGGAGAACTCTCGAGGGTGAATTCCAAGTAGGTAGAACTTGGGGTTTAACGGACAGGGACTGTGAGGTCTCTCTGCGTGCCCACCTTTCATTATTTGCATTTCGGTTGCACTGATAAAATTAATCGGATCGACCTTGACGTGATTCTCCTGCAGCTCGATCCCATGCAGGAGCATCGCACGACACACCTAACAGCGCACGGTTTGATATGTGTTAAAATTTTTACCATGGATGTTGGATATTTCCCCCACCCCACATTGGGTGAGAGTAACCGAACCAACGACAAGTTTCTGAACCGTCCGACGCTTACCCAGTTTATACGTTGGCGAATGTCTGAGAAGCACGTTCCGTGATTGAGAGGCAGTAATCCTCCTGAAGTGACCTGTACCAAGGCGGATGCCCTGCGATGGGTATTATCTCGGCTGCCGCACCTTCCTTTTGCTCGGGGAGTTCTTTCTTCGACCCGAGGATGTATGCCCAGAAACAGCCTATGACGAGATGACATCGGGTACAGGTGTGTGCCGAGTGCCAGAGATATAGACGTATAAGACGCCCATCGCGGCCATCCGGGTATCTGTTCCACCGAATGTCAGACAACGAGGGTACATCTCTTCGTGTACGGGCGGCCATTATGGAAAGCCGTCCAGATAACTATCAGAAACACGCTGTAAGATCCATCCCACAGAACCGTCCGCGAAGTTCCTAGATACAGCAATCGCGAGGGGCAATTCCCGGCTGCAAGGGAAAGCTCGCGTTGGTCAGAACACTCCAGCTGAACAAAACGTTCAAGTTTCAAGATGTTGGCATCGCTAGAATCCAGTCGTCGACAATTTTTTCCCGCTCTCTGATTCTGAGCTTGAAATCCGTGGCCAACAGGATCGACGGCCAGTGTCTGTGGGGTGATGGTAATGGAGAGAAACGATGGACGAACTTTTCACACGTAGGTCGGAAGTAGAGAATTCAGTGATGATTCGTTTATGATGTCATTCACGGGTCAGACTTCATCGGTTCAACCAGAGTTCAAAGGCACCCACCATGTTCTCGTTGGAATGCGAAGAGAAGCAGGTTCCGGTGAGGATTCCATCCGTAGGGTTGATGATTAGTGTCGAGAACAAGGGCGGGGATATTCCATAGTAATGACAGGAAGGAAGGGCATCCAAGAACAAATACACCCATGATCACGCAAGCATTCGATATTCAATACTTACGAAGAATTGGTCGACAAAAATCGCCTCCTCCACCACCCACCTGCTCCTTTCGTGTCTGTACCATTACTGGAACTCAAAGTTGGTGGAGGCTCTATCAACACCGTCTTACTCAACAACCCCTCAAGCCCGGTGGGCTCCTCAGGTGGGAAGAACTTCTGTCTTCTTAGCACAAGTTCCTCCTCCCCTTCTCCGTGTTGAGGCCGAACTGGGGCAGACCCCGCACGAAGAAACGGATTCATCCTCTCCTTTTTCGGGGAAGGGTTCGTTGGAGTCCAATCCATGGCATCCGGATCTTCCACTCCTCCCTTCTCCTCAGCCGGGGGAGGGGGGTTCTGAAGTGAGGGAGAACCGAAGATCGGATTTGTACGTATCGTCGCCAAGGGATTATGTGTGAGCGTCAAGGAGCCGAATAGGTCTGATTCTTGCACCTGCGGTTGCTGTAGTATTGGAAGGCGAGGTGTAGGACCGGGTGGAAGAGAAGAGGAGCGGGTTGCTGATGAGATTGTCGTGGGTTCGATGAGACGAATTGAAGGTGGCCGAACAACCCCGAGCGTTACGAACGAAATGATTAGAACCTGCATTTCAAATAAACCTTGCGTTAACGGAAGTCCTAGCAAGGTCAAGATAGGATTTACGAATAATTCAAGCATTAAAGAAGCAGAAAAATAGAGACGGGAAGTTGACCACCCGGGGATAGGTTCAGGTTTGAGGTCTGCATGACGAAGGGCAAGGTAGTCCTTCAATGGATCCGTACCAGCCAGATACACCGCAGAGCAGGTCAGTATTCGTGAGCACCATACGATGATTTGCCAACTCTGCCAGTCAGATCGTCAAAAAAAGCACCAGCTGGTATCACACCAGACTCACGATGTACGTAGTTTCGCCCTTCATCTTGATACCCCTCCCCTGGACGTTCGCTTTCTTCACGTAGTTCTCCCACGGGTTCCAGGTAAGCACCACAAAACACGACGCAACCATCAAGCTTGGGATGGCCTTGCAAGCCCAAATGCTGTCGACGGGTATTCGCCAGCCAAAAATCGAGCCTGTGGGGTTATGATAAGCCCCAAAGTCAAGGAAGTATTTCCATCACAGAAGCCTCACCCGCTGAATCTACACCTATACTTAGTCCAAGTGTGCCGATCCAAATGCCTCCTCTCACCATCCAGATCTCACCATCCCTCTTCGCTTTCTTCACGCCCATCACGCCGGTCTCTTGACTACTCCCCTTCCCGACAGCGTGCATGCCCCCGCTTGCCACACGTTGTTTACCCTTCCCCTTGCTAGATTTTAACCAGTGTCCGAGAGCGCTGGTACGGGCCATGTGGTCCCGGGATCGTATTTCCTCTTCGACCACGGGGAGACAGTTTGGGCATACGGGTGGGTAGCGTAGTTCAACGGAAGCTTGATATGAAGGGAGAGATGCGAGTCTGGCGGGGTATTCCGGATCCTACACGAGTTGTGAGAGGGTGTTAACAATGGAGTGGGTGTGATCGAAACGAACCTCTGGGGATGGGAGGTAGTTGGCGAGAAGGTTCGTTAGTAACATCTGGTAGCAGGCTGGTCAGAATAAAAAATTTGGCCGGCTTTGAGAGCGGAGGGTGCGTACTTGATTTGTTTGGCAAGTGTGGCAAAACACAGTCTTGCCATAACTTGGCAGAAACCTGTCCTTCCTGGGTGACGCTGCGGGATCCATTGTCAGTCCTGTTCACGGGTAGTGCAGGAGTAAGAGTTCACCTCTCTTCGCGAATGACTTGGTGTTCATGCCTGGCTCGTGCATCGCGGGCTCGTCGGAGGTGATCTCTCCATGTGCGTCATAACGGTTCCAGCATTGACAGTAAGGACATTTGAAGTTTCGTGGGTCCCGTGGGGGAGGATTGATATGAGACTGACAGAAAAAGCAGGTTGTTTGGACGAGAGGGAGAGAGAGCTGGCGTAGCATCAGGAAGATGCCGAAGACGAGGTGTGGGTGGATAACGCGACTGAAATCCTCATGGTCGATCGCGTTTAGGAACCATGTCCTTTGTGCCGGGACCCTCGGCGAGCAGGGGTGGGATAATCGTACAGCCCACCTACTTCACCTCGTCGCTCTACGTCGACTCGTGCAGAGAGGACATCGAAACACTCGTCCAAGAATTCTCGCAAAAATGTCACGAAAATCCCATTCACTCGTTCAGTTTATTCAAATCTATCTGGATCTCTTCTGGCTGGCAGTGGATGCACTTCAAAGTGTTCGACGCCTATGCCAGGGACGCCTTCCTAAGAGTAACCATCAGATTGTTTATTGGTACGATTCTCCCAAATTGCCATGTGCCATATTAATCCGCCTGATGGATTCATTCCAGAGCGACTGAGGTCATCTGAAAGCGTTCTTACTCGCGTTGGGGCTTTGTATGGTGTTTACGTCTTCTACAGCACGCAGCCCTGCACTTCTGCACCCGGACTGCACGCAGTATCCGGTATCGAGGTACCGTCTGGTGGAGTAGTTCCGCTTTGCGTAATTTGATCTCCGCTGATTCGGGGGTGCGTAGATATGCTCCAATCTTTGTTGGTCCTACCGTCACTCCTGGATACCGAACAGTTGTCTCCATTAGGGCCACAAGTAACGAATGTGCTCTCGCAGCTCGTCAGCTCGGATGCCTTTTACATCTTACCTAGCTCAGACCTCGAGTTGTACAAATTGCCTCGAGAAATCTTCGTCCCTGACAGGGAAGAAGACGCGGTCACTGCGAAGACTCTTCCCACTGCTCGGAAGCGAGGTCGACCATCGAGGAGGGACAAACAGAAGCGGGCGAACCAAGCGGCAGCGGCGCTTGAAACCTGGTTGCTGCAGGGAGCCTGCCCAGCTCCTGACACGTCCGAGCTCCATGATGATCACGATCGGGTACCGGTTTCAATTTCGGCCTCGCGTGACGCCTACATGGTCCAGAAAAGGGTGATGCTGGATGTGTTGGGGAGAGGTGAATCTGGCAGGGAGGCGTTGAGGGTGGCAAATGAAGCAGTGTTGCGAAGGCTTCGGGAGATTGACGAGATGGCGGCGAGTCAGGGCCTTGAGGTTGGTGGGGAAGGTGGGGAGAAGACAGGATTAGCGAGGATTGAGAAGGTTGTGGGCGGGATGGAAGAGGGCAGTAGCGGGATATTGGGAATGGTTGGTGATTTTTTTGAGGCGAGGTAAGCTTGTAGGGTAATTTTAGCCACGTGGGAGGAGACAACCGAACATCGGTTCTTGTGCTTGAGAATGGATTGGAGCCTCTCCACTCTTCTCTTCTGTCCCAAACAACCACTTCCAGTCCCTCCTTCTTTTTCCCTCTCCTTTTCCCTCTCCTTTTCCCTCTCTCTCTCTCTCTTCCGTATCACGACCGCAGTGCAGGGGATCGTCTTCTCTCAAGCTCTCAAACGCAAATGACACCCGGTCCGACCTCTTCCACAACAAATCTTCTCTCGCCATCCTCGACGAGACTAGGGGTGCAGGCCGCCCTCGTCCAAGGCCCCAACACCCTCAAGCACATGTCGAGCTTAAGTTCCATCGTACGTGTCCTCTCTCCCTTTCATCGGTTTCCCGTCGTAACCGGCCTTTACCGGGCGCCTGTCACCATTATCATTCCCACCCACCCCATTCTCTTTCTTGTCCATCGCAACGGGGTGGGACAAGTTCACTGAACACTCCTACTCTTTTCTTAGAACTCGTCGCCATACTCCTCGACCAGTACAGGTGGCCCATCAATTTCCGACAAGGTACCGTTCTCTCGGCCGCCTCTTCACCCCCTGGCTTGGCCGACCTTCTGATCGTCGGCTCCTCTAGTTCTCACTCTCGCCCGACCCATCTGCTTGGGGTGCGGATATATCACTCAATCATGCAGAGCCTGATGACTACCTCCACAATCCCGATCCCAAGCGGGACAGGATAAACGACAGGGGAGGGCATATCTTCACTGTGCGAGGTCTCGCCAATCTCGGATGTCTCGTCTTCCTCGCCTTGGGTACCATGACTCTTTTGCACGTCCTTTTGTTCGATATTACCCGAACCGCGAAACTGATCATATTGCAGTGCTGGTTATCCCATAATCTCTCATTTCACCACCAAGCCCATGTCGAATATGGCCGGTTTTAATATTGGCGGTACGAATGCTAGTGGTCAGGTACGTATCAGTGCTTCCTACTCGTCCCTACCGTTAAAACTTCTTCTAGGTCCCAGAGATTCCCGGCAACTATGGGTTGATTGACAAGGAGACCCCCATGGGGGTCCGTAAGAAGAATTCCTGGATTGACGGCAGTGAAATGCAGCTCGTCTTCTCGGACGAGTTCAACGCCGACGGTCGAACATTTTACCCCGGCGACGACCCATACTGGGAAGCCGTAGACCTGCACTATTGGGCCACGAACAATATGGAGTGGTACGATCCCGCTGCTCTCACCACCAAAGATGGAGCATTACAGGTCACCCTGTCGAGGAAGGATACCCATGGTCTGAACTACCAGGGTGGAATGATGAGCACCTGGAATAACTTCTGTTTCACCGGTGGGTTGGTCGAGGCCTCTATCCGCCTCCCTGGTGTAAACGACATCATGGGCCTGTGGCCTGCCGTGTGGACAATGGGCAATTTGGGTCGGGCTGGTTATGGTGCGACTTTGGATGGCATGGTGGGTTCTCATGTTCTTTCCATTCTTCAGCCGGGCCAACTGCTCCTCTCTAGTGGCCGTACACCTACGATTCCTGCGACGTTGGAACGGTCTCGGTAAGTTGCTCGCCCCGTGCCGTCCACGGTTGGCTGGATCTCAACTCTTCCAGAACCAAACACACAATGGTGGCCCTCAAGCTGCGCTCGAGGGTGGTGACCCTGGTTACAACGGTGTTCTGTCCTTCTTGCCAGGACAAAGGTTGAGCAGGTGCACATGCCAGGGTGAATCACATCCCGGTCCCGTCCATTCCGATGGTACATATGTGGGAAGGGCTGCGCCCGAAATCGATGTCTTTGAGGCCCAGGTAAGTTTCCTACGTAGCTGTGTGATCCACTTTTACTTATGCGTTCCTGTTGTTCAGGTTACAGGTGACTTGAGGGGAGAAGTTTCTCAATCTTCTCAGTGGGCGGTGAGTCAGGGATAGCCGGAAGCTTATCCTCATTTGGTCGCTGATGGAGTTTCTGCCATAGCCATTCAATGCCAAATACGAATGGTTCAACACCACTGCGAATCTGGAAATCATCGACCCCGAGATCAGTTTTTTTAACACCTACAAGGGAGGGATATACCAGCAGGTAAAATTGTGAACGGAAATGCCTTTGTTTGGGCGATGCTGAGTTGTTTGACCCCTAGGCTTCATCTGTCGTTTCTTACACCAGTGAGTCTTCCCCCATCCTGTTCTACCTTCGTTCTAGAGGCTTAAATCCTTCCTTTTTTTAGATCCTAACTGCTACGAGAAGAGCGGTTCTGGATGTTTTGCGGTGTACGGTATCGAGTACAAGCCTGGTTTTGATGATGGGGTATGTGTTTCCTCACCTTGCTGTGAGGAGGAACAGTGGTTGATAATTGTGTTAGTATATACTATGGATCAACGACAACAAGCATGCGTGGACCGCTCGTGCTAGAGGGTTCGGCGCCGATGACAGGGTTGGGATTGGTCCCAGACCTATCCCTCAAGAGCCGATGGTACTTCTACCGACTTTTCTCCTCCCTAGTGGACGCTGACTCTCCCTCGCAGTACCTCATCATTAATCTGGGAATGTCAAGTAATTTCGGTTTCGTTGATCTTCAACACTTGCCTTTCCCTGTAACTATGTCTGTCGACTGGATCCGAGTGTATCAGCGCACGGATTCGATCAACTACACATGCGATCCACCCGAGTTCCCCACCCAAGCATATATCAACACCTACATTGAAGCCTATAAGAGTTAGTGTTTCTGTCGCTCCCCCCTCACAGGTAATAGACTGATCCACCCCCAGACCCCAACTTAACCACCTGGGTAAACGACTATAAGCAACCGATTCCGAAGAACAGGTTTTTGGGACAATGTTAAAAGATCACTCACTTCTTCGCCCTCACCTTCGATCCCTGGTTCAACTGTTTGTCCGACGCACGTCTCCGCCCCCATCCTGTTTGTTCTCGTTATAGCTTTCGATTTTCCTGTCATTTCCTCAGTTGCGAAGAGGGTTTGTCTGGGTGTAATAGTCGCGGTTTGGGTAAATTCGTTCTTTGTTCGTAACCTCGCTGACCCATGTCGTCATTTCTCCTCTTTTTATCTCCCTACCTACCCGCTGCTTTGCATCTTCAAATACCTACGCACACGCATCATCTCTCTATCACATACACGTCGTGCCCGAACGCATATCGCACCGCTATATACCCTTGCATTACACTACTATTACTACCTTAGACTAAACTAAGCAACGTTTTCCTTGACCGACTTTGTGTCTTTACCCTGTTCTTCGTGTTCTTCGCATCTTTCTCTCAGTAGTGGTCGATTCTTTTTCGGGCCTTCTGCCACTTCAATCACATAGACAGCCCCATTTTTTGCGCTCTCCCATCATGTAGCACAAATACGCCCGTGCGTACCATTGGTTCGAATCCAGCCTGGTGGTCCGGCGATGGTTAGAAGAGTTATTTCACATGATAATACTGATACACCTTCTGGAATAAGTACAAGCTCAGAGTTGCGACCATGTAGAGCGCTGCATGCGAAGCTTCCTCTTCACACCGTGTATATGCATTACCCTCCCTCATTCCCGGACAGCAGTAACGTCCAGACAATACCAACCCATCCTTAATACAGCCGAACCCACAAACAAACGAGGAATGGTAAGGGCCGGGCGGGATTCCACTCTGGTGGTACCCATAAAGGCTTAACTTGACACGGACACGATTTCCAGGGACTGCTGGGGATGATTTTGTTGGATATTCGAGAGCTTGGTGAGGACTCGTTGGAGGGTGAGGATACCTCCCGCCGTCAACGATGGGATCGCCGCGTCTTCGTCTAGGACAGGTGGGGGTCCCGCCATGTCTCCAGGCACTTGACCTCGACCCAAGGGCAGAGGCTGTGTTTGCGGTCGTTGTTGCAGAGCTCGGCTGAGCGAAATGAGGTCCTTGCTTTTCTTCAGCACTTTCTCAAGCCTTCTCTGTCCTCCACCCCAACCTCGGCTCGGACCGTCTCCACGATCCTGGTCAATGGTATCTTCGACTCCACCTCTCTCAAAAGACGGAGACGAAAGGTAAAACCTTCGAATCTCATCTTCGAGCGAGCTAGGCGGGTTTTCCAACGCCCGAAGGATGAACCCTCTCGAAAGCACGTAAGCTTTCTCGTTGTACAGTCGGCTGTTCAATGCTCCTTCTTTCGTCCCTTGGAATTTCTCGTACGCCGGCTCACAAAAGTACCTATCCAAAAGAGAGAGTGGGGGGATCTGGTTAGAAGAGGAACTGGTAGATTGCAAGGAGGGGTCGCTCACGGTTCTTTGACCAAGACCAGACCTTGAATGGAGACGAGAGCTTGAAGGAGCGAAGATCTTGAAGGTTGCCACGTTTCACTCTTCTCTCCTGACCAAGTACCTAGGATGGACAGACAAACTTTCCCATCCTCATACAAATTCCTGAACCCGTCGAACCATACCCGCGTAAGAATGGAATCAACGTTCGGTAACGATCGAAAGTTGTCGCCGAAAAAAGGAAAAGAAAAGCAAATAGGGGTTCCGTTAATTATAGATTATCACGCGCCGGGTGTGACAAGGTAATGACTCACGGATTTACCCTTCCGTTCCCGTTCGTCCAACTGATGAAAAAAGCCATTGGAGGTGTCTGCGGGAAATCCGCATCTAACATCCAGTCGATCACGAACGGGGCGTCTTCGTAAGGCGTATTTTCTGGACCGATGATGAGCGAACGGAGGAGGTCTCCTCGGTCTTCGTAGGCCCGTACGATGATTGAAGCTAACAGAGAATCAGCACTGGATCAACCATGTGGATCAAGGCGGACGTACCTGGAAGACCGGTAGACAAAGCACGATGTTCCTTGTGCAGCCTCGACATAAACGTCCTCGAAGGCTGACCGATCGGCCTATCGTAGAACGCATGGTCGGTCGGCGCGGATGGGCGAATTTCAAATCGTTTCCAGTAGAGATCGTCGTTCTCCGAATCGCGAAGTAGTTCGTGGTACTGAGATGTCGGTTGTGGAGTCAATGGGCCGTCTGGGACGGGTGTGGTGGATACCCGAGGGGTTATCGATGTGTCATCCATGGGAAGTCCTCCAGGGATCTGGGGAGGATCCATCTTGGTCACCTCCATGTAAGTGTCCATAGTGTCCGAAACCATGGCATCCAACATTTCGTCTCCTTCGTCTTCATCCCGACCCCCTTTTCCTGTGTCCGCTTTCCCTCCAAAGTGGGAAGGCATCAAGTACGGAGGCAGCGGAGGAACACCGTCGGGATTATCCAACCATCCTTCACCCTCGAACAAAGTGTCTTCCATCAAACTCCCCCCTTCCGAGAACCCTTCGTCGAACATATCCTCCAACTGGTCGAGTCCGTCGTAAAGCCTTGTCAAACGTTGCAGAGGTATCAAAACATTCTCTCCATGTGGAAGGCTGACCTCGATCTGGCCATCGATACAAAGCTAAGGAGAGGTGATAAGTCCCAGTCTCCAGTTCCCGAAAAGGGGGGTTTGGAACCAGAGCGGACTTACATCGGAAACGTATCCAAACCAGTAGACGGGTTTCACAGGGATACCAGTGAGGATGAAAGTCGACCTACCGTCCCTCCAGTTCTCCTCGGTCATAATGATCTTCAACCCTTCGGCGTAGATAACGTCTGTGAACCCCCCAGGCTGCATGCTATGCAGGGATGGGACATCCTGTACCCAACTTTCCAACTCGCCGATCTTGGGTACCATCGGCACGACGCTCCCGTTGGTCGTGCCTTCCTTGTGGATGAAAACGAGTTCGCCACGATGAACGCCGAGTTCGTCCGGTGAAGGGGCAGGGTCGTTCGCCGTTATATCGTGTGTCCCGTGCGGATCAAGTTCGAGCAAGGAAGCTATCTCGCCTTCTGGGGGCGATTCTGGGACATCGGTGAGCTTGAGGACGGCCACTCGCTGAGACGGGTGGACGACCTGTACAACTGCGGTACGGTTCTTTCCGTCCGTTTTCCAAAGGACGTGGTCACCTGGCCTTGAATTGGGGTCGTTAATCGAATGACTGATTATCAAGATGGATCACCCACCAGCATTCATACTCGTCTGGATGTAAATGGGGTACGAGTTCCCTAGCCGGCCTAGTCTCCTTCGTCCCATCTTGCCATAATACCATTACCTGAGTCTGTCTATCCCGTACGATGAAATGCCGTACTTCGATTACGTCGTCCTCAGTGACTTGATTAAAGTGACGCGAGGTAGGAGCATTGCTGTGGTCCTTGAGAGTGACCATCTCACCGATCCTGACAGTCGTACGGCGTCGGACTAATGTGAGGCTGTCGAATTCTTCTGCTCGCCATAGCCGTTTAGGTCGCTGTCGGGTTGCAGACTCTTCTGGTGGTAACTGGGTCAATAGAAATTAGATTGGACGGAGATGGATGAGAGAATTAATTGCTTACTGTTTGATTGATCGCGAGCCAAGATATCGCGGCTAACCTATGTCGTAGGCCGAGGCAAACGTCCTCGGGACTTGGTGGGGCGAACTCTGAAATCTCCTTTAAGATGTCTGCGTTGCCACCAGCTGCCTGTACGAGCACGTCCTAGGTGTATACAAGCGTGTGAACCATTGGAATAAACCAAGGTCGCTGTTGGGACGAACCTCGCCCCGGTATCCGATCGATAAGCGTGCACTGAGGTCAGGGAGCCTTCGGATGTCACCATTACTTGTTTGTACGATAGCCTCGTCAAAAAGCTTCCCAGATCACTAGTAAATTTCAAGTCGCCATGATGTGAGGGCTGAAGGGCTTTTACCTCTATTATCTGTCACAAAAACAATATAGCGGATAGAAAGGACAGCGGGGGAGGAAGGAAAAGGCAAACCTGGCCAACCCAGTCGTCATAAATGATGTGATCTCCAATCTCTAATTCGTGACCGGGATTCGTCTCATCCAGAGAGACCCACCGATCGAGAGGTTCATGGGTAATGGCGTGCTGCACGCGAACGTGAACGTTGGTGCTCAACACGATTCCAGACATCGAGTCTTCTTGGAAGCGTTTGCAGACCGAGCCAGGTCTGAAGGTACGGTCAAGCAGTTCGAACTCGTCTTCCGAGCAGATTTCACGTCTGCCCATGGGGTGATATGCGACGCCGACCTCACCGGGTTTGAGGTTCCGCATGAGCGGGTCGTCTGATATCGGTATACCGTCGTTTCCGTCATACCAACACCTCTGCAGTTCCGATAGACAGGTTATCTCCTGGCTCAGAAGACGTTGAAGCTGAAGAAACGAGACGGACGGACCAGAACGACGGCATGGGCTTGAAAATCGTCTTTTCTATAAACATTATCTTCGAGATATAACTGGGGCGATTATTCGTGGCATCAGATATCAGTCTGTAGTTTAGTGAGCGATACAAACCTTTGTCATAGCATCCGATACAACTTTATAGTGGACGAGGTCGGTTCGTACTTGCTTAAGGTCGTTGACCTAAGCGCCTTGCGCGGCGAGAGTGGCACTGGCGTCTATTAATACACCCGTGAGCCAAGCGCTAGCCTTGGGTGGCCCTGGTGCTATATGTAAAATACAGGAGGAAAAAAATCAGAAATGTTGCGGAGAAACCAGCTCGAATGGGTGGTAGCCAAGCAGTGCGATGGGATAGCGGGTGGTGGTTGTGGGACAACCTGAATGGTCTGCCGTTTGCTGAGTGTTTTATCAGATTAGATTACAGCGACGGGAACAGACTCCCGTGATCTTCCCGCGGCCGGATTTTTTCTCCCTTGTTCCGCGCATGAGGCCATGAGGGATGAAAATTTGGTTTATAAACGTGTGTGGCCGTGTGATTAACGCCATATACCCCTGTCTCCGCCCATAGGCAGTTCGCCCTCAGCGTCTCAAAGGTGTGTGGGTTATGGTCCGAGTCGGTCAAATGCCCCAGCCCATGACTAGTTGACCCGTTTAAAAGCCAGCCGAGTATCCTCGATCTCTTCACCGCTTATTCACCTCCAGCCCCCAGGATGCTCTCCCATTCCGCTCACGTACCTCATTTTAAAGTCGGTGGTGCCTCTGCGAGCTTCAAGGCCTTTTACGCTGTGAGTTGTGTCACACAAAGTGCCTCGCCCGCCGCGTTACGCGCCGTTAACCCCGATTACCACCTCTCTTCAGAAAGCCAAGGGACTTCGCAAGCTAGATCCTGATTATGACCACCAAGAACTCACTCCTACTCCCAGCGAGAGGGTATGTGTCCGTTGTCCTCGAGTTTTTCTGGTCGTACTCATTTTTCATCAGGAGTTTATCCTCTCCGTTCTCCGCGCCAACCCGTCTTTAAGGGATGCAAAGGCATATATCGCTTCCTTTGGCATAAAACCAAAGCCAGTACCTCAAAAACAACAACCAACACAAAAGCAGTCGACTCAGGAAAAGTCCGTTATAGGCATCCCCCAGACCGCCACCGCCACCGAGCAAAAGACGGAATTCGTCCTCCAAGCCCAAACGAGTCCGATCATCGCCTCAATTCTCGACCCCGTTTGCCAAAGGACCGCCCTCGTGAAACTTCAAGGTCCTTTTACAGACCGACAACTGGACAGCATCACTCGGGGTCTGATATACCTTAAAAAACTCGGACTTGTCAGTGTTATCGTCGTCGAGAACGAAGACCTCACTCGGGGAGAGGATGGAGACCGTGAAGAGATCGTTGCTGAAACTATGAGGGCAGTCAAGTCATTAGAACGACAAGGTGCCAAAGCTCGTCCTATTGTCTCCCCGATTGCTCGCCTCGGTCCCATGGACGAAAACGAGGTTCCGAAAGGATACGATATCCCCGAGGCCCACACCTTCCCTTCGGATCTTGGACTTATTCGCTCAGCCATCCAAGCCGGCGACATCCCCGTACTCGCACCTCTCGCTCTGGACTCTTTCTGTCGCACCGTCAGGATCGAGGCAAATGACGTAATTGGCGCGTTGGCAAGGGGTATGACCGAAGCAGCGGCAGAATCGCGTTCCCAAACGCCTCAGTCGTCCGATGGCGGCCACCCCGAATTTTCCGAAGAAGTCGATCTCACTCCCCTTCGATTGATGGTCATTAATCGAGAAGGCGGAATTCCCTCTTACGCTCGTTTTGGTCTCCCTCATCTTTTGGTCAACCTCACTTCGGAATACTCATTCATCTCAGAGACCTTCCAAGACTCATGGAGGGAAACCCACCCCACCGCTCTCAAAAACCTCTTGCTCGCTCGCACATGTCTTGCCTACATGCCTCCCACGTCGTCTGCGATCTTTGTCAATCATCGCTCACCGAGTTCATTGATCGGAAACCTCATCACCAACAAACCCGCCGTCAGCTCCAGCTTGCCTCACGCACTTCTTCAAGGGGATAGGAGGCTCACACCGCATACGCCCACCCTACTCCGTCGCGGTGTGGACGTCCGTGTGGTTCGAACTGTACAGGACATCGATCGCGCCAAGATGACATATCTCCTCGAGAAGTCATTCGGTCGTGTACTGGACCAGGAGGCCTTTTACAAGCGACTCGAATACCATCTTGACTTTGTCATCGTCGCAGGAGACTATGCCGGCGCTGCGATTGTCACGACGGAGCCACTACAAAATACCGATTCGACCTCGGAACCCTCTCCAGATTCGCACCTCCCCATCACCTACCTCGACAAGTTCGCCGTTCTTCCCAGTCATCAGGGTGACGGTACAGTGGACTTCCTCTGGGTAGCGTTGCACGATGAATCTTACGGATTGGGTCATCCCTTCTCCGTCAATCCTAACGGTGGGAAGGAAGGACACGGGGAAGGCAGGGACCTCGTATGGCGTTCCCGCGCGAACAACCCTGTAAACAAGTGGTATTTCGAGCGGAGCACTGGGTATCTCAGGGTGGGAGAGTGGGTGTTATTCTGGTGTGATGCAGAGGCGAGGTTGAAGATCGAGGAGGGACGAAGGGGGAGCGCCGGGTTACGGTTCGTAGAGAAGTGGGAAGAAGGGAGGGTTCAAGCGTGGGCCGATGTCGTCATGAAGATACCCTCGAGCTGGAAAAAGTGAGAGGCGGAAGATGGGTGATAGAGGATCTATCGTGTGTAAGTTGGATAAAGGTATTTGACGGAACCCTAATCATGCCACACGGCAGGACAAGTACAGCCTCTGGACTGGGGGATCGACGAATCTGTATTTCTAGTGGAATCTGTCAGATGTTTCGTTTCATTTCCTTTTTTTTTTTTCCTACAAGAGTTGCGTCTCACTTGGCACATGCAACTCCTCATTAACATTCCGGATCCTCTTCTTTCATATACAACCATTTTCGAGTTCTTCCTTTACGAATCGTGGTATAGATTTGGTAGATGTCGAATCTCCCGCCGAGGCGATGTTCGCAGACCCAAGTAGACCTGTTTTCAATGTCGAAGTTTTCTCCTTGGCTTTGAGCGATTTCATGCGACGACAGCTGGCAGATGAACATTACGAATGATATGGACACTAGTTGCAACGAGGAACGGGTAGCATATGTGATGGTAATACGACTGTGCAAAGTGAGAAGCATATATCAGTCATATGACAAACGATGGGCATAGGGTAGAAAAGGAAGGCATAGTTTGGAGGGGGAGGAAAGTGCACAAGTCCGCTAAAACACAAATAAAAATATCACAAAAAAAGACGAGCAATCCGTGAGAGCAACAAGGCAGATCTACGACGGGGCGAGCCAAAATTGCACTCCCACCAACTCCATCCGAAGCGGTTTACTACTACCCTGCCCAAAGTTGTCAACGTTGACAGAGTTGAGCGTTTGTTGGAGGAAACTGAGGGTAGCGTTCTGGTCGTAAACGGGAGGGGGTGTAACTTGGGGTTGATCGCTTTCGAGTACCCGGGCGATCTCGTTCCACTGGTATGGATCGCTTGGAAACCCGACCTGCTGACCTGACTGTCCCACGACCGCAGGAGTAGGGAATGCTAACGACTGCTGAGGAACATACTCGGCATCTTGGTGGACGTTCCACAACGGCTGCCCTGAAACCGCGCTCTCCGCATCATTAAATACAAACAAGTTGTCGTCTAATTCAGCCGGAAGATTTTGAGTTAATAATCCTGGAGTGTACCCCGGAGTGAACGATCCCTGATTACTGTACCCAGTGGTGGGGGTGGGGGGAACGGAAGGAGGGAGAGCCAACTCGTTGGTCTCGGCTAGGGCCACACCGGAAGAGGAACGCCACCAATTAATCTCTGGAGAACCAAACGAAGGAGTGTGGTTGTACGCGGATTCATCGAGGAGTGAGAAGCCCAGGTCGTCCAGGAAGTGAGTTTCGGGAAGAGGATGAAGAGGGATGAAAGTGGACGGTGGAATCAATGACGGACCGGGGACTGGTGGTTCTTCCACAACGAAGGAGAGGATGTTAACAGAGGGTTGATCCGTGGTGGAGAAAGGCTCAGGGATAGAAACTTTGTTCGTACAAGAGGGACCGGGGAGGGCAAGTTCGATCACAGCGGAGGAAGGTCCGGTGGAAGGGGCTTGATCAAGAGCGGAGGGACCATCGAAAGGCCCAAATTCGCTGAATAGAGGAGAGGCGGGGAGTTGCTCCTTCCGCGTGACCGGCGTGGCGTCCAAACTAACCACGCTGACCGAGTCCTCATCCTCGTACGAAGGTCCTGTGACATAGGGCAACTTGGGTGTTTCACGACGTCGAACACGGTACATAGCCTTCTCATCTGGAGACAATTTCTTCCATTCGTTACCAGCAAGCTTGCGATAGCACGGGAGACCACGCTCTTTCCTCCCCTTGCACCACTCGGCGTAGAAACGGGGCCAAGCAGCGCCGAGGTGGTCGGAAGTTTTTGCGGTGGTGGAGGTTTTGGCGGTGCGGGCCATATTGTCGAGAGGCGTGCGGGAGTGGAGGGGGTGTTGGGGAAGATAAGAGATTGGGTGGCTGAGATGAGAAGAGCGGAGAGTGTTTGAGGGATTCTTGAGGGTCGGGGAGGGGTGAGGAAAATCCGGTCCACCAACCCCTCCTTTTAAATGAAACAAGAATCGGTAGTCCTCTCATTGATCGCTCACATCGATACATCTAATCGGCCAAGCCATGGATGACCGGAAGGGGATGTAGAAAAATTTCCGTATCCATTCCACGGCCAAAACAGTGTTTCACCCCACGACCATGCTGGAATGTTGCGGGAGGGGTTAACAGATGAGTGGCCACTCCGACATTATTGGCCAGTGTAAGCTAGAGTACTGCGGAGGTACCTCCCCCGATTAAATCTCAACATACCTACCTCGGAAAGCATGGCAGCACGAAGTGGCGCGTACTGTCGCCAACAAGGAGAGGGGTCGTTGCATACAAAGCGGGGGGGTCCAAGCCAGGCCGTGGCGGTTGAGTATTGGACACGCGTCGGGAGCCCCGCGCGCGCACATACATATCGCTCTTTGATCAAATCGGCAAAGGTATTGCGAGGCCGTGGCCAATTAACCCGAAAGGGGTCAATGCAGCTTCTTAGACTGGCTCGTGCTGGCGTCGAGTGACAAACTCGAAGAAGGCCATGGGCCGGGTACGTGGAAGAAACGACCAATCGTGGGAAATCAATGTCGTCGATTGTGGGCCATGGCCGGCGGAATTGTGTGATGCGTCTGGACTATACTCTTACCGCGACTCGATGCGACTCAGCTAGGAGCTACCGAATTGCACGGCCTTTGGTCTTCTGATATGCCCTTATCGATGGTCTTTCCTCCTGAATCACAACCTGCTCAGCCACTGTACTTGGCCGTGCCACTGCCAGTCCCACCAGCATCCATCATCCAACCCTTTCATACGAAGAGCGACGATCCGCGTACTTAAAGGTATAACCGAGGACCATCAAGTAGCAACGACAGGTTCTTCTCGCCTTTCGTATCTGTACCGCCTCGCCGCCCTTTGTTAGTTACGGTCTGTGCGAGGAATTCGGTTGGTCCTGCGCTTCCCTCTCTTCCCTTCCCAGTACCTCAGGGACGATGCCGGATATTGGCCCGGTGGCGCAGCTAACCTCACGGTAGACTTGTTTCACGCGAATTCGACCCTCATCAGATAGAATGCACCATACAAGTCCGTAATCATATCGCATTCTAAGAGAGAATCGGAGTTATAGTCATTACCACAGCTTTGCAGGTACAATCGGAGAGGGGATTACAAGGCACTTGAGCTTCTATGCGAGTTACAGGGAGTGGTGGTTCGCGAGAGTCCGTCAAAGAAGTACAGTACATAGCAGTCTAGCCCAAGTGCAAAAGGTGAAAAAAAAAGTGCGATGTGCGACAGTCGTACAAACATAAAACAAATAAATGTGAACATCAACAACGAAAAAGCAGGCCACACGCCGCGACACATAACAAGGCGGCAGCATTTCGAAAGGGAGAAAGTGATCGCCCAACTTCCCAGACTTCACGACGTCATATCTCATGCACTGAGGTCTACTCAAGCCCCGCGATGAGTTCGCTGAAGGTCTGAGGATCGTAGGTCTTCAATGCGGCAAAGACATCGTGGATTTGCAGGTCTAGGTCTGGTTGGCTAAACTCCCAGATAAAGTCCGATATGACATAATTGGGAGGGGGGACCTCGCGACAGAATTGTGACGGTGCTGTCTTGTGAGGTCCCCGGGGCTTTCGCTGAGATGCGGGTGGGTTTGACGGCTTGTCGTTCTCAATGAGTGATCTTGCCAATAGATAATGGTTGGATCTCGGAATGAATGTGTGGAGGGATTTGGTTCGTGGTTTCCTCGTGTTTCGCACAACAAGAGACACGGGCCTTTGTGAAGCGGTTGTTTGTTGAGGCGCTGGGTTGGACTCCGCCATGGGAAGGGATGGGGGAGGTTGATTACCCAAACATGTATTCAAAGGTTCGGGATCCAAGCGTGGAACCGTGGTTGCCAGTGCAGCGAGGTATTTTTCGGGTCGTATAGGCATTACCAGCGTGTATGAGGATTTGGGTCGTGGTGGTTATGGTTGGGGAAAGAGGGATGTTTTTGCAGATGATGCCAAATCGATCCCTATTTATACCTGTGACGAGGACAAGGGAACGGGCCACACAATTGCACGTGAGAGTGACGGAGAGAGAACGTGGAAGGGGAAAAGGAAAGAGCAGCATGTACGGCACCACCCGAATCCAGGGTTGTGGTCATAACAGGAAGGAGTCAGAGTCAGACGTGAGTGGCCCGCCTGTGATGCATGATGACCGAGTAACACCAAGGGCGCCCTAGATCATCTCGCCCACAAAGGGCCATATAATGGTGAAGATCACGCTCTCCGGCGTTCAAAGCGTATCACATCGATCGATGTGGCTTAGTGGGGGAGATAGTGAGGAGCACAGCCCCCTACTCACCGCAGTCAAGACTGAACGTGGATCCTACAGTATCACATCCAAAGGATTCGAGGTGACTGCAATGACAGAAATTTCAAGGATGGTGGTTTGGGAGGAATGAGTGCAAAGAGCGTACCAGGTCGAAATTCGATCGTAAACGTCACGTGTCGCTTTGCCTCGGGGCAGGTATGTGTGGCTGTGCAGCGTGACCCCCGCGTCCGGCCGTGAGCTGGGAAGTCCCCGGGAGGTTGGGGAGAGTAAATATAGGAGAAGCGCAACGGCAAAGGTAAAATAGCTTACTGCAGTTTCACGGTAAATTACGGGGATCTCCGGCCGGGATGGTCATGGTGCGGAAGAAAGAAAAGAGAGAGAGAGAGAGTGAGTGAAAAAAGTCCATGTGAGAATTGTAGATTCTGTCTACCGCCGTCTTTACTACTGGTACAGGTACATATTGGTGTTGATACAAATAAGTTAAGCTACTACTAAGCAAGAAGACAGCAAATAGGAAGGAGAAAGCTACTCGAACATCAACTGATTCGAGGTGATCACAGAATAAAATGTTTCGTAGACCGTGTGTCCGTCCAACTCGAGTCTTCTCATGTCCACGTCCTCGTCCGACTCCGCCTCCGGTGTTCCACTTCTGGGCCATGGTGGTAGGTTTTGGACGACGGCGAACGAGGTGCTTTGCATTCCGCTCCCGCCTGGCGTTTCTGCTGGTTCGGTAACGAACCTCGATGAACCTCTCTCCTTCTTGTTTTTCCGTCGTAAATTTACAGGCATCCTCTGTTTCTCCAACTCCTGAGGTGAGGGCGAGGGGATGGTTGCGACCCAGGTGGAGATCACGTCGGCCAATTGACGAGCTTCGGGATTCGTTGAACCCTCGAGCAAGACGTCGAGGCCATTATCGACACCGCCTCGTTTCCTGCGGGCTCGCTTCATGATGGCCTTGTCTTCTGGAGTCTTCCCCTTGTCCTCGGCCTCTCTGATCTCTGCCAGCTGCCAAAAAGCGGTTTTGATCTGGATGTCTTCGTTCCGCCATCTGGAACTGATCCAACGTGAGGCGTTTGGGAGCATGACCTGGACTCCTCTCTTCTTCATCTCGTTCACTATCGCACCCTGGTACCGAAAATAAGCGGTCGGAGGTAACGGACGCGTGTTGTCGTGTCTCGCCATTGTAGGCGCCGAGTGCGTGTAGTTGTAAATGGTGATTGATGAATGGTGTGAGTGGTTTTGGAGAAGAGTTTGTTGGGGTGTATGTGTTGTCAAAGCAGTGAACGTGAGCTGTATTGGAAGTGATGGGAAGTGATGTGCGGGAGGATGAGGAAGGAGAAGTTGAAGAGGAGTGGAGAGGTTTGGGAGTAGGCTGGAGGTAGCGAGAAGAAGGAAGGATGAGGAGGAAAGGGTGTGTCAGTGATCTTGTGTGGTATAAATCACGAGAGAGGTTATGCGTTCGTGTACCTTTTGCCTTGAGGCTGTTTCAGTTTCGGTGACTAAGTGACGTGTAGTAATTTGGACTGAACGTCTTGTATCAATTTTGTACTCTCGGTGACGGATCCTTTCATCGGTCGCGGTTGCCGCGCCGCGTTGGTGAAGGGGAGTGCAGACAACCCACGAAAAGGAGAGAGGGGGGGGGGGGTAAACACAGCTGACAGTCTGGCGTTACACAATCCACAAGCAGTATATACGAGGTGGGCTAGCGGCAGATAGAGAGCAGCATCCGGATGAGAGAGCGACAAAGGCGAGAACAAAGGGAATTTACGTGTAGACCGATGTCCGGTGCAACGTTTCCCGACGTCGACCTGGGCTTCCCTGCTCTCAATGTCGAAGAATGCGGCATCCATCGGCGTAACTCCCACCACCCTTGCCGATCAAGATCCAAGCTGCAAGATACACGCCGAGGTCGCTTTTTTCTTTCTTTTCGACATCAACGCTGTGGCCGGTGTCCGGCCGACTCCCCGCCCACGAATGGCATGGATCCTTCCAGCGTCTGAGATCTTTAATACATGAAATGGGATCACAATCACCGTCCTTAAGCCACATGGAATCCTGGCGTATGCACGTATATACACAGTACAGACGCCTTATGATATGACCCCATGCTCGGTCCAACCCTCGCCCCTCCGCACGGTCCTTGCGAGCCTGTATAACTCCGCCACAATCTAATACATTTGCACGTCCATGCATGTTCACGCCCACGTCCTGACCACTCACTCCTAATGACATCCGACCTACGCAACCAGCACCCCACGAACGATGCAGATGGACCCGGAGGAAGCGAGGCCACCCTTCCCGTGGCGAATTGAACACCGGTCGATCAATCAGAGGGTAATTTCATCGCTTCGGTATCTTTCCCCGCTCCACCTTGAGTCGCCGGAGGGAACTCACTCAGCACCTGCCGCATCCGCTTCCCCTGTCATACGTCTGCCAACCCAAATGTTAACCATCACGTTTGAGTGGCACAGCGTCAAATCCCAAGCGAAACCCCATCCGTGTGGGGTGGCGTTGACCGTGGTCAACGATCCAAACTGGAACCGACAAGAACGTAAGATTGATACCAAAAACAAAAGTATAACAAGAAGGGGCCCACCGCCGCTTGAGCGGACAGCAAGGCAACAGTGATATTAACCTGTTTCTACATATATTAACGTTAATATGAATCAATAAATTCCATATCAAGGAAACGTCCGTCACCAAAAAGTGACGAGAGAGAGAGAGAAAAGCAAGAACAAAACGTCAAGATGAAGATGAAGCAACTGTCTCGTGTCAATTGGTATCGCCAAAGTTGAAAGAAACACCCATCTACGGGCGGTCCCAATGGGATCCACCATGGGACCAAAGGTCTCTGTCACCTCCGAGACCTCGTCGGCCGCCCACTCTCCAGTCTCTGACGAATCTTGACGTACCCCTCTCTGTCCACTCGGTGGATATAATAATATCCCCGTCCGCTCCCCCACGAAACGCTTCCGGATCTGTACTCCTTTTGAGTGACATCGAATATTGCGCTAATATCATCGATCTGGGTGTCGGGGGTAGTCAATCTAGCCGTCGGAATCGAGTGAATTTTTGTGAAAACGACCTACGTTACGCTCCGTAATTCGCGCGTTGATAGGGACGAAGGGTTTCAATGAAACAACTATAGCGCCTTCCTTTAAATCGAGGAACTTCGGTCGAATAGATTCGTTCACTGGAGACGGTGCTGGTCATTGATGGTAACACGGACCGTAAGACCGTTGACTCACGAGATTCTTTGAATACCTTGTTGTTGATCAATACCACATCCGCTTCACTCATCAACTTTGCCACCCTCTCGCTCTTCAACATGTCGCCTTCCTCAAGCTCCACCTCACCCATGTTCACACCCCACATCCTCGTCCGGGTCTTCAACTGCTCCCGTTGATCCCTTGCCATCCCTGCCGGGGTAGGCATGATCTCGACACCAAAGCTCCTGCATCCTGTTTGAAGGCTCGCCTGGAGAACGACATTACCGACTCCACACCCAAGATCGAGGAAGAGCGAGTCCTGATGCAAACCGGTGTGACGAATGATGTCAGATACCAGGGAAGGCATCAGTTCCCCATATGTCTCAGAGGAAAAGGCTTCGTAATTCCTGAGAGTGTGAACTTGTGGACCAACGCAGCGTTGGTAGATCTCCTCAATCAACCGCAAGCTTACGCCCTTGGGCATCCCATTTGAGCTCCACGTCTTCACATATTCCTTCAGAGCATTTTCGCCTGGGGGAAGCAGCGGGTCATCCGGCAGAGGAGGGTACTTCAAGACACGGAGGATAGCGTTGATTGAAGTCATCGTCTTCATGAATAGGGGTCCATCCTGTTTGGTAATTGCCCTCTGCAGAGTTTTAAGATAATTTATAGATGGAGGGTGAGCCTCGAGGCAAGCCAAGCGAGGTAAGCGGAAGGTTTGCGAGTCTCCGTTGGACGGCGTTGGGCTGCGAGTCGGGTGATCATCGTCTGTGGTGAGAAGATTACTATTCGGCAGAGTCCCAAACAACGACCGTTGTTCAGGGGTAAGGTAGTCTGTGGAAAACGAAAATTAGCAATATGGCTAACGAGAAACTCAAATACGGACGAACATTCGACAATAGTCAGTAAACTTTGCTTCAGACATAAAATTGGATCATAATGATCCTTGTCCTTTGGTGTGAGGAGGATAAAGCTACAAAACGTCAGGACGGAGCAAAACCGATGTAACACTGGAACCCACGTCTCGCTAGCATTCGTATTAGGATACTCGAGTTCCACTGTTGGGTAATCAGTAGGGTGGACCTCGAAGGACTTGTCGTTAGGATCCGCGGGGTTCCTAAAGTCTACGTGATAGTCAGCCAATGCACAACTGAGAGGTTCATGACGTACGGGTTTTATATTGCTTCAGGATCCCCTTCACCACCTGCTCGCAACTCCTGAAGTTTGGTCCGGGTGTCCCGTCCTCCGTTATCCAGCACTCCCGTGCACGTATTGCGTCATTTGGGATCGCGGTCACTGAACGCGATCGACTTGCGGTCGCAGCGGTCCCAGGTTCAGGGGTCCCAGAGTTACTAGTGCGCGAGGACTCTCGCGTCTTGTTGGTCCGAACCGGAGTTTGACTGCGCGAAGGACCTGCCACCCGATCGTTTGTAGGTGGTGTCGTTCTCGATTTCTTCGCAGCGGGCCGAACGACACTTTGGGTATCCTGCGCCTTGCGTTTAGTTGTCGCCACTAAAATGCTCTCACGCGACTGAGAAGTGGATTGAATCGAGGGGGGTTGGGTTGCGGGTGATTTTTCCGCCGGTTTGCGAACGGTTACGACTCGGGTGACCACTATGGGTTTCGCGGCAACGGTACTGTCAGACGTGGTGGTAGCCGAGGATCGCCCTGCGCTCTTCGTAGTCTTGGGCTTTGAGAAGAACGAAGAGTCGGACGCCGAAGGGCGAACAATTGTCTCGGACATCATAATGGATTGGGTGGAAGGAAGAGGGCTTCGGAAACAGAACTGTACCTCGATATGATCACAGGTCACGGGATCTCCGGTCCGTTCTTTCTCACACTCTTCCTTGGGCTTCCATCCCATTTCCCCAAACTTGTAGAGAATGGCGCATGAAGACGGAGCCATCGTAGAGCTCAGGAAGAAGAAGAAGTCCAAGAAGAAAAAAGGTGAGTATATGCGTAAAATACTGCACCCAAACTGGTAGGCGCTCAACGCGAAAATTTCTTCCGCTACAGAGGGTTCCGCGACCGATCGCGAAACGAAACGTATGGAAATCGACCTCACTGTAACACAAGATGAGGGACACAGCGGAGGGGTCGAGGATAGGAGAAAGGAGAAAGAGAAAAAGAAAAAGAAAACAGTCAAAGACACCGAGGAAGTCGCTGCACCACAAGTAGAGGATACCCCGGGTGAGTGATCGACCTTCATGAGGGGAAGTTTACTAAAACACAAGATATAGCTACAGAGGTACCCAAGAAGAAAAAGAAGGGCAAGACTAAATCCAAACCTCAAACTGTAGACGAGTCAATCATAGAGCCTATGCAAGTGGACGGGCCTTCCGCGGAGCCCATTGGTGCGTGCTTCTCCACACGATCATTCGGCTACCTTAAACTCATGATATCGATATTTCAGCCTTGGAAGAACTTGGACGCACAGAGAAGCGGAAGAGTCGCGAAAGTGCTTCAGAGGTCAATTCATCCAAACAGGAGAAAAGGAAACGAAGAAAGACGGATGAATATGTGCCAGAAACCCTGACTACTGTTGGGGCATCTTCAAGCTCTGCTTCGACTTCTACTCCCACTTCTGAACCCCCCGCCATTGAGATCGAGGAGTATTTGCAATCAAACTCCATTACCCTCACCACTGCAAAGAACGGACCCTCAATCAAACCCATCCTCTCCTTCGATCAGCTCCAAATCCCTCCAGAGCTTAAGGCTGTTCTTTCTGGCTTTCAGAATCCTACTCCCATCCAAGCGTGCTCATGGCCACCGGCCTTACAAGGTCAGGATGTAGTGGGTATTGCCGAGACCGGCAGGTATGATGATATTTCTATCCTCATCTACCTAGGACCGAGAATGATCGATATACATTATTAGCGGGAAAACGCTGGCGTTTGGTATCCCCGCCGTCTCACGTCTCGTCAAATCATCAAAATCCAAGGGAATTCAAGTCCTCGTATTATCCCCTACACGAGAACTCGCCATCCAGACACAGGAAACCCTCTTCGATCTTGGAAAACCATACGGAATCCAGAGTGTGGCTGTATTCGGCGGTCTGGACAAGGGTGCACAAATAAAGGCCCTCAAGAACGAGAAGGCGAAGATTGTTGTTGGTACGCCAGGACGAATCATGGACCTCGTGAACGACAGGGCTCTTGACTTGAGTGGGTGAGTTTGGGTTTGGGTGGTCTCTCCGATGTTGGCCCGACTAATTCTCTCCAGTGTAACATACCTTGTATTAGATGAAGCCGATCGAATGCTGGACAAAGGTTTTGAGAACGATATTCGCACCATTATTGGGTATACCACCCAGGGAGAAGGTCGACAGACCCTAATGTGTGCGTGGAAAGCATCGAGCATTCGCGTGTACGTCCACCCACTTAGAGACCTCTAGTCAGCGCAACGTGGCCGGATTCTGTGCGGAAGCTCGCTGCATCGTTCCAACGAAATCCTGTCCGGGTCACGGTCGGCAGCGACGATCTGACTGCAAATAGCCGAGTTGAACAGGTTCTAGAAGTGTTCGACGATACCAGGTCGAAGAAGTAGGCAATTTCCCTCATTCCCACGTCCAACTCGCTGACAAGGAATGCACAGCGGTCGTCTTCTTGGTCACCTTCGCAAGGCGCTCCACCGAAGCCATTCTAAATCATCATCAGAGGACAATCGAGTTCTCGTTTTCGTCCTCTATAAGGTTGAGGCTGCGCGAGTAGAACAGTATCTCCGCGACCAAAAATTCGCCGTTGCTGGTCTTCATGGCGATATGTCACAAAAGGGTCGACTCGAGGCCCTGGCGAGCTTCAAGTCGGGGGAGTCAAAAGTGCTCGTGGCTACGGATGTGGCGGCTAGGGGGCTGGACATCACGAACGTGGGGTTGGTGATAAATTACACCTTCCCGTTGACGATCGAGGATTATATCCATCGAATCGGTCGGACAGGTTCGTCGCCTCAGACCAAACGTGGGCAATGCGATGAGATATTGACCGTATTCATAGGGCGAGGAAGGAAGAGTGGGAAGTCGATCACGTTCTTTACTGGTGAGAACCATGAGAGGAGTCTGGCCGGAGAACTCGCTCGAGTTGTTCGGGAGAGTGGGTTCGACATCGAACCGCTCAAGAAGTTCCCGATGACCATTAGGAAGAAGACGCATAGCGTGTATGGAGCGTTTTATAGGGACGATGTTGAGATGCCCAGCGCACCGACAAAGATCGTGTTCTAGTTGTTTTTGTTTTATGGTGTTGTTTGTAATTCTAATATGCTCACCGATAAATATGTGTAAACCAAAATTTGAGTAGCATACGCCTTGGCAATTTGCAAGTCATTGTAGTGAGTCCACGAGCTCTCTTTAGAAATCAGGACGGGATGATCGCTCTGACCGTGAGGATAAATATTCAGATCTGTGACGATCGTGGAAATGTCCGATCCGGAGGTATTCGACTGAGTTCAAGTTTGCTAGCAGTTCTGTCCTTGCCGTGGGTCCTGCAATATTTTCAAGCATCCCAAAAGTATCTGGGTGCAGTGAACACCGCTTTGTCGCTTGCTTGAGTGTTCGCCCAATCGACCGGTTCCTCTTGGACCCCTATTTGACTGGAAACGCACCCCAGAGAGTTTGTTTCTCGGGCGATTGCTCCTCTAGGTCTGCCGGGCCTTGCTTGCGCTCTATTGCGTGGAACTGTATGGATACTCCTTTGTCTGACCCTCAGGCCTCAGGTGTAACACGTGGCACCTCGTGGGCTTCAGAATCGATTCACTGATGTGTCTGACTCGATGGGCTGCTGTGGGAGAACGATGATTCTAGTGTGCCCTGACCTCTCTGATTCCTGTGCTCTATCTGCGGAATCTTTTCGGAGCTTCCGATATGGATGGTCCTGTACTAAGTTAAGCGATCATCCTGCGCCGAGACTACCGACGATGCTTACTCGGATGCGGGGTGTAGGTTATGTCATCTAATGCTGAAGCGCTTTGCGTCTTCCATAACATCCAAAACTCAATACCGGAGACTTTCAGGAGTGCAGTGCCGCAGGCTGAGGTACGGCAAGGAACGTGGTTGGTAACACCGATCGGCACTTGGGTAGAGCTTCATATGCAGGAAGACCCTCCTGGACCGCAAAAGGTTCTTCGAATCTCACTCAATGAACTTATCAGAGGTCCTCTATCTTCTGGAATCACAACCATCGGCAATCGATTCGAGTCTTGGGTGAAGGGGAGCTCGGACCCTCACGCTGCATCAGAGGTTAGATCATTCTCGTCCCAAATTCGGGCATCAATGCAAGCTCTCGCACCGGTTCCCCTTCGAGGAGCCCGTGAAAAAACCTCGCAAGTAACGTGATCCGTTTGTCGCGTTTTAAATGCGGGTGGATTGACGAACATTATCTCTCTAGCCCACCGCTACCTCCCCCTCTGCCTCTGCGTCCCATCCTTCTCGCACCCTCCCCCGCCTCCCCCGTCTATCTCACCTACTCTAATGCTTTTCACAGACCCGAGACTCATCGAATCAGCGATGGCTTTCAATCCTGACTGGTCTATCGACCCCATGATTCCCACCACCTTAACCGATAACGACGGTCAGGTTCGTATAGTCTGAATGTTACGATATCCACCCTTCCCACATGTCCGACCCACCTTTCCTGCAGCACACGGACTTTCTCACCAATTTTGAAATGCCAGACTGGGATCAATTCAACTTTGAATCCCTAGCACCGAGCAAGCGTGAGGATGGTCACCCCTTCTTGCTATTCTCACCCCTTCAATCTCCCGCCCACTTCCATTCCACACCCCTGTCGCCTCTTGGCATTCCGGGGTCTTCCCCAACACCATCCATCAGATTCTCCCCCACTCCCGATCCGTCCTCGGCAGGACCTTCATCCGGTCCGCCGACTACCCCTCCCCCTCCTCCGACGCCACCTGCGCTCAATCAGATCGTGCACTTTGATTTATGTCCATATACGAGACACGGCCAAATATGCAAGTACGTCTCATGGGCGTCCTCACCAAACAAGCAAATAAAACGACATATGAAGGCGGAACACTTCCCTGATACGTCATTGGGATACAATTGCCCCAACCCCAAGTGCACCCGTGGAAACTATCGATTCCTCCGGAGAGATACATACATTCAACACCGTAGGGCGTGCGACTTGGCACAAGCGCCGGGTTATATCCTCCTGCCAAATATCGTAAGCGGGAGTGACGCGGAGGTGAACCGGTGGATGAAGGCGAGGTGTAAACAGAGGAGGGAGATCATAAAAAAGATGAGGGAAGGTACCCCTTGGAGTATAGATCTGCTTGAACCGGTCAGCCTTTAGTCGCGCCATTTCTCCCACACACCTTCCATTTGTTTTTCATTTATTTCTCTTCTCTTGCTTCTGTATCCTCGTGCTGTGAGCCTCATGTATCGTTAACATTTCTACCTTTTTGCGTTGTCATTACCATCATACTCTCGCCCACTTCCGTCTCTCGTCCTTTTGGACTCTTGCATACCACACATCCAAGCCCATCGCATTATCCGCTATGTTGATATCAGTGCGATGTAAACAAGTTCGGAAGGAAGCGTAATCAGATAAGATTACATAAATTTCAATGTCATCAGCGTCTAATTCCCATAACCGGGATCGAACGAAGGCGAGTGCCCCTTGTAGCCGCACCGGGTCCGTAACTGAAGAGACACTATCATGTCCCACTATCAGCACCATCAAACACTAAGCATCGTTGAACGCGAGGAAGAGGAACAGGGGCTACTCGACGACGGTCTGGGCCTGGATACCATCCAAGTTCATGAAGCACACTTGTGGAGGTATCAACGGAAAGCAAAATGGAAGGCGAGGCTAGTCCGAGCTGTCCCTTTGTTGTGTGCGTGCTCTTTGAGCATCGGAAGTCACTAGTACGTTTTCTCCTTGATCCTCTGTGCTCATTCCAGAATCACACCTTCGTCTCAAGTGCGACGTATATTCTTGGACCTCTCAAGAGCCGGCTGTCGCGTGAGATGGGCACATCCAACACAGAGTTCGGTTTGTTTCTGGCCGCATTGTCCTCTTCAGGAACGTGGACACCCTTAGTCGGAGGTGTCATGACTGCCCGACTTGGGACGACTGTGAGCAGTATAATCGCGACTGGGACGGTATTCCTAGGCAATCGCTTCTATTCACGCCGACGTCCGCCCTACTGACTTTTTTTTTTGCTTAGGGCAAGCGTTGCTTTTGATTGGCCACCTGAACAACGAGGTCTGGTTGATGACGTTGGGAATGTTCGTGTTCGGGTTAGGTCAGGGCCCGTTGTCAGGTCCGTCACAGAACTTGGATCCCCAAAAATCTTCTTGAAGCTCTCTCCCCAGTTGCACAAGAAACGATCATTGTACGTTTCTTCAAGTCACATGGTCTCGGCCTATCGCTTGGTCTGTATTATTCTGCACCCTCAGGAGTGTGCTTCGTTCCAATGTCTGGCCTTCAGCTCTTGGACTTGTGGCTGGCAAAGGTGCCTCTTTCATTTCGGCACGCACATCATACCCTCTGTCACAATGGTCTCCGAACGCGCCGTTTTACGTCTCTGCTGGCACCACTGGCTTCTCATTCGTCATCAACCTGGTCTACGTTTTCATCTCAGAATGGCTTATCAGGGAAGCCGGGGCCGCACCCGAGGATTCAGAGCTTCGCGCGGAAGCGAGGAGGCGATCAGTTGTCAGCATGACTGAGGCTCAAGTAATCCAGCAGGTGGCAGACAAGAAAAGGTTTAAGGTAAGAGAGGTATTCAAGCTTGGTGACGTTGTTTGGGCGTACGTGCAAATTGTGCTTCTGTGACTGAGACAACGGTAATCATCTCTGATAGGTACGTTGCTTTGAATGTTCTATTTGGTTCGATCTGGTACCCCTTCGTACACCTTGCCCCGTAGGTATGGTGCTCTAATCCGCACTTCATTGGACTGAGACTATGCATGCTTAGAAACATCTTCGAACGTCGATTTGGGCTCACTGAATTGGAGGCAAGCACCTCCGCTGCGTACTTGCTGAGCGGGAGTGTGCTCTTGTACCCAATTTGCGGAGTGATCGTGGACAGGGTGAAACGAGGGAGCATCGTACTGCAGCTTATGACCGTCGCATCCGTTTTGACGCTCCTCTGTTTCTTTTGGATGGCCTTGCCTCCGACTCGAACCCATACGCCTTGGCCGGCCATTATCTGTTTCGGGGCGGCGATGGGTTTTGCTCCACGTAAGCCGTCACGATGTTCCACGCATTCCCAGACTCTAACCTTTTCCTAGTCCTTCTGGTGGTTATTGTACCTCGGATTGTACCCCTGGAGTACATTTCTACGACCCTCGGGCTTCACAAAAGCGTATGTGCACTTACGTCCGCTCACACCATGGTACTGAAACCCTGCCTTCAGCTTGAGCACGTTGGAACGACAGTCACACAGACATTTTCCGGGCTCTGGCTTGACTTTGAGAAGAAAGAAGGGAAAACCGGATCCCTCACGGTTGTTCCAGGGGAGAATGAACCGCGCCTACAATGGCTCCTCAACGGGTTCCTCTTAATTAACGTGTTGCATCTGGTGGCTATCTGGGGTCTTGGCTACCTGAATGAAAGGAAGCACACTGCTCAAAAGGAGGCGGCGGTTCAGAACGAAGGAGAGGTCGAGGACGAAGGACCTCAGGATGCACCAGGTTCGGCGTCAGGAATCGAAAGACCGTCGTTATCCCTGGACCTCTCCCCACAGAGTGCAAGCGACCGAACTTCCGCGAGCGATCACGCAACCTCCCCGCCCCTTCATCCCAGGGACGCTCCGTCCGTTTACAAAAGCTACGGGACCCATCTACGACCCCGTAAGTCGCAACAAGACACCGTCTTGACGGGGGCCACAACACCTGCGGAAGTGAGGAGAGGGAAAATATTTGCTTCATTGAGTGCCGCGGCGGTGGTTTTCGCGTTGGTGTTGTTCCTGGTTACTTCCTTCATCAAGATCAGGTCAAGGCGCGAACGAGAGGGACACTCGTGAAAATCACAAACAAACATGCACGATTATTTCATGCGCTCTTCACCCATCCTTCATTCGATTATTTATTCGATGACGACTTACATGACTAGGACATACACCTTCAAGATATATGCCAGTCTGAGCATACGCTAGATGACCAGTAGGTACTTCGAACCCTTATCCTTGTCGTTCGGGGTGAACATTTGAACGATCACTTCGCTCGTGAACAATCCGACCGTGATTCCGATCCCGACAATGACAATGGAACTTCCCAAGGCGATAGAACTCCCAGCCGTCATGCCCTCGTTTGAGCTCGCAGCTGATAGCCCGGAAGGCACGAGAAATAAGATACCCGTGACCATCATTGTGAAGGCACTACCACCGAACTTGAGGGCGTAGAGATTCCCAAGGATCCCAGTAACAAATGCGCCAACGACGGAGACGACCTCAGAGTTCTCGAATATATACCGGGTTGCGAGCTTGTTTGCAGCATATGAGATGCACGATATGATGACCATTGAAATCATGTTCACGCTCCTCAGCGGTTGCATGTTCGACATGGAGCTGATGATGGAGAAGAGAGGGACGACAAAGAACTGGATCCAATACGGGAAAGGACGAAGATACCATGGGTTCCCTGGTGGTCTATAACAACCTTGAATTACGTGGTCGCGCTGAACGGTTGCCGCCTTGGTAAAGGAGAATTGACCTGCCGCCGGGATGCTTGTTCCAAAGGTGTTATTATTGTCGGCCGCGAATATTCCGACGAGGTCGATCACACTCGAAATGCGATAGTGGCGAAGGGTAGCACGAGCGGGGCGATCGAAGATCAGATAAAAGTCGGAGCCCATAGGGAGTGCGAAACCGAGAGAGACAGTCATGAACAAGGCGCAGACTAGGTTTATCGCTCCACAAACAGCGTTCTTGGATCCAAGCTCGAGAGAACTCCGAACTGGATAGAAAGATTGTCAAAGGGTTTTGATATATGGAAATGGGGGGAGGGACTTACGAATGAGATATCCAGGAAGAATGCCCACTATCGCGGCCGATGATATTGCAGAATAGCAAAACAAGTGACCAGGGATGCTATCGAGTCCTCTCGCGATGAACGACATGAACCCTGCCATGGTGATACTGATCATCTTGGTAAACCATGTTCACAAGTCCTGTCTGTGAGAGACTCACTCAAAAATCCACCCATACAGCCTCGCTCGGTTGGAGAGGAAGATCCTGATGATCGAGATAAAAATAGCCCCGAACCCAGCAACCCACATGTCGAGGAAAGATCCACCAAACGCCAGAATACAGATCATGAGGGAAAGCGTGAAAGAGAAAAGCAATCTGGCGAATTTTCCGTAGATGGGCCGTGACTCCAGGAGCTTATCGAGCCTGGCCACTCCCTCTAGAACGTCAATCCTATCCGCAACGACATCGTCATAAATTGCATCGACCGCCGCAAGTTTTCCAAGGTCGAGGCTAGAACCAGATTTGATGAAATCGGTTTTAGCTTCTGCCACGTCAAGATCTCCGAGCGTCAGAAGTAGGATTCCAGGGATATGCACGACTTCACAATCCACTTGGAGAACACGGGCAGCACGAAGGAGTTGAGACTGTACGCGGTCAGAAGGAGCACCATAGGCCATCAACCCGTGGCCAAGCCTGTTCAAGAATAATTTACGGTCCCGTTCGTCTAGACAAAACGTTTAGTGGATTGGAGAGTCGACGAGAACTAGTGTTATCACTGACGGAGGATGTTGAAATTGATCTCGTCCTCGTCCTTGAACCTGTCGATACCGCCTGGATCTGATTCGTAAAGCGGAGGAGAGTGACTCCTGTACTTTTCAGGGAGATCATACAACGTAGATCCAACGCTCGGCTTGTGATCAGGAAACACCCTCGAAGGTCGCCTCAGGTCATTCGACCCGCCAGTGCCGTAAGGGGGGATAACTCCTCTACGGGGTCGAGTCCCTTCACTGTACGAAAGGGGTGCAGGTCCAGATCCATATTGGCAGTTTTGGCGGTTATCAGGAGTGTTCGGAGGTGTGGCATGGCCGTGGCCGGGGTTCCTGTGGTACAGTATCCGAGCAGGAGAAGGCAAGCTGGGCGAGGGCCCAAGAGAGTAAGGTGGTGGCGCCGACCCGCGACGTGAACCTGGGTAGTTGGACATGACAAAGTGCTGGGATAGGAGAATTATGACGAGTTTCCATTTCCTCTTAACAGCAAGTTTAGGGGAAACTCTACGAAGATCGCCACGTGGGCAGGAATGGATCATGGGGACGTTGTTAATCGTATATCATATCAATATTTCTGAATAAATAAATACAGCGTCGTTCCAGACGACACAGGGCGATTTACCAGTAACATCTATAAATTTACGGCGGCAGGACCGGGGATGGGGTAAGTCCTCTGATCGATGTTGTTGTCATAGATCTGAAACCCATGGGGATGAGCCGTCCAGCGTTTAGCTTGTAAGGAAATGTAGGTTCACCACTCACGTTCCATTTGATTCCAGGAGTAGAGTCGGAGTAAGCACTGGAGTAGGGGAGTGTCCACGTGAGCATTGTCAAACAAGAAGGAATGACTTGTGATTACCCGGGAAAGGAGACACCAGATGGCAACGTCCTGCTTCCGCTTCCAGTGACTTGGATTTGAATGCAAGATGGGTAAAATTGAGCGCCACGGGCAGGGTCTTGAGAGTAGAGGGAGTCGGCTTCGTGGAGCGCGATGATCTCGACGCGGAGGATATACTGTCCCGGGGCCAAATTTGAGGGAACAGGAATGTCATACTAGAGAAAGTTGCTCAACCCGGGTGACCACCTATCAGAAATATCGAAAAAGCTTGCTTTTCCTCGGTTGCTCAGCAACTTTTCGACGGCCCAATGGCCAGTACTACCCTCATGGAATATTTTGACCCAAATGTCACCTCCACCATTCGAGCCTGCAGGTGCAAGGTATGCAACTTCGGATTCCTTTAGAGACACGTCTAATATACGTATGGTTTACGCACGGATTGGTCCTTTGTGTGAGGTGGCTATGATGTCGTCTCCGCGGTAATCGTGGTCTAAAAACACATGAGACTCTTTGATCACCAGGGGAAGGAATCTGCGTACACCACTCTGTGGTTACTATGCCGCCAGCTGGGGTCGACACATAGGTTGCGACAGGGCTGTATCCGTTGACGTTGCAGCGGATGTCAGAGGATGTGAGGTTTTTAACGGGATTGTTTGTCGGGGGTTGGAGGATGTAGCGACCAGCCCCAGCGCCCTGATCAGAGCCGCTTAACCAGATGGACCACACACGGGTGTGGGCGCTGACTTCAACAATGACAGTGGCGGCGACAGCAGCAAGAGCGAGGAACTTCATGGTAGGGCACCACGATGGCCAAAATCAGCGCCTCCTTACATACTCGACATGTTCGGAGAATCTCGAGGTCTCCACATGCTTATCCAGAGGTTCTTCCCCAAGTCGGCTGGCGGGCGACGTTGAAACGCAAACGCGGTCAGAACATCTATTGTCGAGGAGCGAAATGAGCCGCAAATTAGATGCAGGGGTTTCGCGTTTTTAAGGCAGCCATGAGACATGCTGCACAACAAGCTGCGTCTATCCCTGGTAATGCGTGGAGAGTTGAGAAAAGCGTGCTTCTAGCTACGACAGAGCAAGGAAACGGCGTGCCATCCATCACCGAACCACGAACCACACGAGCGCTCGACATCTATACAGTTTATTTGTAAGAATCGAAGTTCCGCTCGACGTTTCCCGCTCGAGATATCCAACTGAGTGAGCGGTGTATTGTGGTGGAACTCACGGAAAGGTGCTTAGACCTCGACCATGGGGACCTTTACACTGGTTTGACGCTTCTAGAGAAAGTCAAGGAAACTCGAGGTGGGTTCGGATCGATGCGTGAATTTTGCGTTCGCGACCCCCAGGAACGAACAAACTCAAGAATGACCTAGGTTGGAACAGTTGTTTGATGCTTACGGCGGGGAAGTAGCCAATCCATCGCAGGCGAATCTTCTGCATGCCCTGGTGGAGTACCCGTTGCGGTGAAGTAACCTCGACGACCAAATCACAGACGGGCATCGCAGCCGACCCATCGATGGTGTTAGAGGCCGCCTCCGCAATGTGTCAAAGTCATTGGTTAGAGCAGAAATCGGAAAGATGATGGTGGTTGTGGCGCTTGTTCAGCTTCAAGTTTAAACAACTGAACAATGCGGGTCGAGGATGATATATACACGGATCCTCAAGACATTAGATTGGGGTCTATAAACGTTCGCACGCCAAAGAGGAATATCGACCACAGACCGGACCTATGGAAAATGGCCCCATGCTTATCCGGCCAGCTCTGTGGGGACCGGCAACTGGCTTTGGTCGCACGGACGATTTCAAATTGGTTCCTGGCGGGGGAGTATCTTGTGCTCTTTTACAGCACATCCAAAGCGAGAACATTGGATTAGATACACGGTAATAATACACAGCGCGGTCACGTATCTATGGCTAATAGGAATTTTTTTAAAAGGCGATACTCCATGTGAAACCTTTATCTCGGATGTTGCAAGAGGAATACCCTTGCTCAGCAGCTGGGATGTTATAGATGTCAAGTTTTACCGTACTCCAGGTCACCCATACTTGATGCTACGCCTAAGACCGCCGGAAAACCTGACGTTAGGCTCAAGGTACATGTTTTTTGTCCCTCATGGTCCCCTATGTCCGAGTTGCGGCCGAGATCGAACTGCATCCGCTGCAGCGACTCGATCACTGGATTCCGAGACAAACTTCAATTTGTGTCGTTTGAGGCACTTTCCACCTGAAATCCTGTTATCACATTAGACCTTACTACGTCTCCTTATACTCTTGTGGCACGCGACAGTTCTGAGATAATTAGTTTATAAAAACGCGGGCAGGTTTGAGTGTGTGAGAAATCCGCGCGGAATCAAATTTTGGCAGAGGGTTGCCGGTCCCCACTAGCTCGGTTCATGTTACAAAAACACGAACAAGGCGTCACGTGACCGGGTGACCACCGTGTCGCGCGTTCGCGACTTTCGCGTTTAATCTAACCTGACTCCCTCCTTCACTCCAACCTCGCTCGCTTATCGAGCTGACGATAATCATGGACTCTTCAGAACAAGAGAACTTCGACATTGACATTTCTGACGATGAATCCGAAGAAGACTACGCTCCCGTAGCCAAAAAGAAGGCCACAGCCACAGTGCGTTTCAGTATCTCGGCAACCCAGGGTGGGCAGGCTCACCTACGTTCTGATTCAAGGCACAGAAGAATGGCGCGAAGGCTGTTACGAAGCAGACTGCTAAGAAACTCGTAGCAAAGTCTAAAACGACGAAGAAGGCCGCTCTCATAGAAAAGGATGACAATACTAGATCTGACGCAGAAATGTCATCGGACGGCGGCATCGACGCCTCCAACGGTATACAAGCCGTACCAGAAGGATCGAAGAAGACCGCCTCAGAGAAGTATATCAAAGTTCGAACTCCACTCCTTCGTTGTCTATACAGCTGACCAACTGCTATAGCTCTCACAACTCGAGCATATCTTGAAGCGTCCAGACATGTACATAGGAAGCATCGAACTCATGAGCCAAGTGATGTGGACGTACGACTCTGAACAGAAGCGGATGACAAACCGGGAGGTGAAATATGTCCCGGGATTCTTCAAAATTGTCGATGAAATTCTGGTCAATGCCGCCGACCATAAGGTAAGGTCGAACCGAGCACAAAGGTCTCAATTGGCTTACACCTAGAACACAGATTAACGATGCGAAGATGGATGTTATAAAAGCCACTATTGACGTCGAAGAGGGCGTAATATCCGTTTACAACAATGGAAGTGGTATCCCCATCGAGATGCACTCAAAGGAGAAGATCTACATTCCCGAACTCATCTTTGGTCACCTTCTCGCCGGATCAAACTATGACGATACCCAGAAGAAACTAACCGGTGGTCGTAATGGTTATGGTGCCAAACTCGCCAATATCTATTCGCACGAGTTCTCAGTGGAGACTGTCAGCGGCGGCCAGAAGTACGTCCAAACCTGGACGGACAATATGACCAAGGTGGGGAAGGCCAGGATCACCAAGTATACCAAGGAAGGGTACACGAAGATTACCTTCAAGCCGGACCTGGCAAGGTTTGGAATGACTTCCATTGACGACGACACCGTTTCCTTGCTGAAGAAGCGAGTCTTCGATATCGCGGGTACCACCAAGAACGTAAAGGTATACCTCAACGAGGAGAAGCTCAAGATCAAGGGCTTCAAGCAGTACGTGGATATGTACATCAACTCCGCTGCTGCAGAGCAAGCCAACGCCTCTGGGGGAGCCGCCCAAACGAAGCCATCTGTGGTATATGAGACCCTAAACCCTCGTTGGGAAGTCGGGTTCGCCGTCTCTGACGGAACATTCCGTCACGTCTCATTCGCCAACTCAATTTCTACGACAAAGGGTGGCACCCATGTCAACACCATTGCCGATCAAATCTCGAAAGGTATCATCGCTCACATTACAAAGAAGAATAAGGGTGCCACGGTCAAACCTGCCCAGATCAAGAACCACATGTGGATCTTTGTCAACGCCTTAATCGAGAACCCCACCTTCGATGGTCAGACAAAAGAGAACCTCACATTGCCCGCCAGCAAGTTCGGGTCGAAGCCCGTTGTCAACGAGGATTTCATCAAGAAAGGTACGCAGACTGCTTTTGGTTCTGCATTTGCTAAAAATATCTGTAGTTCAAAAGACTCCTATCATTGAACAAGTGCTGAACTGGGCTAAGTTCAAGGCTGATCAAGATTTGAAGAAGACCGATGGGAAGTCGAGAAGAAACAGGTATGATTCTCGACCCGATCCTTTGCCACGGACTTACAAACGGTGACCAGGTTGACTGGAATGACCAAACTTGCTGACGCGAACAATGCGGGTGGAAAGCATTCCAACCGGTGTACGCTCATCTTGACAGAAGGAGACTCTGCCAAAGCCCTAGCCGTCGCTGGTCTTGGAGTTGTCGGTCGTGACAACTTTGGTGTATTCCCCTTGCGTGGCAAATTGCTCAATGTCAGAGACGCCAAACACGATCAGATCATGAAGAACGAGGAAATCCAAGCCATCAAGGAGATTATGGGACTGCGACATAACAAGAATTATGAAAATGTGTCTGGCTTGCGATATGGCAGGCTAATGATTATGACCGACCAGGTGGGTGTCCTGAGGCTGTTTGTGAACGTGTTTATTAACAGTCATATAGGACCACGATGGTTCCCATATCAAGGGCTTAATCATCAACTTCCTGGACTGTTACTTCCCTTCACTGTTGAAGGTTCCCGAGTTCTTATGCGAATTCGTGACGCCAATTGTCAGGGTGAGTTGTTCGTTCGTTTTTGGAACTTGAGGAGACACGCTAACTGTTGTGGTAGGTCACGAAAGGGAAACAACGGAAAGACTTCTTCACCATTCCCGAGTACGAGAAGTGGTTGGAGGAAACCCCTGATGCACGTAAGTGGGAATCCAAGTATTACAAGGTCCGTATTTTCCTCCACTAGTATGGTCACTGCAATAACAAAACCCCAGGGTCTGGGAACAAGCAAAGACTCGGATGCTAGAGATTACTTCAATAACATGAGGAAACACACGATCGCTTTCTCCACCACTCAGGACGGTGACAAAGAGCTCATACAACTTGCCTTCTCAAAGGCCAAGGCCGATGATCGTAAAGAGTGGCTGCGACAGTTCAAGGTATCCCAACTACGGTACTGCCATAGTTCTATTTCTCACTCAAAGCCCTCAGCCTGGTACCTATCTCGACCACGATACGGATGAGATCCCTTTCTCCGATTTCATCAATAAGGAGCTCATCCTTTTCTCGATTGCGGACAACGTCCGTTCCATCCCGTCCATGTGTGACGGGCTCAAGCCTGGTCAAAGGAAGGTCATTTGGGGTTGCTTCAAGAGGAAACTCAAGAAGGAAATCAAGGTAAGGCCCACTTGGCGGGGCATATGGCTCGCGTATGATGGCTGACCATAATTGCAGGTGGCGCAACTCGTCGGCTATATCTCAGAACATGCTGCCTACCACCACGGAGAGCAAAGTTTGACCATGACGATCGTAAACTTGGCTCAGGATTACATCGGCAGCAATAACCTTAACCTCCTGTTGCCAAACGGACAATTCGGAACCCGAGACCAGGGAGGCAAGGACCATGCCTCGGCCAGGTATATCTTCACGGAACCCGCGCTCGTCGCACGAGCGGTCTTCCACCCCGACGATGATCCCCTCCTCAACTACCTCAAGGATGACAATGATCTGATCGAACCGGAATATTATCTTCCTGTTCTTCCGATGGTGCTCGTCAACGGTGCCGAAGGCATTGGTACCGGTTGGAGCACGAACATCTCCTGTTATAACCCTGAAGATATCGTCGCAAATATCCGGTTGTTGATGGATGGAAAGGAACAGGTCCCAATGCTCCCGTGGTGGCGTGGTTTCAATGGCACGGTCAGGAAGATCGCAGAACACAAGTACGACGTCACTGGTGTCGTCAAGAAAATCGACGATACAACTGTCGAGATCACCGAGCTGCCCATCCACAAGTGGACGCAGAGCTACAAGGCTGAGCTTGAGGCCATGATCGGCGAGAGGGGCGACGGCCCGGTCAAGGTAATTTGCGGGCCAAGTTCCTGCAGCTTTTATTGACATTCATACGTAGGACTACAAAGAGCATCATGACAACAGAAACGTCCATTTTGTGGTCACCATGACCGCTAGTGGGCTGGCAGAGGCGGAGAAGAAGGGTCTTATCGAATTCTTCAAGCTCACTGGAAAGGTCAACACCGGCAACATGATGTGCTTTGACGCCGAGGGCAGGATCAAGAAATACAACTCCCCCGAGGAGATTACCGAAGAGTTCTATCCCATCCGCCTAGCCTACTACCAGAAGCGAAAGGTAATTGTGAACAAAACCCAATTTTCTGAGGTATTTCTCAATCGCTGGATGCAGGACCACCTTGCGGCAGAGCTGCAGACCCAGCTCGACAGGTTGAATAATCAGGCCCGGTTCATTCAAATGATCGTCACTAAGCAACTCAGCGTCTCCAACCGAAAGAAGGGTGACATCGTTCACGAATTACGCAAATTGGGTTTTCGTCCGTTTCCTAAGGTGTCTAAGGCCAAGGCCGCCGGCGAAACTGAGGTTATCCCCGATCCGGACGAAGAAGAGCCTGAGGAGGAGGGAACCAATGCGGATTTCGATTACCTCCTTGGCATGCAGATCTGGAGTTTGACGAGGGAGAAGGTACGTATGCGTGATACTGGAATCCAGAATGCAGTTTGCTGAAAACGGTTTTAGATCGAGAAGCTTCTGAAACAGGCATCCGACAAGGAGGCTGAACTACTCGTCCTACTAGAGAAGACTCCTATCGATCTCTGGAATGCGGACCTGGATAAATTCCTCGACGAGTGGTTTGTAAGTGGTAGCTTTTGCTTTCATACCGCTCATTTGTTGATGACAAAACAGAAAACCAACAAGAATTGGGAGGCCGCTGCTATCCTTGATGCCAATGGCAAGCCGATCAAACGCAAACAAGCCGTACTGGAAACTCGCAAGAGTATCGGAAAGAAGCCAAAGAAGTACGAGAGCGATTCTGAAGACGAGTTCCAACCAACCAAGGCGAAGGTGAAAGCTAAGGCGAAAGCGGGTCCCTCCAAGGTCAAAGATGAGGATGGCGATTTTGATGTCCCTCCAGTAAAGAAGCCCCTGCCGAGAAAGGCACCCGTAAAGAAAGTCGAATATGATTCGGAGGCGGAGATCGTACCGCAAGCGAAGGGGAAGAAGGCTGTCACGAAAAAGGATTCCGATTTCGAGATGGATGACGACCCGGTCCCGAAGAAAGCAGCTTCTAAACCGAGGAAAAGGGTGATTTTGAAGGAATCAGACTCTGATGTAGAGGTCTTTGATCAGTCTGCACCGAAGGACAAAGGCAAGGAGAAGGAACAGCCGTCCAAAAAACGAAAGAGGTACGAGCAATCTACACCGACTGCCGCGTGATTGGGCCTTGAATTCATTGCCCTCCTTCACAGCTTTGAACGACCGGAGGACGGGAGTGACGATGTACCCGCAAGACCTGTGAAGGCAAAGAAGGAAACGTCACAATCTTCTGTGACTGACTTCTTTGCGAAGAAACCAGAGGCTGTCAAGAAGGCAACCGGTTCCCGAACGGTTTCCGGCTCCAAACCAAAGGCAAAACCTCCCGCGAAGAAGGTGGTCGATTCGGACGAAGAGGAGGTTAAGGATGAAGACTCAGATATACCTCCGCCTCCGCCACGGCGACCAGCAGCTCGTGCCGCCGCCACAGTGAAGAAGTACGTGGAGATTCCAAGTGACGACGAGGGGATGGAAGACGACTCGATGTACCAAGATGATTGACCCCGCCGACTAACTTATGTGATTGTGATTTTTGAGGATAATTTTTCTTCCGTTTCTGACTATGTATGTTACCTTGGACCATGTTATCAATCGTTTCAACCGATTCGGCCATGGCTATAATGCGACCCTTGTCGCCACGTGGTTTCGCACTCTGTTCCTTCTTCCTCCCCGGTCAACAGACGGACACCACAGCGGCTCGCACCTTTCGCGGGTCGGCGCCGTGCAGATACCCTTGGCAGTACCGCCATAATCCCTCTTTAAAGAACGCGAAGAACGCGACACCGACACCCCGACAACCATGTCTGTCCACCACCGTCAACCTACACTAGGGAGGCTCATGATCCCCCCAAACCTGGGCTCGCAACAACCTGGCCAAATCGCTATATTTTCCCCTAGCCTTCCAACTTCTATCCAGCAGGGCTTTCACCCACCGTTTATTGGACCCATTCCTGGCAACGTAATGACACCTATACAAACCAACTTTATGCCAATGCCAATGCCCACTGCCGGTCGACCCATCAACCACCGGGCTCATGCTAGTATCGGTCAGTTAGCCGCTGTTGGAATACCCCCTCCAATGGGTGTTCCTCTTACTCCGCTTCTGCCTGGCCAATTCCCCCAAGGCATCCCACCGATGTTGATGCCGACACCGCAGTTCCAACTTCGAAGTCGTAGAGCACCAAGCGTTAGTACCGGCGGACCTCCCAAAGCCGTATTAGGCGGCCCCGGTGCTAAAAATCGCGTCATAACCGAAATCGCCCCAACGCCGGCCACTACCGTACCGCCTCAGAAGACGAAGAAGGTCGTTGTCAACATTCCCAAGGAGACTATCCCCATCGAAGGAGGCGAGGAAACACCAGGCGACGAAGAGCTGCCGCGTAGGGAAATTTGGGCAAGGATACCGTTACGAGAACCAGAAGTGCCCGAAATTATTGATCCAGCTCCCCCCGAGATAATCTCCATGGAGTCATTTCCTCCTGAAGAGTGGAGGACTCAGTTGCCTTCTACTGTAGATGTCTTTCTTCCAGGGAAGGTGAGTATAATTTTATCTTTACTTGCAGTAAGACTGAGATTCCGTTGTAGGCTACCTGGGACGCGTACAAGAAACGAATAATCGACGAGAAACTAGCACGTCTCGGTATCGACGGAGTGTTTGGAGGTGGTATTAATGTCGCGAACACCCTTCCCCATATCCATGCCCCTCATGCACGGGCAGCATCGGTAAGAATCCAGCCCCGGGGCACTTGATTGTCGATGTCTGACACCTACTCAAGATATCCTCGCCTGCCGATCCGGCGTTGCTTATGTTCAAGTTGAATAAACTTCACCAGTCTCAGAATCCGTCCGCGACGAACTCCGTAACAACATCTCCACATCCACCTGTTGACCACACGCCGTCGCCAAGCCAGAGCCATGATACGTCCAAGCACGGCCACAGTCTCTCTGTGGATAATCCACCGGCCGCACCAACTTACAACCCTGCCGCCGCGTTCAATCCGTTCGGTCCTCAGGCTACTCTTGGGTCTGATCAGATCTTCCCACGCAACCTGAATATGGACCGTCCTCCTTCCAAGTCGCCTAACTCGGTCGGTGGTCCAGGTTCGCGCCCACTTAGTCGGCCTGACTTCATCCGTGGTTTCGGACTAGATATTCCCGAAGAAGAAGAGCCACCCGAGGAAACCGATGCTGATAATGAGGAGGGGGCGGATCAGGGTTCCGATATGGATCTGGTGGAGGCCGAGGCGGATGTAGAAGTTGAGACCGAGGACGAGGGTGTGGCGATGTTGAATCGCATTCATTCCCGCCACGTTTCCCGCTTATCTGTCGCGCTGTCTCTGCGATCAGTAGGACGCCAGAAGGATTCGTTGCCGGATGCAAGGAGTCCCGTCGCGAATGTTATGGTTGATGATCTTGATCTTATCGAGAAGGAGACGGATGGTGTTGCAGAGTGGACAGGTTCAGAGGATCAAAGGGGTGAATCAGATGAGGTATTGACACTACGTCCCTTTTTCATCCGCGGTGTTCCTCACGATTTCTAAGGAGAGTATTGGAGAGTGGTCCAACCCATCTGACGAAGAACGTGCAAGACAAGAACGAAGGCAGAGGCGAGTGGCACGCCGCGCGCAGAGCACACTGCAGGATGTTCCCCGCAAATTACCCAATTTCCCACGACCTCCTCCAACCTCATACCTCCCATTATCCAATCAAAGGGAGGACGATGTCTTGTCAAATCCCAGCGACGAAGAAAAGATTATAGAAGAGAGAGTCTATCCCCAACTCCCGCCATCTGGATCGACCGGATACGGACGACCGTTGCCCCCCCTTCCTCACTCACGTACAACATCCACTCAGTTCTCATACTACGACCCTGCAGCGGCCCATTCGAGAACGGCATCAGAACAAGTTGTCTCCTATCCATCCCTTCCCACAGAGACGGCAACACCGCTTTCCGCGGGTCTCAAGCCCGCTTCCTTGAATCCATTTGCGAAACCGTTTGTCTTTGGGGCGAAGAGTACATCGACTCTCCCTTCATGGCAGCAGCCCACTACTGTATTGACCTCTGCCCAAAGCGCACAAAGCATTCCGAGCAAACCGCTTAACGCGACTGCCTCGGAGTTCAAGCCCAGCTTCACTTTCCAGCCACCTATTGCCGCACCTCATCTGTCGTTTAACAGTCAATCACCCGAACTAACTGGACGACCGTTGCCCACACCCCCCGCTGTACATGATACAAACGGACGAGAGCAACAAGGGAGGGAGAAAAGACAGCGAAGAAGCTCTGACGGGGATGATGATGAAGGAGGCATTAACAACATGTCTTCGTTCAAGTTCCCTCCTACTTCAAGTGGTGACTTCGGAAAGGGAAACCACTGGTCTGCTCCACCAACTCCCGCTGCTTTCGGTGTTGAACGAAGGGCTTCAGTTAGTGCACCACCACCGCAGCACTTCACCGTTTCTGGCTTCGTCTCCGATGTTCCATTGCATGACTCTCCCGATACGGAAAATGTAGAACCCAAAGCAGAGCAGTCGTCATACGGACACAGGGCGTTACCCGTCCCCCCAAGGCAAAAGCGCGCACCATTACCGTTGGATTTCACACACCCTATTTCTAAGAACACGGTTCCGGCCGGCCTCTTTAAGGCGCTCGCGAATGGCGAAGCCGATACATCCCGTCGTGTGCGCTCCCGACTACCTTCGCGCGATGTCTTTGATCTTAGTCCTCCGTCGCTGGATGATAATCACATGCCTACTATCTCCCGTACTCGATTGGTCACCGATCCTGTTAACAGTGCTAATCGTGATGAACCCTTGGGTTCCTCCACCCCACCTCCCCACCGTAGACGGCGTTCGTCGTTACCTGCGAGCCACGGCGCGACACACTCATCGCTCTCTGACTTCTTGGGCCCATCCTTGGCTACTTTGGGATATTCCGACTTGCAACAATTTGAGCAGAGGCTGGATTCCTTATTGGACGATAAGCTCGACGACCTCCGCCGGGAACTCATGCAACAACAGAACTCGTCTTCGCTCAACGAAACGACGGAAACTATGCTCGCAGAGCTCATCTCGCTCCGCGGTCAACTCCAGGAATCAACATCGAGAACCCTGGAATCCCATAAAGATTTCAACTACCAGTGGTTGCAAGGTGTCGTTCAACAGGCTAGCCATGAGACAAGGTCCAGCCTTCAACGTGGCCTATCCGAAATTATGCACCGCGTTGAGGCCCAGTCACACAACACCCAGGATCTGCAGAAGGAGCTCACGCCATTCATCAACGAGGTCACTTCTCGCACAATGAAGACGATCGTTTCCATCTCACAACAGTACGCCTCTCGTCTTGAGAGCTTAGCAGACCCCGCGTCCATCGTCAACGAGATTTTGAACGCCCTCACTCCCCACTTCACCGCCATCCGCCCCACGCCTATTGATTATGATACACTCACCTCACAGCTCAGTCAGGCTGTCAAACCCAACATCTCACAGCTGATCGATCTCGCTTCCGACAAGCGCGAGACTGCTGGGTTGATCTTGGAACGACTTCTTCCCGCACTACAGGCACTCGCCCCTGTGGCGCCTGAAACCAATATCGATAACCTAATTGGCAAGGTCGTCGCGGAGGTGAAGAAGGTTGTCGACCAACTCGATGCCCACGAAATCAAAGAGCAAGTTTCGGACCTTGTAGTGGAGCGCCTGGACGCCCGGTTGGCGAACCAGCATAGGGAACGAATGGACAGTATTGCTGAGAGGATACAGGAGGGTGTGATGAGTGGAGTAGGGTCTATGCCAGGGGAGATTTCGTCGATCTTGGACAAGCTCGCTACTATCCACAGGGAAGTGTCAGAACTCAACCCAGAGGACTTCGTGTCTATCCGACATGACGTTGTCAACACCGTCGCCGACTTACCCCCCAAACTTGACGCTGCCGCTGAGTCTCTCAATGCTGCCCTCGTTGATATAAAGTTGCAACGGGAGACTCAATCGAAGTGGGACGACGTCGCGGGCAAGATCGATCGTACTGAATATATTCTCCACTCCCTCTCCGACACCCAGAAAACCGTTTCCTCCCAGAACCTCGAAATCCTCTCGGCGCAGAAGAACGCGATTGCTCAAGTGTCGACCCTTAGCTGTGCTCTCGAAGAAGCCACTCAAGCCCTCAAGGCCTCGCAAGAAGAGCTCATTTCACGGGTTCAGCTTAGTCTCAAGGAGTCCGAGGAGAACATGAAACTCTCAGCTGCTAATTCCGAACTCCAAGCCCAACTCGCTAAGGCTCGTGCTGCCCACGGACAGGTCTGTGTCGAGAAAGACGCCGTGTCTGAGAGGTTCAAGGCCGTCGAAGATGAGAGGGACTCACTCAAGGCCAGACTCGAGGAGCTCACGGGTCTGTTATCGATAAAGTCATCTAAGGCTGCGGCTGCGGAAGCGAGGAACTTCGAACTGGAGGAGGCCCAAAATCAGGCTCTTGCACGTCAACAGGCTACAGATGCGACCATCCAGAAGCTTGAAGCTCGTATCGCAGAGTACGAGAAGGACACCTCCCAAATTAGCAGCGTCAAGGAAAGTCTGCAGGCTAAGGTTTGTTTTGAATCAACCTAATTGGATTATCTTTTTCTGATTGAATCTCGTAGGTCCATGAGCTGGAACTTTACATTGCTGTTGCTACTCGTGATAAGGCCGCTGCTGAACAGACCGCCGCTGCCATCCGAGAGGAGCGCGACCGGCTTCTTTCTCAACAAGATCACTGGGAAGAGATGCACCGCGCCGCTGAACAGATACAACTCCTCACAAGCCAGGTAAACGAGGCAGATAACGAGGAATTGAGGCATCTGAAGGATTACCACGATCGCACACGGCCCTTGGAAGGAGAGTATAATAATCTCCAACGTCGCTTCAAGGATCAAGAGACCAAGCTTGCCAACCTCGATCGGACGATGGCTACCGTTCGTCAGACCCTCGCTCAGGCTCAGCAGCGAGCTGTTGAATGGGAGAAACGAGCGAAGGAGGCGGACATCGAAATTAGTAGCATCAGGGGCCAGTTGGAGGAGACGAGCAGTGCAAATACGCAACTTGATTCCGAGGTCTCTTTGCTCAAGGATCAACTGCAGGAGAAGGAAGCCGACGAACGTCTGGCCAAAGTTAGTCGAACCTTGCATTGAAAATCTGACATGCAACTGATCATGCTTCAGGATCGTGAGAGCAAGCTACGTGACCAGGTTGCAGCTTTGGAAGAACAAGCCGCACGATTGGAAGCCGAGGCATCCAAACCTCCTGTCGTCGCACCTACTGCCATCACCCCCATCACAAACGGCTACAAGTTCGAGCAACCAATTCGCTCCGAATCTCGGGGTAGCACCGTCTACCTTCAGAGCCGCTCTGCTACCCCAGTCAACGCGAGACCCGCTCGAGCGCAGTTGGCTTCCAACGGTGTTTGGAACTCGATGCACAACCCCTACCGTGCGACTGGCGCCCCTCATCGATTGCTGGATGGAAATGGGTTGAGCACACCAAAGCGCAACGGGGTAGGTATCCGCCCTGCATCTCCTACAGCGAGCATTGCGTCTACAGCCCCAACCATCGATGAAGATGGGTGGTGGTCATAGAAGTCTAGTTTATGGTTTCCATGATGTGTCCTTCGGTCTTTGACTTTTTGTTTATCTTGTTTTGGTACGTTCGAGTTTCATGTACTTTCACCTTTATCCTCATTCGTTTCCTTCCTTCCCCCTTCATACATGCATACATACACTAGTGCATACAAAATACCCTGGTGTCGTTCACTAATCGTTGTTGTCATCCCACTGCTCTTTTCTTTCCATATGTCCTCTCTCTAGCTTCCCACCCTCTCTCCTCGTCTGTCTCTTCCTGGGGATTTTAGTACGCACTCACCTACATTTAGTGTCACCCATACCTACCTACCTCTGATTTCTTCCCGACATTGTTAGACACCACCTGGGCTTGTACATATACCTGGCTCTATACATTCCCCCTCGCCAACGCGTAATAAGCACTACGTGATGACTTTTCTGGTGGATCGTGCATTATGGTTCGGTATTGACTCTTGAGAATTGAGACCCAATCCACTCGCGAAAAATCGCATCCAAACCATCAAAAACGTGTACGCGTCGTTAATCCATCCTATCCGTGTAATCAACGGCTTGACATGAGAGTCAGCGATCATCGATACGATCAGCAGAATTTCAGAACCTCAATGGGATCTGCAAAACGGGCTTTGGGACTGAAAAAGCCGAAACACCTCACACTCGTCCACCGGATGATACTCAAGTCAGGACACATTGAGAAATGTATATTTAATATCATGATAAACTGTGGAAAAAACCATACAAAAAAACAAACAAACAGAAAGATCGTCTTTTCTTCTCTGGGGAAACCGAGGATGATCAACGCCGGATCTGCACCCTCTCGTACGAGGAGGGCTTCGACGCGGATCGTTGATACGTCGTACGTGATTGAAGCAACGAGGAAGGCATTGCGATTGAAGCGTGTTTGAAAAGCATATTAAAGGTGTATGGGTCGTGGATGATAATAAAATACGGTGGGGAAAGGGCACAGTGTGTGTATGTTGTAGCAGAGAACAAAGATATAAAAAAACAGACAAGCGTGCAGATGTAATAAAAGAGGTGATTGGGACAGAGAGGGGAGGGAAGCGAAAATCTTGGTGGGCAAAGCTTGTCCAATCTTGTTGTGTATGTGTGCGGTGTGTATGAAGTGACAGAGAGAGAGAAGCAAGAACGGACTACTGTATGGGAAAGGGTATTGTCATCATGAAGGTGGCGTGGATGTGCCCCAAATCCACTTCTCGACAATATCTACAGCTTCCTGCGTCGGTTGCGTTGGGATCCTAAAATCCACGAAAAAAAAGAGCGTCAAAGCTAGCATTGGTGGATTTTCTGAGGAGGGACGTACTCGAGTTGAGGAACCCAACCGCCGTTCCTCTCTTCAAAGAACCTCGACGCATGCTTCTCCCCTTTTTCTTCTAGTTTCCTCCTGTTCTCCCTCTGAGCCTCTTCTACGGCCGTCTTCGACGTGGTAGCCCCATCCATATCCTTATTGACAATAGCTTCCGTAAGGCTCTTCCATAACCTCCTAGACTCGTTAGACTCCTGTTGGTCCTCTGAGACTACGATCTTCGAGGCGAGCTTATCCCCTTCCTTCCCAACATCAAATAGCACCCGTTTCTGATTGGTCTGTATGCTAAAGTATTAGCTTCGAGCAGTACCTGGCGCATGAGCGCGACGTACCCGGGTCGACTTGTACTCCATAACATGACTCCACCTTCCACCAATTTCTCCGATATCAGTCTGCCCATACCTTACACGTCCCCCGATAGCATTGTATACACCAGAAAAGAAACCCTACCCCCCCAAGGACACCACACACAAGAAAAGATCAGACCTAATCGATCCTCCAGATGGGCAAAAGCGAAAGGAATGACGCAAGCCAAGTGAAAAATGGGAACAGTGATTTGAGAAGAGCAAAGCAAACGGATGATGTACCTTGGTTTTGAACTCGATCTCCGCCGTCATGCCCAACTTGTCGCACCTGGCGGTGCAAGTATCGCCGAGCTCGATAACCATTTTACCGAACAGGATCCCCCGAGCGTACATATTCGGCATAGAAATCACGTAGGCTGGTAATCAAGCTGAGAATGAGCCTGGAAGACAACTGTTAGGGTACTCACGCCCATCATCTGGCCTTCCGAGTAGGTATACTCTATTCTCTCCCTCCATCACCGTCGAGACGCTATTTCCGAGGAATCGGGATTTAGGCCTTAGCTCTCCAACGATGCACAACTTGTTCATCGGCGAAATATAAAAGAAGGCAGAGATAGGGGGATGATGGGATACTAGAAAGAACCAGAACAGGAAGGAGCAGATCAGTAACTCTAGCGTGGACCGCAGGTATCACCACCTGGGCCGGAAGCAATAAACGCTATCGCAGGAAGAACGTAGACTGGTATCGACTGTGGGGGTCGGGTTTGAAGATGTGAGGATTGATCTTTACCTTGCTCAGCAATGTAGAATCCTTGAGTTCCATCGGGATATTGGTACTTGCAACGGAAGAACTCTCCGAGGACGGGATTATATCTGATGAACGTCAAGGAGGCCCGTCGTTATGCGACTGCGGAGGTGGGCGCGTGAAACGACGTACGGTTTCTTGACTCCTTTTGGCTTGATGTGCCATCCTGCCAGATAATATTGTAATACCCGAATGAAGCGCTCTTCCGGATCGTTGACCTTCTCCGCACTGCGGGAGGGGAGGGAAGACGGGGTGGGGGTAGTCAGCGCGTGGAATTGACTGGGTTCGTGGATGTGGGTGGTTCGAAGCGGCGGCTTACCCGAAAATTAGATCGGGATGCGCCATGAAATCGGTAATGCGTTCCAACATACTTCGTGGCTCCAGCACGAACGTCGGGAAGGTCACCCTAGACAGGTCCATTCCTACTCTACAAAACATCCGATCGTTGAAGCATTGACTGGGCGAACCTTGGATTGCTATGGGATGTGACTAACCTCAATTGAGCTATCAGGGAAGATATGATAGACCCTTCGTCCTCGTCCCTGAAGTCGGTATGAGGTGGTTCAATCTTAGTGTCCACCGCGAGCATAATCGAAGGAGGATCGAGGGGAAGGGGGGAAGGGATGGGAATGGGGTGGATAGGTGGATAAGAAGAGATCGAAGTAGGATAAAGTGAGAAGAGAGGAGAGACGTACAAGATAGAAGTATCATCTGGTTCTGTATCTTCTGGTATCCCCTCTCCAACAGATACACCTCGTGGCCGTTTACTCGCACCAACCGCAGAAGTCAAAAATCCCATCATGGTTTCGGATTTTGGCAGGGGGGAGAGACCGAGAGTGGGAAGGATTTGATTTTGAAAAAAAAGCGAGAGTTATATGAAAGACGTGAGGAAGAGGCAAGGGCGGAAGCAGTGCGTCTGGTGATCAGCCAGCTGTGCAGGTACGAGTAGGGTAGGTAATAGGATGGGAATGACGCCGATTGCGTACTGCAGTCGGTTCCGAGTCGACCTGTGTTAGAAGCACAGCCGCCGAGTGCGCTGAATCGCCGATGTAAAGGATTGCAGCGAGCAAGCAGCGGAGGTGGCGGCCAAGTGAGCCTGAACGAATGATGTCTTCAAACTCCAGAAAGCAAAGCGCCTTCGCCCCCACATCCCGCCGTTCTAGTCCACGTGCGCTACAACTTACTTATACCCGTTAGTACATACATATCGTTACAAAGTCCTATACATACACGAAAACTCAAATGTAATGACTCGAGGAATATAAATCTCATCCTTATACTTAAGGTAACCCTTTGCCAGAAACCCCAACCAAAACCCCTTCAAGCTTCAATCGTCCCTGCTCAAGTTTCTCGAGTCGGGCCCGACACGCCAACGCCTCCTCCTCGATCGACCAAGGCTGGAATTTAGCCATATCTTGGCTCAACTCCTGATGCGTCCCAACGATGGCCGCAGATATCAACGCCTGATCTTCAGCACCAGGTCCGACGACCTCTCCGGTCACTTCCACAAGTCTCGCCTGAACCTCTGGGCGCAAATCAACCCAATCTCTCCACAGTATCCCCATCCAGAATTTCACCACGGATTTCTCCTCGTACGCCCGAAGTCCGTCGATCACATCTGGGTTGTTGCGGCATCGGACGAACGACGGCGTCGTCTCAGGTAATGCCGGGAATCCACCCATCGCTGACCACAACTTGATCGGGAGGAGCGGTCGCCACATCGGCGAATTTGCCATACCAAAAAGGATGCTGAGGATGGCGCATAGAACGTCGATCGTCGGTTCGATGTGTTCCAAATTGTCCACGAGCTTCTGGATCAACTCCCTTCTCTTCTCCTCGTTCATGATCTCCGCTCCCGAGTTGAACCATTGCCCTTCGACCACATCGAGGAAGAAAAGGATGGCCTTCCAAAGCTGGAACGGTTTCTGTTGACTGAACGTAGCCACCGTGCCATCCACGACCAACCTCTTCGTCATGTCATACTGGTCCAACATTTCCCGTTTCGACGCGTAAGCGAGAGCACGGTAAGCGCTCTCAAGTGCCATGTCTTGTTCCTCCTCGGCAGAGGGGAATTCCAGAATGTGTTCAAAGAAGGCGACGACATTCTTCGCGTCGTGGAGCCAGGGCATGTATAAATCCCACTTGTATGCGCCGTAAAGAGCGAGACGAGCGGCTTTCCACTTCGTTTCTCCAGTGAGGTGGCCAGACTCCATGACCACGTTGAAAAGACCATGGCACCCATCTACGACAGGGTGCAAACAAAGAGGGCTAAAGAGCTCCAGACCCTGGAGCCCGACCTCGATGTCCGCACGCGTCGAGGTCGGTCCAAAGGTCACCTTCAACTTGTCCAAAACTTTTTGGAGAACCGTCGGGAGTTCCTGGCTGTAAGAAACAGACTCGGTTATACAGATCAAGAATAAAAGAGGTGGAGGAACTCACGTCTTCTCCCAGACAAGAAGGTCAGCCTCGTGCAGGGGATATCCGACTATGAGACCGACGACGAGAACACAATCGGTGACTACGGCGAGACGGGGCCGAGGATCAGAGCTGAGCGAGTGCTTGACAAATCCAATAACGTCATCAGGGACCTGTAATCCATGCTTCGTGGCGTACCAAGCCCGGTACAGTAGGATGTGACTCAACCAAAGTCGGTGTGACGATGTGAGCTGTAACTCGGACCACTGGATCGGTTTTCGGACTCCGAGAAGGTTATCAACGATTCCGACGACGGATCTCAAGTCCGCATCATCCTTGAGCGACGGACTCGAACCGAGAGGGACATGTCGGTCCCGAAGTGTACTGATGACGAGTTCGTCCGGAGCGTAATTGCCTTGGATGAAAATGTGAACAAAGGCCTTGGCGGCTGCGAGCGCTTGACCTCTCGTCCCCCTCAGCAGTGCTGGTTGGGTGGCGTAATCGCTGTCAAAAACTTCCGAGAGTAATTCATATGATCGGACCAAGGTCGAGTTCGAGGAATCAGCGTCTTGAAGGTGATCCGGGGTCCATAAAATCTCGAGGATGAACCGCAGAATCGCGGAGATGGTCTGCGGATCCGAAGACCTCTCGAGCACCCATGCAAGGCGTCGAGCATCGGTAAGATTACCTTGGTGATCGACTCCGACGGGATTTAGGAGAGGCATAACGGTGAGGGATGCGGTTGAATCAAGTGTCTCTTCGCCACCAGGGGCACTGCTGAAAGACGCAACCTCCTGTTTAAAAAGAGGTGGAGGCGTCGGCGGTGAATGCCGTGGAATGCGAGAGGAAGCACGAAGGCGAAAGGCTTTGGTAATGAGAGTATGAAGCAACGCTGGCCCCCAAACCAACATAAATCCAAGGACGAGGAATGCAGCAGTGACAACACTCAATGTCGCCTGAAAGCTTTGCCCGGTCTTGGATAAGATTTGGGAAAGCAGGAAGGGGGATAACACTGCCAAGGCCACGAGTGGGACGCCTCCTTCCGTGAGCCACGTGAATCCTTTTGAGGAACCACGTCTCTTGGTGTTAAACAGACTCCGGTGTTGCTGCGAGGAATGGTGTTTTAAGTACTGTTTCGTGAAAAGCGATAAGGAGATGACTGCCACTGCAGTTGAGATGCCATAGAACCCTGATGTGCAAATGGGGTTGGATAAGGGTGCTGATGATATTACGTTGACCTAAAACAGGGACATACTCGTTAAGCAAGGTTCGGTTTCGCAGTCGATGAGAAGGAGGATGATAGCTGAAGATAACAAGGCCTAGTAGAGACGAGCTCATGTGAGGACTTTGTTGGAGGGAAAGAGCCATGCCAGCACCCACCGGGTACGAAAATGAATCCAAGGTCCGTGAATAATCCTCGACGTCTTTGTCAGCAGCTTGCAGTTTCTTCGTATACGCTTGGTGAAAGTCGTCGCGAGCAGATGGGTCACGTTCTGGCTGAGGCTCAACCACAGTCTTCCATTCATCGTTTGGAAAATCCTCTTGAGTCGTTTCCGGATCCACGGGCAACCCCTGATCACCCTTCTTCTTCAGCGCTTGCCTCCTAACGGAATCTCCGGATTAGTTCGATACCGCGGATACTAGGTAGGACGCACTTTTCGTCTTCCTCCTGCTCCTGCCGAATCACGCAGTTGATGCACATCGTGGGAGGTTGGATGAAGGGAGGCGGGGTGAGAAAGTGCCAGTCTTTATACCATAGTCATATGAATGGGGTCTTTGGCGCTGAGGCGGCTTCAGCTGGACATCGGGTGGCTGGGGGATGTGCATCGCGCACAGCATGAGCGGTGCTGAGTCGCGTACATGTCAGTCGATATTAGAAAGACCATGAGACCGATATGGATGCGGTCAGTTCGCCCGCAGGGTTGCAGGTTGTAGGGTGCGTGGACTCGTGGCAACCGCGAGGGTTCAGATTAGCCTTACGGGGAAGGAAAGAATTGCCTCCGCGGAGGTAATTTGCAGCAAAGCGACCCTCCATGCCAAACCGCCGCACAGCGTACAGCTTGCTTCTGTGGTGGGACAGCAGATCCGGCGATTCTGAAAACGCTCGAAATGCCATGTTTTCATGAGCGATGGGCAACTCGTTTTCAAAGCAGAGGCATGCTCGTGGCTTGACAGGCCAGAGCGTGGAACTGGTGCTGACCGACCCTCTTTCCAAGTCAAGACACTGATATCCACACATTAGCCAACGAGTTCTCTGAACACCAGGACAGTATTTTCGTCATCATGTTGCGTTTTCATGGGTGAAGCGTGCGTCTACCTCACGTCATATCGCGGAAGGTGCTGCTGCTACCGCGTCACCGGCGCCATCTGGTCAGTTGAGCACCCATACGACTTCAGTATAATGATCATCTCAGTACAACTTTGCTCAATCCGCTCTTTGGTTTCAGAACTGGTGTCTAACATGCTATACGATTTTTATGCCTGCGCTACTTTTTTATACTATCAGCTTTCAACGAGTTGTGGTTACGTCCAACAGTCATACTTTACGCCGAAGTGGACATAGTATAAGGAAACAACTCAAGAGGCCTTCAAAGTTGGCTGACTGCAAGCTGCTCAGCGGGTTCAACTCCCACTGAGCTGAAAGACTTCCAGCGGAGCGCAACGATTCTCAGTCGTAAAACGGGCCAGCAACGGTATGTATTGATCGATCATCGTAGTTACCAAACACTACATGGCTGGCCATCACCATCCTTTTGACCGACGACCATCCGGTGGCCATACTCCGGCCGTAGTCGTATCTCCAACTCGTCTTGCGACAGTCTCTCACTCCTATGTCGGCGTATCCCGGAGCTCATGGATCTGCCTGGGAGACGTCTCGGACTGATCCAGACCAGTCCCATATAGTGGGACAAATTTAAATGCACTCGTGGAGTCCAAACGACCTTCATTCGGACCCAAACTCTGCGATGAATCAATGCGGAGCGGTCCGGTTTCGATGGCACCCACGATCCGCCTTCCCATTGCCCCTTCATCGACCCCTCGTCCGAGTCCACAAGAAGATCCACCCACTGATCACGATTGGATCGAATTCATCCCCATGGTCTACCCGGAACCCCGCTTAGGGTCAAACAGTCACCACTAGCCCTCACTCAACGGAGTGCGCAACCACACATAACTATCGTAGAAGATCACGCTTGAGTTTTGCCTGGGTCGACCCCGAACGAGGAAAATCTTGATCAGCCTCACTGACACCGTCCACTCCGTGGTTGTAATGGTTCCGATATTTATAGATCCGTCCAGATTATCGGCTTCACTTGCGGGAGAAAGGAAAAGAACAACGTCTCCTGCAGCACACATAAGCGACACCCGTCTCCACTCGACCGTTAATCCTTTTTGACCCAACATACGGTGGTGGTAGCATCTACCCTCGTAGCTGTGCTTAAGCTCGTTTCTCATTCATCCCCTACCAAATAAAAATGTCGGAAACGCCCTATATCCCTCCAGGTAGCGGGGAAGGCCTCTCGATGTTCTCTGTGGTCATCGGGGGTGCTGCGGTCCTCAGCATTCTGGCCGTGCCCATCGCGCTTCTATTCGCCCTCCGCCATTACGGACTGTTATCATCGTCTGTCGAACATGTACACCGTGGTGGTACTCCGGGAACCATTTTCCCCAGGGAAGAACTGCAGCAGGAGGAACCCAAGTTGTTCGACGTGTACATAAAACCCAGCCTCGAAGTGGCAGAAGCAAGGTTGAAGGACATCCTTGTGAGTCTTGACCAATTCCCTTTCATTCTTTGAATCAGAAGTCAATGCATATCCAGCCGACGGCCGTTCGCACAATGAACACGGACCTGATCGAGCAACGACGCGCGACTTCTGCCACCAATACGGCTTCGGACCCTCCAAGTACGCTGCGGGCGTATTATACAATGGTCAGTCATGGTCTGGAGGTTGACAAACCAGAAGCGTTTGTCAAGGAGGACCTGTCCAAATCATATGACGTTGCTGTCTTGATTGTAATGCCGACCCCTCATCCTTGTGTCGCGGACCACTGGGATGGGTTGGGCGGACATGCCATTGGGACCATCAAACTTGCTACTGCCTTCTCCCTGGGCGATTCTATATATCGTTGATTCCCGTGTTCAATTTCGATTCCGCGACACGGACACGCATTGCGTTGCTTTCCTTCTTGCTGTTGGCCTCACAATAACCTTGCTTCTAATCGTTCCACTCTATGTCTTGCACGCCCCGTTTGTACAACCTGCATTTCTTGATTGCGTTTATATAGTATGGCCATCCGGAATAGCCGAATGATATGGTCACGATCGGTTGGTATGATGAGGGGTTATATCACGACCTAAAAGAACTTATCGAAGGTGTCCTTGACTAATTCTACACCAAGCTAGAGGGAAAAAACACATCAGGTAAAAAAGGGGTTTGTGAACCGCGTCAATCAAACTCACGAAGGCAGCGGCGTTGGCAGGGAAAGCCCGGGCCATAGCGGGTCCAAGACCCCTCCACAAAGCTCTGACGCCATCGGTGGCTATTGTCTTTCTCACACAATCTAGGAAGCCAGAGTAAGTACCCGTAGGCGCTGACTGGATCCTAGATTTGATCACCTGAAAGATGAAAGCATCAACGAGGATGCCGGGGAAAGGTGTACATCATACTCACATCTGGTGGAATGGCGATGGTCCACATCGCCACGCCAGCGGTGCCCCCGGCAAAGATGATAGCACTCAAGCTAAGATCTTTCGAATCCGCTGGTGTTAACCACTTTTTTGTGATCTCATAAGCGGCAAAGTAACTGAACGGCACGATGACGTCAATATATGTATACGATCAAACGGGTCGGGCGAGGAAAAAAAGGTACGAACGCTGCACTTCCGGGACCATCTCGAACGACTGTGGCAACGGAGCCCCGGAACACGCTCTTGATTCCCCCCTCTTTATAGAGATGCCTTAACACGTCAAAGACACCTTTATACTGTGTTGAAGTCTTCTCCTGCCCTTGAACCTGGAGCAGAACTTTCGCCCGCTCGACAGGAGCCGCGACTAATGTCGTTGGAATAGCAGACATGAAACCAGCGGCAGCGATCTCCGACGTGGAAAGCGTCGAGTCTTTCCTGTCGGGGGTAGCAGCGAGAATCAAAAGCTTTGACGTATCATAAGCCTACAGACGGGTAATGTCAACAACGTGATTACCCCACCGAGTCAAAGGTGGATTGGAAAGTTAAGGGACGGAAGGTCATATTGAGGATGACAACTCATAAGCTTCGGGTTGGACCTACCCAGAAAGAAACGGCAAACATGGGGGTGACACCCAACAGTGGCGGCACGACACCACGATAGAGACTCCACGACGATCATTAGCTCTTCGAGGACAGGCCACATGGAGCCAAAACATACCCTCTTGGGCCATCCTTGGCTAAAGCCTTCTTCACGACATCGATAGCACCGGTGTACATCCCAGGCTGCGCCGTTTGCAGCCTAGTCTTGGTCAAATCGAATGGGTGTCCTGCACGCGATACGTGGATATGCATACTTTCTGGGTGTGCCAGAGGTCAAGGGATGGTCAACTCACCTACAAGGACCGCAGAAACACCACCAGCTCCTCCAGCGATGAACGACCTAATGGATTCTCTCGTCGACGAGGATCCGCTCGTGCCCACGGGCTTGCTCTCAACTAAAGTAGGATCGTCGCTCTACACAAATCCCATAGAGTTCATCAGCAATCCATAACTCTACACTCGACAAAACGCAAATGAAGTGGCTTACCATCGTGGAGGGAGGATTAAGATTAACAGAAATTGCAAGGTTGCGCCTTGAAGGGACTCTTTCTCAAACCGGGGGTCATGTGATTACGTCTAGACGGGTTCGGAAAGGATTACCGGTTGAGCGGAATATTCCGATACTTCTTTATCAAAGAAACCCCGCATCCCAGGCCCCACATCCTGCCGTACTCCCCGTCGGTTGCCTCAGAAACAAAGGTGACGTGGGCGAGATCATCCTTTGGGAATACGTGGGAGCCACCACAAGATCCGCGGTGAGTAGGTAGGTGTAACACATAAAAAGCATGTTGCTAATTTTCTTTCGAGCGTTCTCTTGGGGAAGGTCGCACGCGCAGCATGTGTATACATTGGTCAACTCTTGGCAGTGAAGGAAAATTCCGCCCACCACTGCCACTCCTTCCGAGTCGGCGGATCAGCGCTTCAGTACTTCTATTACGAAGAGTGGGTTTTTACGAACCCTCACATTCCTCATACTCGTTGGCGGTGCTTATCCTCCTGGTGACAGTGCTTTCAACGTGATGCCGCGACCTGGAATCTCCCATCGATAATCGATAGGTTTACATATCCGGGACGTGTTCTCGTCGTATCACCGCATCCTCCTCCAGCACGTTGCGCCAGCACAAGGCTGGATAGTGCCGCAATGCGATGACGCGCTTCACGAAAATAGGATCCAACGACGCCCACAAAGCACGAGGTGTTATTTTCGCTTGAAATCGCTGAATCAGCAACCGACATCGCGGGGTAGGCACGGGCACTATTACGGAACGAAAGCTTTAAGACAACGGCACCTCGAAACACTTTTGTTTAACACCACAATCCTCTCCACCCCTTCTCTTTGATCGCCACCAGTTGGTACGATGAGCTTTCTGTGCGCGATTCCGTTGTGCTTCATTCTTTGCGACCGTCTCTGATGTTCATACCAGGATACGTGACCGTCGCCCGCATTCCGAGAAAGATGACCTAGAGGGAGGCCGGATCCTCGACACTTCTGAAGGGGCCGGACTCCTTCACGTTTCTTATTCTTGTCTTTTCGGGCGCGGTTCATGCGCGTCTTGGAAGTTGTTCGGATGTTGTGTCCTCGCAGTAAGCCAAGTGATCGTCTCCCGCTCACGGAAATGAACTTATCATCACTCAGGGTCTGATCAATGTCTCTTCGACATTCTTCACCCTGACAGAATCAACAAATCTTGGATCCTGTATGTGTTCCGCCGCTACCGGTTCACTGTTGATCGTACGTACTAACCTTGATCATAGCCGACATCCTGACAGAGTCGAACGCACTCCTTCTTTCGACGGGTATCCTCATCTCCTTGTTTTGGCGCCTCCATTCCTTACGCTGTCAGTCCGCGAAAGAACGACGTCGTACAAGTAGCGAACTCTCCCCATGTGCTAAGTTGTGCATCGTCGGAAGCTTCTTCACCATTCTACTCTCTCCAACGGTCGCTTGTTTGCTTTTGTTGGTGGTTTGTTGGTTTCCGAGGCATGTAAACTCTTCATCTGACACACCCGGAGTCGAGTTGATCCTCTCTTGGGTCTTGGTCAACACAATGGCAGCCCTCCCGATCGCCTATCTTGACCATAGACGGAAAATCCATGAACAGAGCGATTCTTCCGAAGGATACGCGTTACTGCAAGAAGAGATCGAGGATCACGGTGCATACGAATACTTCGACGAGACCGATGGCCCGACGTTTCTTCCACAATGGCCAGCCCCCGTATACTACGACATCTTTGGACGGCCTTTGGACGAGGAAGCGAAGGCGGTATCTACCTTCCCCCCGGACGTCTCACGAGAGAATATTGCTGAACGACCTGAAGCATTGCGCGGATTGATCCATCGGGCAATTTCCGTCCCTGGGGAGTCCCTACCGCCTCCTGTGGCATGTGAGCTGCTTGCTATGGCTGCAATCAGTATCGGAGTGTGCCCTGATGGAATGGGAAACTGGAATCAGGAGTGAGCAAACTTTCGTGCCACATCCTCCACTTTTTTCTGACGGTAGAAACGTGTTTACCAGTACCCAGCCCATATACTTGGTATCACGGGTGTGCGACCGGCTCGCTGAGATCTTCTGGGAGGCGGATCCGTCCGCCGTCCCGGAACACGCAGTCAACGTATTCCTTCTCGTGAATCGGTTCGAGCGATTCGATGGAATTGACGTTAGAGCCCTGGGCGCAGACAATGGCTATATCTCCGTTGAAGAGTTGAAGAGGATTGTGTGTTGTCTGAAATCAAGATCTGCGTCTCTGTTGGGTTGTTAATGTGTTCGTTGGCAACTGGGAAGGTGGCAGCTCCCCGCTTCTTATTAAAGTAAGGATTTTGCGACATGTAAGGGATGTAATGGATTCTGTTTCAACACCTTACGCACGAATATATGATAATCTTAGATGACTACAAAATATTCTTTCACGGCCCTGGGTTGGGACCCGTGCGCTCGACGTGAATGTTCGTCGGAATTTCCACTTTTTTCCTTGGTAGCCATATGGAATGACGGTACCGACCTCAGGACTCATTGGCGTCAGGTAAGCTGTTAAATCCGATTTCGGTTACCAGGGGCCACCGTCGTACATCCGCTATCCAAAATCTATGTCACTCACAATTCGTTGCCAAAGCACAATACATTCAAGGGATGTAGAGGGGCCTTAGCTTAAAACGACGTCACTGCAATGCCGTGTGGCTAATCTAAAAGTACTAATCCTGGAAGGGCAAAGGGGATAGTGATGAAATGTCCACCAACACGTAAGGGCAGGAATGTGGGTAGAAGAATCAGAGTCCTAAAGTCCATTAATTCGGGAGCGTGTAACTGGGAGACAATAAAATCAAGTGAGATCAACAGCCATCTTGTACGGGTTCCCGATGATCTCCTTAATAATCCTGAGCTGGTTCTCGTCATGGCATGTACTTTCGTCGGCGGAGATGGTATAACCAGGCATACACTCGTGAACTCTGCAGGCGCCGTTGTAACAAGATACACTGGCAACGCCTGGAATCGCAGAACAATCTTGACCCTTCGGGGAATTTGCATCGAGAGGAATGTTGCAGCCTCCGCCTACCAAATGCGCGTGAAAGTCAGGGTGAGGCGCATAAGACCGAGTGGATAGCAAATCAACGTACAACTCTCGAGGTCTGTGCTCGTGTCAGCACACTCATAAGCACCGAGGGTCTTGCGGTAGGAACTGGTGGTCCCACAGGCTGTGAATCCAAGGTCGCAAGACATCCTCCTTTGCCACAAACTCTCTGCACGTCTCTTGTCTGGGACAGAGCTCGGGCAGACCACGGCGTCGGTACAAACACCATTGCAGACCTTCTTGGGGGCCTTGCATTTACAGTCGTCTCCGGAAGCGGTGAAGCCGTTCGTACAACTGAAACCGCAAGGGTTGCTGGAGGAGCATTGCGGAAGAGAATTGTCCGGATGATCACATCGTTTTCCAACTTTATGCTGGGTTAGATGGTCAACCAGGCCACTCCCCCGACGAGTTATACAAAATCACTCACCACCGCCTCCGTGAGAGTCTCCGTTACGGTAGTCTTACCAAAGAATCCCACAGCTTTAATCGCAACAATGTTGGTGGCTATGAAATTCGGGATATCCGATAAACAGAGACAGGCATCTTCGCCGAGCGTCAGACCTCCCATCCTCAAAACCTGGAAACAAACCAAGGACACACCGATGATGCCAACCCCCCTCGGGAATTGAGTGGTTACTGCCCCACAAGTGTCATGGGAGGCTCGCCCTAGCAGGTCGGGGATCAAAAGACCCTGGACGACCGAGAGAAGGGCAGCGAGTGGCACCAAGGAGCGCATGTTTGCGACGAAGATGAGGCAGGAGGGAAAATCCAAGTAAACGACGACGGGGTCTGCCCGTTTTTGTGTTTGCAGCTCCGGTGGTAAGACGGCGCGCCATAAGCGAAGGCCAATCTAGGTTGGCAAGTCGAAATGAGGAATGATCACACGGTTCCGCGTCGCTCGCAACTAGTGTCCGTGCCACCGCTCAACCCCGAGAAAATATCGACTCACCGGTTAGAAAATAACCAGCTCCACGCGAACGCGTAGTGCAAGGCCAGGCGTCCTACCCGGTTCTGTTATTGCCCCACTCATACACGGCCGCGTAGTAAGGACGGGAATGAAGGCGGGAACTTGCAGGGCGCGCTGAGCGCGACCCTAGATATGTCAGTAAAGACTCCCATGTCGGGAGAACGGCACTCATGGCGTGCCTGACCTCGACTAGTGAGCGCTAGGCTGGGACTAGATGTTTGTCTCCCCCCCGATAACACGTTGAGGTGTCCGGAGTTCAGCCGATTCTCTACCGAGGATCGTCGGAATCATGGCTAGAACCGACTCCAGTACATGACGGAACGATCGATTTATATGGCTTGCAGGCGGTAGCAAGGTGTCCTAGAGTGAAGTTCAAAGTACCGCCCTATAAATCGAAATCCAGGGACAAGTGATCCGATAGTGGGTGATCAACTACCCATACCACTAGGTATATCACATCTGCCGTGGAAGGGAATCTGCCAAAATCCGCAGCAATCACAGTTCCTACACGCACGTCGGGTAATTTGCAGCCCAGTGCCAAGGGTTTGGATGCGCGCTCTCGTCTTTCTGACGGCCAAGCGCGCGCACGAACGTGGGTAAACCAAACTCAACACATGGAGCATGGACTCTGATGCGCCTTGAAAATAGGAGGGAAAATCATGGGGAACTGACCGCCGGACACTGGCGCTTGATTCTCAGGAGCACGTAAACCTGGTTTTCCGAAACGGTTGGACAGAGAGGATGAGGAACTGTGGGAGGACAATTGGCTTGGGTCAGGGTCTTGTTCAAGTTTCGCGTGTCGTAGATCTGCACACCACCGTTATTGTTCATAGATTTCCGTCGTGACCTCCGTGAGTCGCGTGAGTCCCCGCCTCCTGAGTGCGCTTTTTCGCAGCCCCCCTTATTTTAAGCCCCTGAGATCCCGATAGGTGTACGGGGGAAGATGGATTAGGCATCTGGGCATCGCCAAGCGCGGGAGAGGCCTGATGAGTCGGAGGGACCGGCGGAGAAACTCCAGTGCCATTTTCTGCATGTTATGCTCAAGGGAAAAGCGTGGCAAGTTGTGGACAGAGATGGTGAATGCGCGTTGACATAAGTGTAGTTGGCATAAAGGAGACCAGTCGATGTGAGAATCGCATTGAGCTTGGTGCACTTTAGGCTCGATTTGGTACAAAAGAGTTCAAAGACACATATCCATCTGAAACTTCGTAAGCGTTGGCCACCAATTCAACCTTTATATTGGATACAGCATAAGCAGAACGTGACACACTTTTAGCAGTTGGTTGTAACCGAGCGGGCATCGGTTGGCACTCAACGATGGGATCTTCTAAAGTCGGCGTGGTAGAATGGCAGGAGGCTCGACTCCAGCAGTACCACCAATTGTTAAAGAATACGCTGGATTTCCTCCCTTACGACGATCGGAGTTCAATATTCGGCACGACGCAAAAGGTTTGAACGGATGCCATGGGGGATTAAAGGATCAGGTGGTAGGTTTGGCAGTACACCACCACACGAGGTTTTTTGCTGGGGATACAGCAGGCATCCTGACTTGTTAGCACAGGTGTAGGTCGTAGTTCGTCTAGGGGGATGCGCCGAATAGATTACTAGCAGGAGCTCAGAAGTGAAGACTTCGACCGCAAGAAAATGAGTAAGGCCAGCGGCAAGCCATTGGTCAGGTGGTGGTCGAGCTCTTGAACCAGGCGTTCTTTCAAGGATAATTCTCAGAATCCACACTCTTTGGATCACCGAATCCCGAATCAGCTCGACCCCGGCTGGCGCTGTTGAGTCGAAGTGTGGTCAAAGTGAAAGCGGCAAATTCCGACCCTCGCTTGCTCCGCTCCTCTCCCTTCTCCCAAATCGTCGTCATCTCAGCGTGTCGACGATCGCAACTCGTGCTCTTCGCTTCCCCCTAGTTTATGCTCAATAAGCCTACAAAAGCTTCCAGAAAATCCCTTGATCAGAACAAGCACACGAAATCCGCCACCCTTCAAGTAGCCCAACATGGAGCCCTTCACCGTAACCGCAACTTCCTGTCCCTTCCAGACCGTGGAACGCATCTCCTCGACGTTCCTGGAGAGTCTCTCACTCACATCACTTCCTACCTCGACGTCCCCGCTCTTCTTAACCTCTCCAGGGTCAATAGAATACTCCGCGAACACGTAGACAAAGACTCGACGTGGTACCGAGCGCTGCTCTGTCAGTTCCTTGGCGTCTCTCCTGAGAGTGACCTCCAAAGAGTCCAGAGTCTCGTGCTCAGACGAACAGAACAAACTTGGAAGAGGGAGCTCGTCTACCGCCACATCATCAGCGTGTACGTCTCGAGCAGGCTCTATTTTGCCTTACCGTTCTCACCGATAGTCCCTCACAGTCGCTGGGAAAGATCTCGGACGTCCACGATTACCTACTCTCCACTCACTGGTCGTATCAGTGACATCCGTCTTGTGTCGGAAAACAGCTTGCTCGCTTCATCCACACATTACGGTGTCGTGTCTCGGTCGAATCCTTTGAGCGGCAAAGTCTTCCGAGGCTTCTTAGATGCCGCCGGCACGCTAAACGGACTGGGAATAGGAAATCCGAACGCAGAGTTTTCCCCCAACGTCTGCCTCTGTCGTATTTTCACCGAGAGGACGACCGCTAAAATCCTCTGGGGTTTCACTCACGGAGAGGTTGCAGTCACTGCTGCGAATAAGGTCGCGGATCCTTCTCGTACCAGCGCTGCCAAGTTCTCCAGGAGCCTGATTTCCGAGCAACATAATGGCACGGTGACTGATGCTGTCTGGGGGAGAGGCGGGGATGTCTTTCTCACTGCTGGTATAGATGGAAAGGTGAAACTGTGGGATGCGGTCAAAATGCGATGCCTATGGACCTCTCCGGTGCTGCAGGACGTTCCCTCCCCCACTTCTTACCCTTCACACATCGATTTTAATAGTCAAAAGGGCATCGCCGTCGCCACATTCTTAGGCGGGGAAATGTCCGTTTGGTGGGGGCTATCGCCGTTCTACATCGGCGATGACGTCCCCCAAGTCAACCAGGTTACCATCCCCCTGGAATCACCCCCTCCTGTTCCGTTCACCGGCATCTCACATCTCGTTCTCGACACTACAAGTGGTACCTCTCTCCTTGTCCACCTCCTTGGTGGTGCCCACTTCCACCGTTACAATGTTAACCTCGTTACGGGAGAGGTCGAAACAATCAAATTTGGCGAGACGAATGGGTCGATCAGGTCTCTGAAACTGGTTACAGCAGTGCAGGCCACGGCTCAACCCTTCGTCCTGGTCGGCGATTGGGTGGGTACACTAAGCGTCTACGATTGGAACGTTCCGCACGTGCAGAAGAGGGGTCCTGTCCAACCCGTCAGGCAGTTCCCAGCATTTGATGACGGAGATGCTGTATCGTCCATTGAATGGAATCCATGGGTAATGGCCACGGGATCTTCAACGGGTATTGTCAAAGTTTGGGATTCTTTGAGGTTCCACCTACTACGGACCTTCCAGCCACCGACTCGTGGCCACACTGGAGACCCTTCGATTGTCTTAGAGCGGGAGATGGTTGTCATCGTCCTTGGCGATAAGATCACGACTTGGAAGGGCGGCCCAGTCAAAAAAGGCAACAAAATCATACGTGCAAGCAAGAAAGGAAAGAACAACGCGTTAGCGAAATGGAGACGTGAGCTATACGATTTTATTGTGTCTTCAGATGGTTGCTCACGGACCCGTTAGAACAAGTGGATATATACCGCGATATCTCCGAGTCCCGACGGGAAATTGAAGAGGAGCAAAGTCAGAAGCGGGCCGCTTACGGTCGCGAGAAGGATCAACTGGGTTCACTAGAAGTTTTAGGGCTGAATGAACGGGAAGCCTTGGAGTACGTGCTGATGCTAAGTCGGGACGAAGAGGAACGACGGGATCCTTCCACCGAGCATCGACCTACCCAGTCTTCGTCGAACGTCAAAGTCCAGGCCTCTCCTCGGGCGAAACGTGAAGTCTGGTCCGCTGGGGTTGTTGGGTCATCTGGGTCTCCGGAGATGGCACGACCTATGTCGACTGGTTCGGATCTTTCGGATGAAAAGGAGTTCCCAGCTGTGAGCGAAAGTATCTCATCTCGCGGAAGTGGCGTCAATGGTATCATGACCCCCGTGAAATCCCAGCGGTCGAATAGGAGTCCCCCGAGCGCATGGAGCACTCCATTGAAGGTATCTTCCAAATCCGGGACTGCATCCTCTAAGAGGTTCCCAGCGACAGTTTCGATGTCCCCTTCTACATCTACTTCGGCTTCCAAAAGAGGAGAGCGAGAGGATTGGTATGAGGAACAGGAGGATAGGGACTTGAAACTCGCCATAGAGTTGAGTTTGGTTGAGGCTGCGAAGAAGTAGCGGCCCAGAACCTGTGGTGGACCCGTGGGTTGTCTCCTGCGTTGCTGCCCACTTCATTTCGAATCTCCTCCCTATGACCCCTGTTATGGGCTCGTTTTATTCGGATTTACTTATTCTTCCACAAGCGTTATGGTATAAGATACACGTATGTACCCACACTGAACGCATCTAATTAGAAGGGCAAGGAGTGGGCTCTGGTTTCATCAGTTTCTTCGTTCGTCTGTTGTGCAAGAGTAAGAAATCGGAGGGCTGAGTGAAAATCGGGTATTCACAGTATACATGATGACACTGTCCTCACAATAACCTACCTCCGCGACCGTTCCGGAATCTTGGTACTTCTAGCTGTCGAAAGTTCAATGATATTGTATGGTAAATCGACGTCTCTCACAACCCTCAACGAGTTGACAAACTTTGTGCTCCATCTATATACACGGAACACAACGCTGGGGTTCGCAACAGTCATATCAAAGGATGACACACCCACGAACAAATTGAATCTACGCGTGGCATAAGAGCCGGAAGTCCTCGGCGGGGAACCACCCACAAATTTCAGGGAACCCTTCCATGGAAAAACACCGACTTTGCGTCGGCAGAAACCTTGTTTGCCAACCGGTATTGATCGGAAAGTGTCTGGTAGAAAAGAGCAAAGCATGTATGATTGAAGATGGATTGACATTACAAAGGTATCAATAACATAGCGTCAACGAAAGTCTGCAATTTGAGTAGGCGAGGAGGGAGGGCGTGTTCACGAAAGGAAGACAGTGCGACACTCAAATCATCAGTGTGCTCATTTTGAGGGTGCTCAAGTGGAGAAAACATCGACTCTCAGCGCGATAACCCATTGTGGGTCCACGCTCCGTCACACTTTTTACCTCTCTCTTCACAACCATGTCCGACAACCCTGGCTATCACAACCGCCAGGACCCTATTTTCTGGAAGATCCGCTCCTTGCTCCTCGCCCTTACCAACAAGCCATTGGAGCACGATCAGATTGCACCAAAAATCGAGTACTGGATCTAATACGTTCTCCGTGAGCGTTTCACGACGATCGGTGAGCTTGTAGAAAGGGTTTCGCATGTAGCATGGACCAGTGGTGGTTCTTATGCAGGCGTTGGGCGGTTCTTCAAGGAGTTCCGCGATGCGCCCAACCGCTCTGAGCAGGCAAGGTCCTTCATCGCCCAGCTGTGCCTTCACGCGTTTCGGTGGTTTGCAATAGCCTCGGTGGAAGACCTTCGGGATCGAGAGAGTTGGGGGGATAGCCTTGTTTCGATTCATGGGGGAACAAATTTCATACGTGCAGCGTCGTTCGTTGGATATCTCATCGAATGGGGCTTACTCAGTAACGAGCTCGTGCGGCAGCATCTCATCAAGCCACTCATCAACCACTATTACTCCAGTGCCGGATCTGACTCAGAAAGTTTCCGGGCCAACGCGGTCTACCAATTGTTCATTGCTGCAGGAAACACCTTGCTTCAAGGTCTCCTCGAAGCCGAAGATGTCCGGGTCTGCTTCGAGATGTTGGACGCCCAGACATCGGCCGGGAAGATATCGGGATTTGATGCAGCCAAACTAAGGGCATAATGTGTACTGTTAATGACGGTGCCTTACATCGGAGCCTAACTTGTGAGCCAGGAACTTCGCGAGATCCACACTGCGTGGGTGCAGCAGAAAGAGGAGGAAGAGCAAGGAAATGTAGGGGACACTGAGGGACCTCAGGTGGGAGGACAGGACGCGATGGCTGCCAAGGTCTCTGCAGAGGTCGAAACACCTGTTGCTTTCTTGCCCCAAGATCTCCCTACCGCCATGATCGGTATTGACATCCCTTCCTCCGTCTTGGAAGATATTGTGTCCCCCTCCGTCTTGCATGCCGTGGAGTCTCCACCCGAGACATTCATCAGTTTCCCAGCTGGCACAGTCTCCTCCCCCACATTGAGCATCTCCACTGTATCCGACTTGGCCCCGACTGAACTGGGTGAGGAGATTGAACACAGTCAAGAGCTGACAGCTACCCGCCATGATACCTTCTACTTCGAAGATGGAAATGTGGAGATCGTGTGCGGAGATACCATATTCCGGGTTCACTCCACCATTGTCTCGTTTTCCTCCCCGAACTTCCGGACATCCTTTCTCAGCCGGCGCTCCTTCGTGCTCCAACTCTGGAAGGACCACCCCGGATCGCTATCTCGGACAGCGCTGAAGATTTTGCGACCCTATTGAGGATGATCTACACGCCAGGGTGGGTCTCTCCTTCCCTTTGTTTGAATTCTGCGAACTAACGGCCTGGCCGGTAACCAGGTTCCCTGCCCAACACAAGGTTCCAGAGTTCACTGTGTTCGCGTCGCTCCTTCGGATGACAACAAAGTACGGCTTCTTCGACGTCCGTCATCAGCTAATCAAGGACCTCAAGAGCGCATACCCTACCAAATGGGAGGATTATAGAACTGCGAAGGTTCTCGGCGAGGACATTTTCGGATCATCCAAGCCCCATCCCAATGCGGTGTTGAATCTGTTCGAGGTGCGGAATATCAGGTTCGCGATCCCTTTCGCCGCCTACCTCGCCTCTATCGGTGGTTTCCTGGCCCTCATCAGTGACAAACCTGGTATGGTCTTCCCACGTCACACTCTCGCCACTACCATCCACGGCGTGCATGTATTACAAGCTGTGGCCTCCCATGTCACACGTGTGGCCGCCTACGGAGGAAAGCTTTGGGTGTCCTGACAAGGCATGCGTTTTGAATGTTGGCATCAGCCCCATTGAGAAGAAGATGGAAGCAATGGGAAAGATCTATGATGCGATGGTGGGCCAGAGGGAAGGTGGCGTGTTGAGTACCCCCTTATTGGGGCACCTCTTCTGCCCAAAATGTGGGATAGATTTCGAGGTGGCTCACGCTGCATCGGGTTCAGTTTTTTGGGAGAAGCTCCCGTCAGTGTTTACTACCTCTCGTGATTGGGACGGATTGTAATTCGCAATTCGTGTCCGCGATTTTTAGTGTTCCCCTTGAAGTCGTAATATGTAGCAAACCGATGCAAGTGCATTCGTCTCATCCTTCGGCAAAGTTCACCCCACTATGTGTACAAACTCTGAGTCCATGCCTCCGCTACACTTTTCATCATTCTACAACTACGTCCGATTTTCACAACCAACGATCCCACATTACCTTTGAGATCTTGAGATCCGACCCTTGCCCATTTCCCTCGGCCGAAAGCCATTGGAGTACGATCGGATAATACCCAGTATCGCTTTTGACAACTGATGAGCTTGTACGGGGAGTGGGATAAGAGGACGGCGGCTCCTATGCAAGCGCTGTTCGTGGAATTCGACGACGACATTTTTACAGGTACATGAGTATGAGTTGATTGAGGAGGCAGCCATCGTGACGTCCAGCAAGCCCCGAGTTGTGGGAGTCCAGCTGTTGCCAATCACGACACAATACATTTATTTGATACTTCGGAAACCTTCCTGACATCTCGACTGCACAATTGTTTAGCTATACGGAGGTCGAGCGCTATAATATTGGGAGGTCAGGGAAACCTTGCAAGCAAGGTAACTCTTCACAAGGGATCTGCGCCGACCCCTTGAATTTCTCCACGAAGGCGCATATTCGATGCGAATTTATCATATGCAGGTACCTATCTCATTCGTCTTCTCCGCCAGGGAGCGTGGCCAGTACACCAAAGGAATCTGCTTGGAATGACAGAGACAGAAAGATGCCATATGTCGCAGAACTCGGGAGAGGCTCCTGTGATCCTAAGCACAGAACTAAGCACCTCGGCTTAATTCGGAGGCAACACCGGTTGGAACTTATGTGGTCTTAGAGATCGAATATTGCACCCCCTACGTAGGCGGCGATTGGCAAGTGAGTGACTGAGTGACTGCCCGTAAGGCTGCGCCGTGTACATACGAATATCCAGAGATTTTTAAGGGAACTGTCAGTGCCCCATCCACTCCGCCGGGTCGCAGATATTGTCTCCAAACCACGCATCTGGAACTATGTCTCTACGACTTTTCCGCTCGAAAACAGCCCGATCTACGAAGCGTCGGGACTCGGGAAGGATCACAACCCCATCTACCTCGAGCCTACTGGGTGATAGTGCCATCCCTTTGCCTGATCCTTGAGTTTCACCGGCGCACGGTACGTGGAAGCTTCTCAGATATTGAGGAGCAAATCTCGGTTCCGCGACCTCAGCCTGACGACGTAATTGCAAGAGCGGGGAACAGCGGTGGGGGTGGCGATGGCAATGGTCAGGGGGTCCTAGAAAATCACGAGCAAATTCTAATAGCACCTACGATATGTAGAAGGGGTTTGCACCCCACGGCTGGGGTCATTTGGTCACCAGCGAATATCTGGAGGGTGAGAGAATAGTAGCCTTTTGGGAATAAAAGTCACTAAAACTCTGGGTGTAAACGTCCCAGGAATGTCTAGGCTAGGGTACTTGCAGGACCCAGGGTGATCGATCCTGACAATGATCTGGCCCAGAAGTGTTGCGAAGAGGTGGACAGGCGCGATTCAACGAAGGGTGCAAAGGACATGCTGTCCATTCCGGCATTGTTAGGGAGAAAGTTAAAAACCCGAGTTGAGGGGCTTTAACTCGAGATGGGGTCCAAGGGTCCTTTTTTTAACTGGCTGTTAAGAGCCAGTTAAGAAGTTGAAACGAAAGGTTAAAGAAAAGCTAAAAATCGAGTTAAGTAGGTTGAGCTCCATGTGAACGCCACTATTGCTACGATCTTTGTGTCCTACCGCTGGTCCGGGGGTTGGCCATCCTCTAGCGAGTAGAAGTTATCTACTTACCGGATCAAATCAACCGCTGCTAATAATGCTAATAGTGGCGCATCCATCCGTGATTTCTTGGGTAATTTCTCGCAACCGCCCCTCGCCAGCAGGATCTAAGACGTCAAGCGCCCAACGATCCTTTGGTGCAGAATCGTTCACCCTGGTAAGGTGGCGTGGAATAGCGGCGGGGACGATGTCCGCATCATCGTGTGTCGTATCGAGGCTGTAAAAGCATAGCTTTTTCCCCATCGCACTGACAGCATGGAGTGTCTCGAGGGGATACCCCTCTGGGAATGTGTTTTAGTGGTCGAAAAATGTTTAAGGGCTAACTTACCGACTAGATCGCCCATACGGCTCCTGATCTGCTCGTCCGCAACCTGACGCTTCGACAGAAAGTCAAGGTGACTTGGAGGCCTCAGCTCCAGGATTAAAACCGGTTTGTTGATGAGGAGAACCTCGAACGTGACGATGAAATCAACTGCATTTCGAGCATCTGGGAGGTATTGGGGGACGACCACGAAATCGCTGTCGATGGGGAAGAGGGTGTTGAGCAGCTTGTTGTAGGGTCCATTGTAATCGCTCTTGGATGGATTTGGGGGAACGGTGGCAAATTGGCGAAGGACTTTGTCGGGCCACATAACGGTGGTTAGAATCTGGGAAGTGCGAGCCTCATGTTGACCGACTTACGTCAGTCTCTTATGTCACACGAGTGACACAGATCGCAAGGGCGACCTGAGTTCGATCACCGCAGGTGTCTGGCCTTTGGCATTTCCCAACACTTGAGAATCGCATTCTCTTTCTGACACGCCCGCGCGTTCGGTTGCACTGTCACTCGTGATCAATCGATTATGAAGCCTATGACTTCGTTCTTTACCATTCGTATGCAGGTAGCTTCGATGTTTGCGTGAGAAGGGGACTAAGCTCAAAACGGTCCTCATCGTAGAGATCTTCGTTGAATCTGCTGCCGCCGATACACGTAAACTGTCATAAAGTCCTGCAGAGGGGGTACTCCAAGAAGACCCGGTCTAATGCGAGACTGACACGCGCCCGCTCTGCTACATACGACACGATCCATCCACCAACGCGCCGCACTGGGTGGAGGATAGGACCCACCATCGTACCACAAGCGGTACAAATACTTGACAACTTTCTATGTCAATGACACTAGATGCTACTTTGCGGCGGAGATGTGGTCTGTTGTAGTGCCCATTGACAATTTGATGATTGTTGGGTTAAGCCACCGGGAGCAGTACCACCCGGCCCATTTCCAACCCGAGAAAAGTTACATTGATATGGTACACGCTGCGTGGGTAAGAGCTAGAGAATACAAACGTACGAGTGGTAATACAAACAGAAGACTTGGCCGCACAACAAATGATTAGGTAAACACGACTACCTAGAATCTATGCTCAGGTCGAGGGGTATATACTTTGTCTTTCAAACTTTTAACGATTGTGTCTTGCCCAACCCTTGTCCCCCAGGAATCCTGTGTTCCCTTTGTCTTCGCTCTCTCATGCCATTTCTGTGGGTTACACGTCTGGAGGTGGTTTCCACACGCACTGGACCTTGCGAATATACGTTCGCATCCCGGGCACTGAACTCCGACCGCCTTTCGGAAATGTGATTCCCGGTGGCGAGTCAGTTTTTTTCCCCCCGTGGTAGTCCATCTAGAGCATCCATTGACTCGACAAAATTGAATCGTTCCAGCCGTCGGTCGGTGGTGCCGGGCTGGGGGCGGAGCGAGCACATAAGCTCGGCGCTTGGTGCTGAAGAGATCACGATCAGTTAGTCAATCGTGAGACCGAGGAACGAGATTTGGGGTGGAACGTACTTGGCGGCGCGTGGTGGTGCCACACTTTGATTTTGAACCCCTAGGTGAGATGGCACAACCGGCTGAGGGTTCACCGGTTGTACCTGCTGGATGTAAGTTGGCTGGATCGGTTGAAGTTGAACCAGTCGAGGCTGCAGTTGAGGAGCCAGTCCAGCCGGTTGGGGTATAACCGGCTGTATGAGTTGGCCTTGCACCCGTTGAGGTGTGGGCTGGACTAGTGGAACTTTATCCTCTTGAGAAGGGAAGTTCACCGGGGTCAATGCTCCCGCTAATGACGAATACCTGCTAATCGGGACCCCGTACTAACGCAGAGTGGTGAGCACGGGGGAATCGAACGTTCAAACAACTTGGTCACTTACGCAGGCGCTGAGAAAGGAGTAGTGGATATCTACGGGCGAAAGACTCGAGAGATCTGGCCAAGACAGATCCTCCGCAACATTCGAGTTATTGGACGGCCCGGCCTGTGGATAGGGAAGGTCAACACCAAAAGGGTGGACGTGAATGAAAGCAGAAACAGACCTCAACTCCAAAATGCCAGCCGGGGGATGAGTAAGAGTAGGGTGGAAAGTAAGACATGCGTAGCGACGAGTAATCGGATGGGAGGTAGGAGAGGGGTGCGCAGAGAACAGTGGATGCGATGAGGGAGACCAACAGTGGACGAAAGCCCTGGCTTTTATCCAGTGGAGGGTGGCTAGCCCAGGTCCACCCTCCCACGCTCCAGGAAGGGACGGATGAGAAAAGATTCCATATAGCTAAATGTTTGAGTCTGTGAAAACATATCTCCATCAGACAGACAATGGCGGGCAGGATATGACGGTACAGAGCCATCAGGAGGGCAGGGCTTCGCGATGGTTTACAATCGCGTTTTGCGGAGCTGTGACACATAATCAAATGCAATTTTTGTGCGGGAGCAAACAAACATAGGAATGAAGAGGTGGCAATTTCCAACCGCATCAAAGGAGCTCAAGTGCCCCAAATATCCAATAGCATGAGTTCCTCCATAACTGAGTCCCTTCTATCAGCCTGCGAAGTCAAGCCGCCCTGAGAAATAGCGTCCCTGCACTCGCGAGGCCTTCCCCTAGAACATATCCAAAAATCGACAAGGACGGGAAAGGCAGTCGCGCAAAAATAGGATTTGGCTCCTCGACCAGTCGCGGGGACGATACCACGGCGAAACCATAAGCGAAATTAACCACGCGACTTTCTGCGGCGACATGACAAATATTGTTCCTTTTCGGCTGCCCTGACCCTGGAGGGTGGCAGAGCTCAAGATATCCAATTAGCCGACGGCGTGCAGAACACGAGGCTGAGGCGAAACAAAGCGGATCGTTGTTTGTCGCTGCTTGGACTCGGCCTCCTGGGACGGTTTGTTTGGATGAATTTGTCGGAGTTCAACCCAGCCGCCATGGCCCAGAACACCCGGACCAATAGACTCCGTAGTTGCACCTCAAGCCAACGTGGACCCCTCTTGCGGGAATAGGTCCAATGACAGAACGCCAAAAAACGCACGAAAAGATGCATACCAGGGGGATCCACGAGAAATGGAACAGAAGAGTACGGTAGGGTTACCAGAACAGCCGCTTGTTTTATTCTCGAAAAGGAAACCGGAAGAGAAAAATACAAATAATCATCGGAATGGCACCGGCCAGGTGGCGACGCAGAAAGGGGATATTCCGTTGAGAAGGCCTTGCCATAGGTCAGATTTCCGCAGGCGCCAACCATGAGCTCGCAATTTTTTGATGTTTCGTCATGGCGGTGAAGCGCCGAAATATTCCAGCCGAAGAGGGTAAATTCTGGATCCGTGCGATAAGACTCAACAACAGCCTCCCTCAGCGATTCGGGGGACTGCAGGTGACAATCGCGGTGGCGTTCTAGATTTGTTGAAAGGGGATAGACCGCCAGAAGTATATTTGCGCTGGTCCAGGCTTGAATCACAAAACCCACGCTAGCCCATGGTGCTCCGCATTGTTCCGATTTCCTGGACATGGCCCCCCGTTGACCACGAGAGACCAGAACCAATAGGAAGGCGACCGTGAAGTAGGCCAAGGGAAATCCAATGAGCTTGGGGTCCAAACGACCCCCGAAACAGTACTCTCACGTCATGATTGGACGAGTTCCGTCGGCGGATCTTGGGGCACAGATTCAGTTATCCACCCGTCAAACCGCGCGTGAAATTAGCCTATCCACCGGTTGAGGGACGATATAGGAAAACTTCCATTATCCTGCGAACGGCACGGCGGTCCCACTGGGAACGGGGGTTGTCAACCTTGAAATCACCACATGTAGGGTGATGCTGTTCTCCTCTCTCAATATCGAAAATATACAGCGGGACTCACGATAAACAGGTTAGGTCATTGGGTATATTGAAATTCGGATGAAGATGCGCACTGTCTATTGTCCCGACCACCATACCGGGGTGGCCATTCCAACCAAGACACGGCTCGACACCGCCAACCTTACCCGCACACAACGACGTTCCAGTCACTCTCAATTCCACCCCTCTGAATACCCACTAGCCGCTCCCAGAACGGCCTCGATAGGGGACCCATACCATCCTCACCGACAGGAATGTCGATATCTTCACCAAGATATCCGATTCTATCCACCGGGGAGATAATGGCGGCAGTTCCGGTTCCGAAGAGCTCAACAAGCTCTCTCTTCTCTATGGAAGATTTAATCTCAGCCATTGTCACGCCTCGCTCCTCGATAACTAGGTTAGATGGCAGGCCGGGTATGGGACGTTCGCCAGAGGCGTGATCCCTCGCAAGTGTCAAGACGGAGTCGCGAGTCACACCTGGAAGAATCATTCCGTCGAGAGGAGGTGTAACCAGGGTGGTGGCTAGTTCGAAGGGTTAGTCGGTACAGAATTCTTGAGAATACACCCAGCCCTTACTATCTCCTCGCTTGAAGACGACGAACATGTTCATCGTTCCTACCTCAGTAAGGTGATGCTCTGAACCATGCAGCCAGAGATTTTGAGCGTAGCCTTCACTGGTAGCCTTCTTCTGCGGCATGACGCCGGGAGCATAGTTTGCACCCAGCTTGTACGCGCCAGTACCTAACGTCACCAAAAAAGATTGAATGGGTCAATGACAGGACCCCAGTGTATATCGTTGGTTGGGGCGTCTACCTCCTGGGGCGGCTCGAATGAATTCAGTTGTTCCGTGCAACGGGACGGGTTTGAATCCCTTCGGATAGTAAGGACCGACAGGGGCACAAACGACAAAGAGCAGGGCCTCATTCGGGGGTGTAACTCGAAGTGCTCTCTGCGTCCCAACTGAATGCCACACGATCAGCGCATAGGCACTTGCGGAAGACAAACCTCGAACCACGCACTCAAAGTTGGTCGGATATACAAACTATGGCCCTGTTCCTTTGGAATCCAGTGCTTATCAACTTTCAGGAGCTCTTTGATGAGGGTAAGGAGCGCATCCCCGTCGAATGTCTATCCGAGGACGGGTTAGTAAAATTCCAAGTTGCGCTCAAGGGCATAAGTTACCGGGAGAGCAAGTCGAGAGGCACTCGCGTTCATACGCTTCATATTCATGTCAGGTCGGAAGAGAGTCACTCTGTCGTTTTCATTTCTGTACGCCTTCATGCCCTCAAAAAGTGTCTGGGCATATTGAAGAACGGTTGTAGAGGGTTCAAGGGCGAGCGGACCATCTGCAAGGGGTTGAGTAGACTCTTTGTTCGTCAAGAGTAGGTCTACGCACATGGAACAATTCTTGGGGTCCCCCAGCCAGAAACTACATTCCACGGGATGGTCAACATGTGGTCCGTCTCAAATTGGATTGTCAGCATGGTTGTCGAGAAAACATTCTGAAGTGTAAAACTCACAAAATTTTCTCCGAACACCAGTTCCGAAAGCTTTGGAGGAGTTTTTAGAGGTTCCCGCAGGTGAATCTCTAACTTGGCTGGCTACAGCGGGGGGTCAGTAGATCATTAAACCGGGACCAACCGAGCCGAACCTCGATGTCAGACATGGACGTGGGCTTCCCAGTCACCGGTTCCTGACCAATTTTCAACGCATCGATGTATATCGACTTGAACCTTCGTGTATGACCGCATGTGAGCTGTGTTTGTCCGACGTGCGACGCATTCAGTGACCAGAGGAGTCCGACGTTCGATGCACTTCGTTTGGAGGACTGAGAAGGCAGACTCCTTAACAGACTTTGAGAGCGTGAAAAACGAAGCGACATGGACGATGTGGGAGAGGCTAGAGATGAGCTGGGGGTGACTCGGTGTATGCAGGTCTTTGATTGTAGTTCCGTTGCTCGGGTCGTCAATCACTGTAACCGACAAACGCTGCGTGAGACAGCGTAGGCGTAGAAACAAAAATCGGAAAAATAAGGGTGTCATTTTATTCGCTCAAACCTGGTCCCCTAGTTGGAACCCAAGCAAAATATCCAGTAGGGGAGTGACGAGGAATATTTGCGTGTATTTCAGTCGGATTTTTCGGAGATACAACTTCGTCATGGCTGGAGCGCTGGCGGGTAGGCTGATCTCATTGGTATTACAACATCAGCCTCTCCTTATCCCACACATGCCTCACACTTCCTCTCCGCCAGTATTCTTCTCCTTCGTATCCAGCGATGAGCTCGTCGAGGCTCTCGCACAGTTCATTCTCGAGGCTCAGAAGGAAGCTTTGGAGAAAAAAGGTCGCTTCACGGTTGCTTTGTCTGGAGGATCACTCCCGAAGCAGCTTGGAGGGCTAATCGGAAAACCCGGAGTCAAATGGGATAAATGGTGCGAATACAACGTCAACTCCAAGGTCCCAGCTACACACTGAAAGGGTTTGCAGGCAAGTTTACTACGCCGATGAACGAGTTGTGCCCATCGACCACGAAGACTCCAACCACAAACTCTGCATGGATGTCCTCTTCTCCAAAGTCGATATACCACTCGAGAACATCCACCACATCGACCCCTCCCTCCTCGACGACATCGAGGAGCTCGCTGACTCGTATGAGAAGCAGTTGATCGCCGAGTTCGCTGTGAGGAACTCTGCACGGTTCCCAATCTTCGACCTTATCTTGCTCGGCATCGGGCCGGATGGGCACACGGCTTCGTTGTTCCCAGGTCACTCGCTGTTGGCCGAAGAGGATCGATGGGTTGCTTACTTGGAAGACTCGCCGAAACCGCCGCCCAAGAGGATAACGCTGACATACCCGGGTATCAACCACGCGAGTAGAGTCGCGTTTGTGGCTACAGGAGAATCAAAGCAGGACGTTCTTGCCGAAATCATGGATGATCCTGCGAAGACCTCCCTCCCTGCGTCGAGGGTACGACCGACTCACCACGGAAAATTGTATTGGTTCGTGGACGATGCTGCCTCCGCCAAAGTCAAGTACGAGAAGACACCTTTCAAGTTGTAGTTTGTATGTAAATACGTAGCGACCGTTCCCCAACTTTTTACAGAAGTAAAGATGTACCATCACCCGTCCTGGAGAGCAGCATTATGCGCAACTTTTCTACTGTGACACGCCCAGCCGAAGCCACGTTATCAATTCCACCACTTGTAAGCCAGCGGTCCGCGGCTTGGGCGGATATCCTCGGAGTCGGTTACGCTAACGTTGTGGGATCACCGGCTCTCAATCAGCAATCCCGTCTCCGCGGCGAGCATCACCGCGAAATCCTGGCTAGTCCACGGCTGTTCGGACGGTGCAGGTTTTGCACCGTAGCATTATCCCTAACCTTGAGACGAGAAATCCAGCCCGTCAGTACGCTTTCAGGGATCTGGGCAGCCGACTCCTGCAAGTATCCCTATGCGGTCTTCCGTCTATATGTATTACCGCAGGAAATTGTCGACCTCATCATCGACCAACTGCAGACATCACCATCCACCCTCAGATCCTGCTCACTCGTGTCGAGAAGGTGGACCGCCCGTAGCCAGAAGCATCTCTTCTCGCGGGTTGTCATCCGCTCCAACTGTTTGCGAAGCCGGCGTCGGAAGATCACTCCAGGCCCCACTGGCGTATCTCACTATAGGTCCACCTCACCACCTTTGCTCTGGCAGACTCTCTTAATTAAGGAGAAGGCCTGATTCGGACCAGACCTGTTGATGCACGCATCCGATCACCTCAGTTCGTTCACTAATGTCCGCATTCCCAATGTCTCACGATGCAAGCTCTCGAACGAAGAGGTACACACTGCACCCTTGGTACAGGTTGCACCAGCCACACGCGACCTCAGAGTCACCGTTCCGGTACTCGACCCCTCCGCATTTTTCGCGTTCATTACCTGCTTCGACCGTGCGGAATAGGCTCCGATCATGCATATCATCCACCCGCACATTACGACGGAAGAGTCCGTGAAACCGGATTTCCGTTCGAGTTCCCCAGGCCAGGTACCGTTGTTCACTGGACATCTTTACATTTGCTCGATTTTTCCGACACCAGTCTCCTGCCGCTCGACTGGATCGCTAAACCCCAACTCCGGCTCACCAATCTGTCAGTCGGGCTACGGTCACCATCCTATTGTAATAGTTTTCTGACATTTCTACTGCGAGCTTGTTCGGAAACGCTGCAGATCCTTCGATTATGTCGTGGCCCAGGCGGTACGGCGCCTTAATTTTTGAAACATCTCTATCAACCGTCTCACGGGTGATCCAAGTCCCCTTGTCCGCGGGTTTCACCCCCCTTCCCTTATTGCTGCCTCCCCTCCCCCAGCTTAAACCCATCCGGTTCTGCGCTTTGCTTGGAGTGGGGTGGTTACGCGCGGAGGCACTCCTGTCCATAACATCCAAGTATATCCCTAGAATTACTATCGAAATGCAGCATCTCTTAGATCTAGCCATCCTCGGAAATGTGGTCGGCTGGAGTACGATCGGCTGGGCTCTTCAAGTTCTGGAATCTCAATTTCAATTACACCGGACCTCTAAGATGGCCGTCCGGTTCTATTGCCATACGTACGAGTGGGGAGACGAGGTAACCAGGCTCAAGGCAAGTACCGGATGGCCACCTCTGTTCAAGCGAGTCGGCGTGATTTGATTTATCTCAGATGAAAATTCGTACATGTGTAGGTGGAAATACCATCGCTAACGCCCGCACACTAACACTCTTCCTGTATGTGCCTTCAGTTCTCCAACCTGGGCACTCCAGTCCCTGAAGTAGCCAAGATAATAATCATTGCAGCGGTTGCGCAGAATCACCTCCGCACTGCATGACCAAATCCAAGTCACAACACTCACACGGCCTCTCTTGTCATGGATCTCCCACAAGAGCTGATCGATACCATCATCGACAACCTCCGGAATAATCCTGCGTCTTTAAGGGCGTGCTCGCTAGTCGCGCAGTCATGGACATCAAGGAGCCAGCGACACTTGTTTTCAGCCGTCGTCATTTGGTCGGATACGCTTCACCTATGGCACAAGAACATTTCTCCTTCCTCAGACAGTGTTTCGTCCTACATCCGGGATCTCAGCCTTTCGGCCAACGAGGGTTCCAGGGACCCCCGCTTTAGCCCAAACCTACTCAACCTGGCCCATGAACACTTTGCGTCCATCCAGGAACTTGAGTCGTTGAAACTCTTCCGTTGGACCTTGGTGAATTGGGAATGCTACACGCGATCGTTTGGATCACTATCGATGTCGTTACACGAGCTACAGCTCATCCAACCTACCTCTGACACCACCGCGTTGCTTTCGCTGGCCACTTTCTTTTTCCGAATTGAGAGAATCGTTATCATATCCCCTTCGATTTTGTCCACCGATACTAGCAACTTTTACCCTCCCGCCGGCCTTCGTCTCGGTTGGAAGATCGTGCATTTCATGTCATTCGGGGGTCGTTGCGCCGCCTTCCTCCAAAAGCTTGCGGAGCTTCCCGAAGCATTCGTCTGGGAGCAACTGACCCTGGGGCTCGCATCGGATGTGTATCGACTTGATGTCTTCCCCCGACTCCTGTCTTCGTGCTCTGCCACGCTCAGGACGCTGCGGATAATCCGGATTCATCCTGGTTGGTTTCTCAATAGGTTCATATCATGGTCGGATGCTAACACGTCGATCCGCCAGACAACGATACGACGGCGCACCTGATTTCAGGAGACATTACCCTCCCACCTTTACCTGAACTCCGCGAGATCGAGTTTCCAGTCGTTATCTCCCCGTTGCTCCATGGAGCACAACTTCCAACGGAACAAGGATCGGGGTGGCTGCACGAAAGACTGATCTTGTCCATCACCTCCACGCGGCTGTCGGTCGTCACCATGAACCTGGAGAGGATTCCGGGAAATTTATTGGAGTTCGGCGTGGATTGGGACGGTGTGGACAGGGCTTTTGCAGCTGTTGGTCGGAAGATTTGCGCAGCGCACGCCAACTCAAGGCTAGTGGTCCGATTTGTAACACTTACCCTGGAGATGAGAGACCGACTGCGAGGCATGGGCGAGGAGGGTTGGATGCAGCACTTCCAAAAAGTAGGGATTATTGAGGTTGTAAATTGACACGGAGACCTAGGCTCCTACAAGGGTATAGGTGTTCGACCTCCCTTCCAATAGCGACGGCATCGTCCCGAATGATCCTTAGTTTGATCACGTAGGAACAACCTCGGGTGTTCCGCGGAATCGCGCATCTCCGCGGAGAGCTCATCGACATACCACTCGATCAGTATGGAAACCGAAGAGTAAATCAGATTGCGCATCAGCTGAAGCTGAAGAGTCACAACTGCGAGCCGAGTCCCGAAACGCAAGAAATATACACAAAGGCGATGAGTCAGAGTTGGCCGAGATAGAGGGCGAGCAATTGAAAGCCTTTCCCAAGATGCCCGCTTGACCGGGGAAAAACGGGGGGAATGGGTTCTGGACTTACGAAACTTGTATACGTACGGGAATGTATGGGGAACTCGAGAGCACGTCCGAGCCTTCTAGGTGCGGGTCACACGATGGGCATTTGATTTTGTTGGGGGGAGAAGAGGAGAGCCGTATGCCCGAGTCTCGAGTGCAAGCGGTACCGCTGTGATCGCTCGTATCCTGATAACGTACATACGGAGACCTCTGACGGAAGAGAGCCTGAGACTGTGATCAGACATCTGGAGACCTCCAGGCGAGGTGGTACACCTGATTTCTGTATGGTGGCTCTGAGAATACGGTTTTGTCGTTTAGGCGCAGGTGACCGCGATCGGTTTATATCTCGGACCGACCAACACCCAATACGCCGCTTTACCCACCCGCGACTTGCTGAGACAAGCCTCCTTTCGTCTTCGATATCATGAGCATTAAATCCAAACGGTAGCTGTGCGCTCAACCGGCCGAACATCCTCCTCCGGGCCAAAACCGCACCCAGAGACATATTCACGTTCTGTTTTTTCTATCGCATTTGAACATCACCGATGTGTCAACGGTTGCTCGCTCCCGTGGAGGTTGTATCCCCGTTCGTGACGAACGCATATTTTCTTCGAAGCCTTACCACTACAACCCGCCATGCCGAAGTTCCTCCCATGGAGGGTCATGGTATCTGAGCGTTTTGGGTCTATGAGCGCTTTTGGCAGAGTGGCTTCTCTCGTTCGCATTCAGTTCCGCGCCACCCACTCCAATTCTATGGAGTCGCACCCAGCGGTAGTCGAGGCGACTGACCTGGTATAAAGACCTTCAACCCTGTGTACCCATTTCACTACCAGTCTCCATAACTCGATCTCCTCGTCTCCAACTCACCATGACCCACCAAATTCCTCAACCTCGAAAAATTCCATTCTTGGGAAACCTCACCTCCATCGATAGGGAGGCACCGACGAACTCTTTTATGCTCTTGTACCAGCAATACGGCGAAATCTTCCGCCTGGACCTTATCGGTGCGTTTGGAGAAACACATACATCATTATGCCCATGCCCAGCTCCTGATGTTTGTCTTGGAAATCTCTAGATAGAAAAGTCGTCGTTATCAGCAGTCATAGCCTCCTCAACGAGATTTGCGACGATAAACGCTTCTCCAAGGCAATAGCCGCACACATCAAAGAAATTGCAGTTCTTGTCCACGATGGCCTCTTTACGTGCGTCAACTTTGCCGGATTCTAATAACATCCACTAAACCTCCCTGAAATAGGGCCCACACACTCGACAAGAACTGGGGTATCGCGCGTGCGTCTGGCCTGTAATAAACGGCCCAGACGATATCACTGACTGAGTTTGCAGATCGCCTGCTCATGCCGGTGTTTGGAGCTGCAGCCGTCCGAGACATGTTCCCGGCTATGGAAGACGTCATTTCTCAGCTTGTGGACAAATGGGAAAGGTGGGCATCCATTCAAACCGTCTTCCGTAACCACAGAGCTTAAGATGCACCTGGCAGGTTTGGCCCTGAATATGTGATCGAGCCCGCCAAGGACTACACGAGATTGACGCTTGATGCCATCTCCCTTGCTTCAATGTCTTCTAGGATGAACTCCTTCTACTTCGTTAGAAGCTCATTACTTGCGCATTCCGCTCTACTGATTCGGTTTTCAGGAGGACGTAGTACCTTTCGTAGCTGCGATGAATAGGTGTCTCGCGGAATCCCAGCTGCGAGCTAACCGACCGCGTCTGGCAACCGCGGTTATGGCCAGTGCCCGAGCCCAGTTTGATGCGGATCTCAAGCTCATGACTGACTTCGCAAAGTCTAGTGAGTACACTAGATCCATGTGCCCTCGATAGCACCTGATATTTGTCTCGCTTCAAGTTGTTCAGAAGCGCAAGGCAAACCCGACCGAGCCTGACGGTCATAAGGACCTACTCGATCGAATGTTGACGGCGGTTGATACGAAGACCGGAGAGAAGATGACTGATGACTCCATCGTCGACAATGTACGAGTTAGACTCAAGGGCGCCTGTAAGACGATAAACCCTTATCTGACCATTTTGTAGTTGATTACATTCCTCATTGCTGGTCACGAGACCACATCTGGTACGCTATATGCCTTGATCTGCACGGGTGATCACTGACGAGTGGCATGCAGCTATGCTCACATTCGTAACTTACGAGCTCCTAAAACATCCCGAAGCTCTCTTCAAGTTGAGGGCCGAGGTTGATGAAGTGTTGGGGGACCGACCGGTTTCCTTGGAAGATCTACCTAAGATGCCCTATACGGTTGCAGTCATGAAGGAAACCCTACGACTTCGGCCCCCCGCTTCGACTCGATCCGTGTGCCCCAAGGAAGCCACCACGATCGGAAATGGAAAGTACTCCGTCACCCCAGAGGATATCATCACGGTCAATGTTACCCAAGTCCACCGTGATCCAAAGGTGTGGGGAGATGATGTACGTCCGTTCAAGGTTCTTCCTTTTTCGCGTGAAGCCTAACGCCTATTCTAGGGAGACCTCTTCAGACCTGAGCGAATGTTGGATGGAAAGTTCGAGGCATTGCCAGTAGGTTACCTCCCAATCACGTCTCACAAGATCTGAGGATCCTTGCCTTCTCCGTTCCAGCCGAATGCTTGGCATCCGTTCGGATTCGGTTTACGTGCTTGCATTGTGAGTACCCCGTTCTTGCCCCTTGGGACCGTCGACCTCAGCGGTAATTCTAGGGACGGGGCTTCGCGATGCAGGAGGCTCAGATGGCAATCGCAACTATCTTCCAGAGATTCGATCTCGTGCTCGATGACCCGGGATACACACTAAGGTTGAAGCAGAACCTGACCATTAAACCAAGTGGATTCTACATCCGCGCATATCCAAGAAAAAGGTTGGCGAGGCTCTATACCACCCCTTCGAGTGCCAAACTCCCGACTCAGATCAACCGTGCCGCCCCGGGCTTCATACCATCTGACTTGTCTGGCAAAACCCCGCTCTATATCTTGTATGGGTCAAACTCTGGAACCTGCGAATCGTTCGCCCAAAGGATCGCGTCTGATGCTCCTGGACATGGGTTCCGACCTTCGATTGGAACTCTGGACTCGGCTGCTGAAAAAATACCATCAGGCGGGCCTGTGGTGATCATCACCGCTTCTTTCGAGGGTAAGCCGCTCTCAATGATGGAAACCGAACGGTGGGCTGATCTGGAAGATAGGCGAACCTGCTGATAATGCTGCGTATTTCTTCAAGTGGTTGAGCAGCTTGCAAGGTGACTCGCGGCTCTCGAACATCAGATATGCGGTCTTTGGCTGCGGAAACCGTGATTGGGTCCAGACGTATCAACGTATCCCGAGACTTATCGATGAGTTGATCACCAAAAGCGGTGGGAAACCCCTCATCCCCAGGGGGGAAGGCGATGCGGGAGGGTCGGAAATGTTCAACTGTTTCGATAACTGGGAGGAGAGCCTTTTCAAGAAGTTGACTGAAGTAATGTTGTGCAATAGCTCCCCTTACCGATGAATTCACCCTTTCCCCCTTAGGAATACAGCACCACCTCTTCGACAACAGTTTCGGCGATCGAAATTAAGGAAACATCGACCGGAGCGGAGAGAGCTGCGACGCTCCGTCAGGCCGACGCCGCCATCGGGGAAGTGATCAGTAACACCATATTGACGGCAGCCGGAAAACCGGTTAAGAGACACATTGGTATGTCTACTCTCGAACGCTTACAGTCATGTCTGATACCTTGCAGAGCTTGAATTACCAGTTGGTCAGACATATGCTGCTGGCGATTATCTGGCAATGTGCGCGCCCGTGTGCTCGCTATGTTCCCATTGTGCTGATCCTCCGCCCTTTAGCTTACCTATAAATCCAATTCGGGACGTCAAACGTGTTCTCAGCCGGTTCAAGCTCCCTGCTGAACAGGAGGTATATCGGATACGGTCGTCCTGTTTCTGAATTTATTGACCCATGTGTTACAGATCACTCTCTCTTCAAACGTCCCCAGTTCTTTACCAGTTGGACGACCGATAACGTTCTTCGGACTCTTGAGTGGATATATCGAACTTTCTCAACCTGGAACCCCGCGCAATCTACGCGATCTCTTGAAGGTTTCCAAGTCGGAGGCAGCGACCAAAACCCTCAACAATCTAATGGAAAATTACGCAACAGAGGTGTTGGAGAAGCGCGTCAGCGTGTTGGACATCCTCGAGGCGAATGCTGACGTTCAGCCGACCTTTGCCCAATTCCTAGAGATGCTCCCTCCCATGCGACTCAGGCAGTACTCGATCTCCTCTTCGCCGATCTGGAACCCGCAACGTGTTACCCTCACTGTCAGTGTAGTCAAGGCTCCTGCATTGTCAGGGAAGGACGAAGAATTCATGGGTGTCGCTTCTACATATTTGGACGGTCTCCAACCAGGCGACAAAGTTCAGATGGCTGTGCGACCTTCGAATGCGTTCCACCTTCCTACCGACCCATCCGTCCCAATCGTGATGATCGCTGCTGGATCGGGTATTGCTCCCATGCATGGCTTCATTCAAGAACGAGCATTGCAGAAGACGTCCGGAAGAGACGTCGGAAAGATGCTTCTGTTCTTTGGGTGCAGGTCTCCGGAGGAAGATTACTTGTACTCGACGACCGACATCGAGGAGTGGACTAAGTCGGGTTTGCTGGAAGTCCGACCGGCTTTTTCCAGGAACAACGCCAAATCCGAGGGAGCGAAGTACGTTCAAGAGTGAGTGATACCACTAGATACCCCATCATGGACAGCCATTCACCCCTATTTCTCAAAAGTCGTGTCTGGCAGGACAAAGATATCGTCAGAAAGTGGTTCCAAGACAATGCGAGTGTGAGTTTCTTCTAGTTACCTGTCCACTGCACGCACCATCCTGATGCGAACGATATAGTACTATTTCTGTGGATCCGGTAAAGTGGCGTTGGGTGTGAAGGATAAGTTGGGTGACATCATCTTGGAAGCGAGTAGTGGAAGCAAAGAAGAAGCTGCCGCTTTTTTGGCGCAGCTCTCGAAAGTGTCACGGTTCGCCACTGACATCTTTGATTGAGTTTCCAGATTACAAAATGTATTTATCCCCAAACGTAGCAAAACTATATATGACCGTGCATCTCTGGCAGCACACCCAGATCACCTCACCTCGAGCTCATCGATTTTCATTATCCTTCCGTAGCTTATTGCTCGTACATAGTAGCTCGGGGGTTGCCCTAATTTCTGGCGGCGGGAAAAGGATCACGGTAGAATCGATTTACAAGGTATCATATATCAGCGGTTTAGAGAACCCGCAGTGGGCTTACTCGAACCCTTTACCTTCGTACACCTGCAAAGCCTCATTCAATTTCTTCCACAATCCTCCATCCCACTCCAGGATACTCTTCCACTGCTTTGACTCCTCCCCATAGGTGAATTTTTGAGAGATCAACCATGAACCGATGTTCAAATCAGCCCACATCGGCACATCTCCTTTGCTGAGGAAGGTGGTTCCGGCCTTCTTGTAAGATTCGGAGAGGTTGGTGTATCCGTTCTCGAACCCCTTCCACTGTTGGCGGACTGCCTCCTCCGTGTTGAGGTTCTCAAGCGTATCACCAAATTGGGCCTCTCTGACCTTGCGAATGTGTTGAGCGGCTGGTACGGAGACGCGATTATGGAGAACCGTGAATATGGATGGAGGAAAGGTCTTAATCGCGTTCGTAAAAACGGCTTCTTCCCACTCGTCCTCGAATGTGGGGTCGAGAACGAGCTTCTGGGTGGCAGGGTATTGTTTGTCGAGGTACTCTACGATATCCCTCGAGTCGGAGATGATCTGCTTGGTCTTAGGATCGTAGATCACAGGGAGAGTGTACCACGGGGTTCTACATGGTGAAAATTGTGTGAGCGGTCGGTCAGCGGTAAGTCGTATGCAAAGAACGTACCCATCAGGTTTGGTGGTCGTGGGCTTACCACCTAACTTGGCGATCGTCGGCTCGACCTCGTGGAATTCGAGCCAAACGGTCTCGAACTCGAGTTTCTTGATGTTCAAGGCGTATCGAATCTTCCTGCATGAGCATGAGCACCATCCCAGCCCCGTGACATGCATTGTGGGGGTACGTACCAGGTATTCGGAGACCAGATTTTCGGATTGTCGTGGGTGCCAGTTGAAAGGTCGTAGAACACGATCCTGTTGGACATTGCTAGGATTTTCTAGATGCTTTTCTGCGGGTTTCTGCAGTTGCTGGAGTAGCGTTTCACTCTAGCGGCCAAGCTTAAGTACATGTTTGAATCGACGATGATATCAATAAGCACGGTCAAACTGGACCGATTTTCTCGCTGATTATTGAATTTTTGGCGCTATAACGCGAAATTCCATCAAATGATGGGTCACCTCGGGTTGACCGCACCTGTTTTGTCCACTTGCATAGTTTTTACCGTTCCTTTTGTCCCTAAGACCGGGGCCACAATCGGGTTTGACCGTACCTAATCTCACAGAGCGACCGTGCTGAGTAAGGCACCCACGATGTCCGCCCCACTCGGCACAAGAAGTTCTTAGCAGTACCAAGCAACTTTGTGCAGCCCGCGTGAGGGCCGCGCGGACAGAGATCGACTCGCGGATGCATCTCGCTCGAGGCGCGGGCTCTGGTATGGAGATGCGCGTCTGCCTGAGTTAGGGTACTGTGAGAAATGCTCGGGTTATTAACCGGGCTGTTATTAACCGCGTTAACAGCTGTTACTAACTGTGAGGAAGATGGAAGGTTCGAACGATCTGTTAGTAGTATGCTGAGCCCCACAATGGTATACACAAGCAGCCCGTCAGTTGGCCGACGGAGATTTCCACTGCCACTTCGGGCTTGGTAATCCCTACCGGACAGCGCCTGGATCATCTCTGGGGATGACTATCAGATCAGTGGTTTTAACCTCAGCTCGAGCCGCTCCACGAAAGTTCCCCATACACTTTTCCTCTCCTGCCTCCCTTTCTCCAACCCTACTTCGACCCGTACGACAGATGGCCACTTCAGCATCCACGAAGCACCACTTCATGGTCTATGCACCGGATCGCACGGATTCGGGAACTGTGCAACGACGATTGGAACTCCGTCCGGAGCATCTCGGAAGGATCGGTACCCTCGTTAAGAACGGGGCCTTGAGTATGTATTGTCATAACGCGATCCTGCAGTTGAGGGTCACTAATGAGCCTCGTGTGACGTGGCAGAGGTCCTCGGACCGACCCTCACGCCTGAATCTGTTCTCCCTGGTGCCGAGCAGAAGATGAGTGGCTCGTTGCTCATTGCGGAAGCATCTTCTATCGAGGAGGTGAGAAACCTCGTTGAGAGTGATGTCTATTACGGCGGCGACGTTGTGAGTCCACTCGCCCAAGGTTGGTCCGTGCTTTCCACTGACCTGACGCGATAGTGGGACAAGGAGAAGATAATCATCACGCCCATGATTTTGGCGCACCCCAAGTAAACTTATCATCCATCTTAGACAAATAAAACATTTCCAAGATCGACCCAGATGCGTGTGAATATATTGCCTCCAATTCGTACAAGAGCCGAATGTATAGTGTGAGCATAGTGTGAGCGACAACCACAACAGAGAAGAAAAACGGGAATACAGGGCGAAAGCTATTGCTAGAAACAACAGTGTTCACAAAGCGTGTCAAAGTGCTTAGAATGTAGACACCTTGGGTGGGGACAGCGTAGAAGTTGTGAATCCATCACCAGTGTTTCCGATGCCGGGGGAATAACTCTTCACTTTGAGCCTTGGTGAAACCGGAGAAGGAGCCCGGAGTGAAAGTACGCTGAGTCGTTGCAAAAAAGAGGGTCTCGAGGGCCGGTCTAACTGACCGAACTCTCCGGTGACAACCCCTCTTCTCCCAGCACTTCCGCCTGCGCCGATACCAGCCTTTCCGGGTCCGAGCGTGCTCCCATCTCCATAGAATACGTCAGTTGGATACCTGATGTTACTCAACCTCGCGGATTCCCTGATCTCTCGGGCCCACTTTCGGTTGTGACTTCTGATTGTGGTGTCGTAGTTTTCGTAGTGTTTGTCAGATAAGAATTCCTCATCACCCAGAGGATCTTGATCGCGGCGCGAGTGGCGGCAGAGGAAAACGTCCCTGACGAACGCAGTCCATTGTTCGTAGAAAACGACGAGGAGTATCGTGAGACCGATTAGGGTGACAACAGAGACAGCTATCCCGACGGTCTTCCAGGTAGAGTTGGTGGAGGTGGCCGAAGACGGAACGACAGAAGAGGTCGACGAAGGGGAGAC